>CM021101.1:113251978-113582911 GCA_007115665.2 Sequoiadendron giganteum
TAGAGGGTAGAGGGGAGAGAGGTAGAGGGAGTGAGAGAGAGAGAGATATGAGAGAGGGAGAGGGGGTAGGAGAGAGAGACTTGAGAGAGAGATGGAGGGAGAGGGTTGAGAGAGATAGAGGGAGGGAGGGAGTGGGAGAGGGATAGAGGGAGGGAGAGTTATGGGTATAGGGTAGAGGGTATAGGGTTTAAGGGTAAGGGTTTAAGGTTTAGGGTTAATGGTAGAGGGGAGAGAGATAGAGGGAGTGAGTGAGTGAGAGAGACCTAAGAGAGGGAGAGGCAGTAGGAGGGAGAGACTTAAGAGAGAGAAAGGGTGGAGTGGGAGAGAGATAGAGGGAGTGAGTGAGAGAGAGATACCTAAGAGAGGGAGAGGCAATAGGAGGGAAAGACTTAAGAGAGAGAGAGGGAGGGAGTGGGAGAGAGATAGAGGGAGTGAGTGAGAGAGAGACTTGAGAGAGGGAGAGGAGGTAGGAGGGAGAGACTTGAGATTGTAGGGTTTTCCATTTAAGTATAGGGTTGAGGGTATAAGGTATAGGGTAGAAGGTTTAAATGGAAAACCCTACAATATCAAGTCTCTCCCTCCCTACAATCTCACTCACTCCCTCTATCTCTCTCCCCTCTACCCTTAACCCTAAAGGTATAGGGTTAAGGGTAGAGGGGAGATGGTTAAGGTATTGTAGACTTGAGATGGAAAACCCTACAATCTCAAGTCTCTCCCTCCTACCTCCTCTCCCTCTCTCAAGTCTCTCTCTCACTCACTCCCTCTATCTCTCTCCCACTCCCTCCCTCTCTCTCTTAAGTCTCTCCCTCCTACTACCTCTCCCTCTCTTAGGTCTCTCTCTCTCACTCACTCCCTCTATCTCTCTCCCCTCTACCCTTAACCCTAAACCTTAAACCTTTACCCTTAAACCCTAAACCCTCTACCCATAACCCTCCCTCCCTCTATCCCTCTCCCACTCCCTCCATCCTTCTATGTCTCTCAACCCTCTCCCTCCATCTCTCTCTCAAGTCTCTCTCCTACCCCCTCTCCCTCTCTCAGATCTCTCTCTCTCTCTCACTCCCTCTATCTCTCTCCCCTCGACCCTAAACCCTCTACCCTCTACCCTTAACCCTTAAACCCTAAATCCTTAAACCCTTAACCCTCTACCCTTAACCCTTAAAATCTCTACCCTCTATGCTTAACCCTCCCTCCCTCTATATCTCTCCCACTCCCTCCCTCACTCTCTCTCTCAACCCTCTCCCTCCTACCCCCTCTCCCTCTCTTAGGTCTCTCTCTCAATCACTCCCTCTATCTCTCTCCCCTCTACCCTTAACCGTAAACCCTAAAAAATTTACCCTTAAACCATTAAACCCTTTATCTCTCTCCCACTCCCTCACTCTCTCTCTCTCAAGTATCTCTCTCCTACTCTCTCTCCCTCTCTCAAGTCTCTCTCTCTCTCACTCACTCACTTTGTCTATCTCTCTCCCCTCTACCCTTAATCCTCTACCATCTACCCTTTACCCTTAAACTCTTAATTCTCTACCCTCTACCCTTAACCGTAAACCCTAAACACTTAACCCTTAAACCCTCTATCCTCTATCTCTCTCCCACTCCCTCCCTCTTTCTCTTTCTTTCAAGTCTCTCCCTCCTATCCCCTCTCCCTCTCCCAAGTATCTCTCTCTTACTCACTCACTCCTTCTATCTCTCTCCCCCCTACCCTTAACCCTCTACCCTCTACCATTAACCCTTAAACCCTCTACCTAGGCTTTCCAATTCGATGAAATTGGGAATGTAATGGCCTATTTGAAAAAATAGGTCCGAGAAATGGGGTAACTTGGTGATTTAAATCACCGAGAGACCCCATTTCTTGGACCCAATTTTTCAAATAAGCAAGTTAGGTTTGCTAATTTCATCGAATTGCCAAGCTAGTGGGCCCACTAGTTTTCCAATTCAGTGAAATTAGCAATGTAGTGGTTTGTTTGAAAAAATGGGTCCAAGAAATGGGGTCTTTGGTTATTTACATCACCAAATCACTGGAGACCCCATTTTTTCTAACAGGACAAGTTAGGTTGTCAATTTCACCGAATTGCCAAGTTAGTGGGCCCACTAGCTTGCCAATTCAATGAAATTGGAAATGTAGTGGCCTGTTTGAAAAAATGGGTCCAAGAAATGGGGTCTCTCAGTGATGTAAATCACCGGGAGACCCCATTTCTTCAAATAGGCAAGTTAGGTTGTCAATTTCACTGAATTGCCAAGCTCGTGGGCCCAATGGCTTGCCAATTCAGTGAAATTGGCAATGTAGTGGCCTGTTTGAAAAAATGGGTCCAAGAAATGGGGTCTCCCGGTGATATAGATCACCGAGAGACCCCATTTCTTCGACCCATTTTTTCAAACAAGACAAGTTAGGTTGCCAATTTCACCAAATTTGCAAGCTAGTGGGCCCACTAGCTTGCCAGTTTAGTGAAATTGGAAATGTAGTGGCCTGTTTGAAAAAATGGGTCCAACAATTTAAATCATCGAGAGACCCCATTTCTTGGACCCATTTTTTCAAATAGGCAAGTTAGGTTGTCAATTTCACTAAATTGCCAAGCTAGTGGGCCTACTAGGTTGCCAATTCAGTGAAATTGGCAACGTAGTGGCCTATTTGAAAAAATGGGGTTTCCCGATGATGTAAATCACTGAGAGACCCCATTTCTTGGACCCATCTTTTCAAACAGGACAAGTTAGGTTGCCAATTTTACCAGATTGGAAAGCTAGTGGGCCCACTAGCTTGTCAATTTAGTGAAATTGGAAATGTAGTGGCTTGTTTGAAAAAATGGGGTCTCTCGGTGATGTAAATCACTAGGAGACCCCATTTCTTCAAATAGGCAAGTTAGGTTACCAATTTCACTGAATTGCCAAGCTAGTGGGCCCACTAACTTGCTAATTCAATGAAATTGGCAATGTAGTGGCCTGTTTGAAAAAATGGGTCCAAGAAATGGGGTCTCTCGGTGATGTAAATTACCGGGAGACCCCATTTCTTGGGCCCATTTTTTCAAACAAGACAATTTAGGTTGCCAATTTCACCAAATTGGCAAGCTAGTGGGCCTACTAGCTTGCCAATTTAGTGAAATTGGAAATGTAGTGGTCTGTTTGAAAACATGGGTCATAGAAATGGGGTCTCTCGGTGATTTACATCACTGAGAGACCCCATTTCTTGGACCCATTTTTTCAAAAACAAGCAAGTTAGGTTGCCAATTTCATCGAATTGCTAAGCTAGTGGGCCCACTAGCTTGCTAATTCAGTGAAATTGGCAATCTAGTGGCTTGTTTGAAAAAAAATGGGTCCAAGAAATGGGGTCTCCAGGTGATTTACATCATCGGAAGACCCCATTTCTTGGACCCATTTTTTCAGACAAGACAAGTTAGGTCGCCAATTTAGTGAAATTGGAAATGTAGTGGCTCGTTTGAAAAAATGGGTCCAAGAAATGGGGTCTCTCGGTGATGTAAATCACTGAGAGACCCCATTTCTTAGACCCATTTTTTCAAATAGGGCAAGTTAGGTTGCCAATTTCACCCTCTCTCATCTCTCTCTCTCTCCCCTAAACTCCAATCCCTATACCTTATAAACTTAACCTTAAACCTTCAACCCAATGCCATCAACTCTATACCTAATATCCTGAACCCTAATCCCTATACCCTATAAACTTAACCTTATACCTTCAACCCTATACCTTATACCATAAACCCTACACTCTCAATCCTCATCCCTATACCCTATACCCTAAACCCTAAACATTAGCCCTGAACCATGAACCCTATAATTAAACACTAAATCCTACATTAAACCTTGTACCCTAAACCTTAAACCCTCAACCCTAAACCCAATACCCTCAACCCTATAGCGAATATTCTAATCCCTAATCCCTATACTCTATATAGTTAACCCTACACACCCAACCTTGAACACTATACCTCAACCCTACGCGTTCAACCCTCGTGATTATACCCTATTCACTCAACCTTATAACCTAAGCCTTGAACATCATCCCCCAACCCTATACTTAAACCCTAAACCCTAAACCTCAATCTAAATCCCAATACCCTCAACCCTATACCCATTATTCTAAACCCTGATCCCTATACCCTATACACTTAGCCCTATACCCTCAACCCTATACCCTGTACACTTAGCCCTATACCCTCAACCTTGAACACTATCCCTCAACCCTCAACCCTCATCTCTTTACCCTACATCCTCAACCTTATACCCTAAACCATAAACATTATCCCTCAACCCTATACTTAAACAGAAAACCCTACAATCTCAAGTCTTAACCCTATACCTTATACCCTTAACCCTACAACCTAAACCCTAATCCCTATACCCTATACACTTAACCCTAAACATTATACCTCAACCCTCAACCCTTAAACTTGTACATAAATCCTAAAACCTAAACCATCAACCCTAAACCTAATATCCTCAACCCAATACCCTCAACTATATACCCAATATCCTAAACCATAATCCATATACCCTATACACTTAACCTTATACCCTCAACCCTAAACACTATCCCTCAACCCTCAACCCTATACCTTAAACCCTAAACCCTCATCCATCATCCCTATACCATATACCCTCAAATTTATACCTAATATCCTAAACCCTAAACCTTATTCCCTATACAATTAACCCTATAACCTCAACCCTATACCTTAAACACTAAACCCTTATAGGGGGAGAGAGAAATAGGGGGAGGGAGGGATTGGGGGGAGACAGAGAGGTTGGGAGGGAAAGAGTAGATAAAGATAAGTAGAGAGGGAAGGAGAGGTAGAGATACATGAGAGATAAAGAGTAGATAAGGAAGTATAGATGGAGGGAGAGGTATGGAGGGAGAGAGAGGGAGGTGGGAGAGAGGTGAAATAGAGAGAAATAAAGGGAGTTTGGTAGGGAGTGATAGAGGGATATGCAAGTAGAGAGGGATAGGTGAGATAGAGAGAAGTAGAGAGAGATAGAGATAGAGGGAAGGAGGGAGGGTGGGCAAGAGTGGGGAGGAAGGGATAGGTAAAGAGGGATATGTGAGATAAAGATAAGTATAGAGAGAATGGTGACATATAGAGAAGGAGAGAGTTATAGAGAGGGAAAGGGAGAATGGTGAGATAGAGAGGAGAGAATGAGAGAGAAAGAGGGTGAGGGAGGAGTGAGAGTGAGTGAGAGAGAGAGGTAGAGGGTGGGAGAGGAGAGATAGATAGTATATAGGGAAAAGGTAGGGAGAGAGATATCTAGTGAGAGAGGGAGAGGGCTAGGGGAGATAAAGATAATTAGAGAAAGATAAAGAGGAAGAGATAAGTAGAGAGAGAATAAGGTAGGGAGAGAATCGATATAGAGAGGTATAGAGAGAGAGGTGGGGAGTGATTGATGGAGAGATAGGTAGCAAGGTATTAGGGAGATAGAGAGTAGAGAGGGAAGTAGAGGGAGAGGTATGGAGGGGGATAGAGGGAGGTGAGAGAGAGGTGAGATAGAGAGCAATAGAGAGAGTTTGGTAGGGAGTGATGGAGGGATATGCAACTAGAGAGGGATAGGTGAGATAGAGAAAAGTAGAGAGAGATAGAGATAGAGGGAAGGAGGGAGGGTGGGTGAGAGAGGGGAGGAAGGGAGAGGTAAAGAGGGATAGGTGAGATAAAGATATGTAGAGACAAAATGGTGACATATAGAGAAGTGGAGAGTTACAAAGAGGGAAAGAGGGAATGGTGAGATAAAGAGGAGAGAGTGAGAGAGAAAGAGGGCAAGGGAGGAGTGAGAGAGAGTGAGAGAGAGAGAGGTAGAGGGTGGGAGACATCTAGTGAGAGAGAGAGAGGGATAGTAGAGATAAAGATAATTAGAGAGGGAAGGAGAGGTAGAGAGAGTATAGAGGGAATGAGGGAGGGAGGGAGAGAAGCAATATAGAGAGGTGTAGAGAGAATGTTAGGGAGTGATGGATGGAGAAGTAGGTAGAGAAGGATTAGGGAGGTAGAGAGTAGAGAGGGAGGGAGAGGGAGAGGTATGGAGGGAGAGGGAGAGGTATGGATGGAGAGAAATGGAGAGAGAGTGGTAGGTTGTGATGGATGGAGAGCTAGGTAGAGAGGGAGAGGGGATATATATATGTATAGAGGGAGGGAGAGAGGGAGAGAGATGTAGTGAGGGAGAGAGAGGTGAGATATAGAGAAATAAAGAGTGTTTGAAGGAGAGGGAGGTAGAGAGATGGAAGGAGAGGTAGAGAGAGAGGTGAGATAGAGATAAGTAGGGAGGGAATGAGGGAGGGAGGCAGAGAGGTGTGGAGAGAGTTGTAAGGTTTGATGGATTTAGAGGCAGGTAAAGAGAGATGGGATATAAAGAGTAGATAGGGAAGGAGAGAGGGAGAGAGAGGGAGGTGAGAGAGGTTAGCTAGAGAGAAATAAAGAGAGTGGTAGGGTGTGATGGAGGGAGAGGTGGGTAGGTAGAGAGAGAGAGAGAGAGAGTGGGGAGGGAGATAGAGACAAGTAGAGAGGGAAGGTGGGAGAGAGGGAGAGATAAGTGAGGTAGAGAGAATTAGAGGGAAAAGGAGAGAGAGACAAAGAGAGATTTCTTGAGATCAAGGGAGAGAGAGAGTTAGAAAAAGGGATAGAGATAGTGAGAGAGAGGTCTAGAGTGTAAGGGATAAAAATGAGTGAGATAGAGAGAGAAATAATACAATTTTCCGATTACTAAAATTTGACCTCTTGATTACTGAAATTTGACTAAGTTTGAAATTTGTGAGATCTTCCAAAACCTAGGAGAGAGAGGGAGTGGAGAGATAAAGGGTAGAGAGAAGGAGAGAGTGAGAGAGAAAGATGATAGAACTTGTTGACTACTAAAATCTAACCTCCTAATTACTGAAATTTGACATGCTGATTACAGAAATTTGACTATGTCTGAAATTTTAAAGATCTTCTAAAAACTAGAATTCGCATTATAACTCCTAGAGATCTGAAACCACTCTCAAACATCCTGGAAGTATATACATGAAATAAAACTTAAAGTATAGTAAAGTAAATTTCTATATATAAATGTTAATTTCATGTATATAGTTTCCCTGAAAGATAACAAGAAGAAAGAGACAAGAAAAAGAGAAGAAAATATTTTCAATGTAGACCAAAACGCGAGTGCGTTATAACACGCTCCCATTTTGGAAATATTTTTTTATTTCAAAAAATGCACATTGTTGAACTCAAAATGCATGCATTTTTTGAAATTTAAACCATAACGCAAGCCTGTTATAACGCACTCACGTTTTATAACACCCACGTTAGGCTCGGTCATTACCAAGCCATAACGCGAGCATGTTTTACCATAACGCGTTTGCATTTTTTCTATTTCGGAATGAAAAAGTAAGTTGTCCACGAAATTGCTACCCATTTCCATGCACCTACCCTAAAATTCTTTTCTTTTTTAATTCAGATTTATACCTATGATATCTAGTGCATGGAATTGGTTTCATAGCATTTCATTGAATATTTTTTCTTAATTATGTTTCAAAGTCAAACCAGTTATAATTTATACATGATTTGCTAGCTAAAACATAAAAAAAAATTGTAGGTATCAAAATCCAATATTATTTTTTATTGGATCAAGGACATCAATATCTAGTGCATAGATATTTTCATATTTGTTTTTGATAATCTTCTATTTTTACATGTGAAGAATACATAGATTGATTATAGGTGAAAAAACTACATTCACAAGAAATTAAAAATAAATATAAATTAAATTTATTTAAAATAATAATTTTTTGGAAGCTTATAATAATGACTACATACAGTTTACAACAAATAAATTTTAAATGAATTCATTTGATCCCCAAGGTAAATCAAAAGTGGTTTTTTATTAGCATTTTGATAAGTGTAAAAGAGACTCTGTTATATGTATGATTTAAAACTAGTAGGGTTCTATCCAAGAGGGTTTGATCTAAGGTGTTTTGATCAAACCATATTCAATCAAAACCCTTTAAATGGAAATTTTCAAAGATTAAATCATTATATAGTTTCTAAAAATATGTGATTTTAGCAAAAATCTGGATCTGCAAGAAAGTGTAAACCACTATTGTGGGATCACCCTGAGATTTAGTCTTACAACAAGCTGAGTTTTCCTACAACAACTCAGTTAACATAAGCATGGGTATGTCACCATTTCAAGTTTTTCATGGAAGCATCCCAAGAGTTTTTTAAGAATTGAATAAGTTAGATAAGGATGTGAAAAGGACTCTTGATGCAAATGATTTTGTTGCACATATGAAGGAAATACATGATGAGGTGAGAAAGCATATCAATAAAATTATTTTTTCTTACAAGACTAATGCTGATTTAAAGATGGGACATAAGGAATTTAAGGTTGGAGATGAAGTCATGGTGCATCTAAGAAAGGATAGATTTCCATTGGGTACATACAACAAGCTCAAGATGAAGAAGATTAGCTTGTGCAAGATAGAGATAAAACATGATTTTGGTAATCCATATGAGGTAGAACTTCTCAATGAATTAAATAATTATCCAATATTCAATATTTTAAATCTAACCATATTCCATGATGAAGTTACAATAGCAAGATAGCCACAAGCATTCACACTTACTTCAGAGAGTGAAAATATTGAAGCAATTCTTGATAGCAAGGTGAAAAGAAGCACAAGAAAGAAGGAATAAATGGAATATTTGGTGAAATGGTTTTGAAGACCTATAGAAGACTCTTCATGGCTATCTAAGGCTGAGGTAGGATCACTTTTATTCCACCATGGGTGTCTGATGTAGGAGCATTCATGGCTCAGTGTAATCCTGTGTCAACTTGAAGGTTTTATTTTTGAATTTTCAATTTTGGTGTGTTGGATTTCATGTTTGATTATTAAAATTAATATTTTGGTGTGAGATTAAATATTTTGTGATATGGAAAAAATTTAATTTGGATTGAATTTCAAATTGGGTCAAATTGGTGAAGAGGAATCATGGAGAATATGCTTTAAAACTGAAAAAGTGAAAAAAAAAAACAATTTATGTTGTGGGTTTATTGGTGCCATTAAATCCATTTGTAACTCATATTTTAAATTTCCACATCTCCTAAAAAATAGGAACCCAAGAGGTGGGCACCCAGGTTGAGGAATCTACTTTTTTGCTTTATTTGTCAAAGTATTGAAGCCATTTTAAAGCCATAATGTATTTTGGCCTAAGTTTGGAAGATTACAATGCATATTTTATTCAAGATTGAATGTTAAATTATATTTTATTTTCCCTTCCTCGAGGTGGGCATTCATTTTTCTAGGGGGTTTTGGAATGCAAGCTAAATATAAATTAAATGCATCGAAAATGTCATTCCAAGAAAGCATGAGAAGATAAAAGTGAATTTCTTTCAATTTGAGTTAGTGTTTTTAGAGAAAAAAAATGTAGGAAGAGAAGAAGCGTGTTTCCCACCTTCAGATGAAGATTTCTTTATGGGATTGACAGATTCAAGTGTGTTGACAAAGGAAAAATCAACACAATTTATGCAGATTGAAGATATTGTTTGTGGAATGCTTTGTAGTTGTAGGTGTTGGAGAGAATATTGACTCCAAGCTTTGCTTTTCTATTGAAAATCAGATTGTGTGTCATTTCCATTGGTTTCATTTGGCTTGTTATAGCCTTCACCTTTGATTGGAGTGTAATAGTTTTATTTTCTATTAAATAATAGAAAAAGATTTGCCAATTGCACACTGCAATTTGGGCTTGAAATTGCATTTCTTTCTCTCTATGTGTGTGGATGAATGTTATTGTGAGCTTTCTAATTTTTATTCACAGCAAATTATTTAAAATTAAATAGCTCATACATTAAAAGGTTACACTTAACAAGAAGGGATTGATTATAGTGAAATATTTACACCTATAGCATGAATGTGTACTATCAAATTGGTTTTGGATTTGGCAACTTGGTAGAGTTGGACAATTTATCAAATGAATGTAAAGTGTTCATTTTTAAATGGATACATTGATGAGGAAGTGTATGTGAAATATCATCTAAATAAACTTATGTTTAAACATTAAAAAAGGACTTGTATGGTCTTAAGCAACCACCAAGAGCATGGTATTAATGGATAAAGTCATATCTAAAACAAAAATGTTTTCTAATAAGTCAATCAAATCCACAAAATTAAATTAGGAGCTCAACGAGGGATATTTTTAATTTAGTTCTCTATGTTGATGTTCTTATCTATATTGAAAACAATTCAACTTTGTTTGTAGATTTTAGAGAAACTATGATTCTTGAATTTGAAATGACATATTTGGGACAGCTACACTACTTTCTTGATATATAAGTATAGAAAAATAAAGATGGAATGTGCATGTGCAAGAAGTTGGATCCATAAAATGTTCAAAAATTTCAAGCACTCTTCCTAATTTTTGAAATTTATCATAGTTGGACTAAACAATTTGAAGCACTTACACATTGAATCCTAAAAATGTTTTGTACTATGAAATTTAGTATTTCGAGTCTAGTTTCCAAATATGTAATTTATTATAATACCCAAATCATACAAATTAATTTTTGTAAGAATGTATAAAAACAACTTTTTAAAAGTCACTTTTTTAGGACCATAACATGCACATGTATGAACACCATAATTTTACCTAAATAAATGTATTTTTCTAATTTATTTTGGGGAATGTGTAAAAAACTAAAGATTTATGAAATTTTTTAAATTAATTTTTTATTGGCTAAATAATTATTTTTTAAGAAACCTTTGTGTACAAACATGATAATTTAACCTAAACTAATAATTTTTTGAATTTTTTCATTGTGTAGAGAATTTTTTGTAAATTGATGTCATATAATTTTTGTACAAAAAAATTAACAAATTAAAAGTTATTAAAAAATATAAAAGCTTGACATTTCAAGTTTATTGTCTTGTTGAAGAGTTACAAACTAGCTGCAAAAACCCATTGAAGTTGGACTTATGTTGTCTAGCTTAGATGTGTCAAATATAGTGGACCTCACTTTATACATATAGTTGATTATAAGTTTGATCCACCTAACTACTACGCAACCATATATCACATATGTAGTGAGCTTGGTATCTACATTCATGTCAAAGCCTAAGTAAATGCATTGGAGTGCAACTAAGAGGATTCTTAGATATATGAAAGGGAAATTGAGATATGGTTTCAAATTCCAATATTCAAAGGATACCAAGTTGATTGGATATATAGATTTTGATTGGGTGGGTACTATAGATGATCAAAAGTGTACTTCTAGTTACACTTTTAGTCTTGGTTTTGTAGTATTCTCTTGGAAGTCCAAGAAACAACTAATTGTCTCATTTTTTAGAGTAGAGGCTAAGTATAGAGGTGCAACATTACTAGTTTGTTGGACTATGTGGTTGAGAATACTAGGAGAGGATTTACACCATATAAAAAATGGACCTACCTTGTTGTATTGTGACAACAAGAGTGCTATACAAATGACAAAGAATCCAGTATTTCATAACAAGACCAAACATATTGAGACTCAACACTACTATATAAGAGAATCGGTTCAATAGGGATTCATTAAGATTGTGTTCTATAACATAAAAGATTAGATAGTAGATATTTTCATGAAGTCTCTAGCTCATGAAAGGTTCCAAAAACTCAGAGGTCTACTTCATGTTCCTCCCAATGGTCATTGTGTGGGAGAAGGACAACAATAATGCCCATTGGGGTAGTCTTTATTGACTTCATTATCTATTATAAATAATGTGATTTTGTGTTAAATATTGTAGTTGAGTTATTGGTGAATATGGTTGTGTGCCATAATGTCATCTCTCTTTTGAATCTCTATTTAATAGATTCCCTGCCTCTTATTTCATCAAGGCAATTTGGGGATTTTGCACATCGGTGTGTCGTGTGATCAATAGATCACCATTCTTGTTTTATTTGTCCTCATCTATTCTTTCCATTTCAAAATTTTTATTTTATCTTAGATAAAATATATTTTCATCAAGATGAAATATATTTTAAATAAGGATAAAAATATTGTTATCTTCTATCACAAAACATCTTTCTAATCAATACTCTTATCTAGTGAAGTTGATTTGTTAACATTTTAAGTGGATTAAGAAATCAGCTTTTCATCTTCACAATACGACCATAGTAAGTTTTTTTGTGTACCCTTAACCATTCCATCAACTTTAACCCAATATTTATAAGAAGAAAATATGTTGATCTTCAAATAGGTTTGGAAACCATCCCTACCACCATCAATCCATCTAATAGTGATGATAAAAAAAGTAGACTAAATAACTCATCCTTGCCTTTGCTAGCACTAAGGGTTGTTGCTCCAATAGCATAGTTTTGATTTACTATATTTTAATTTATAATTAGTTTATACCTTTGTGAATACTCCAAACACTTCTATGATTTTTTATTAATGTATAGACTAAGTACAATTTATTGATATATGTGTACAATTACCATTTAATTTTTAATACATAAATCTCCTGTCTTTCTTAATTTTCTAAGCCAACCTCACTTTTATAATTTCTGATTAACAAAATGTGAGTCTTGTTGATTCAGCATTCACACGTTTTTACCATATGCACTGCCTCTTGAAAAATGGAAAACCATTCCTCTAAGTCCATAGATCAAACGGAAATGTAAAAGTTCTTCTAACAGTTGAACAACCATTACACTTTATGAAATTATTTCTGACGTATGCCATGCCAAGAGAGAGAGTTGTATGGCAGCATTGTAGCAATAACTCATTAAACCTAATTCCAAAGCTTCGACGTTTTCGTAAACATCTAATTCCTGATTCTGCCAACTTGAAACGAAATCAAGACTGATCAGGCGGACACATATTGAGAAAATCTGCTAAGAAAGCAATTATTATGTAGGGGTGGGAGTTAAATATGTTATAACCCTAAAACTACACAAAATAGTAACAATGTATTACTATTATATTTCGCACGTATTTTCTCAAAATCATACAGCTTTATTTTTGACAAATAACTTTCATTCTTCAGTCCCTTGCGCGTCATTATTGTTCTGGGGATCTTGCCCTGTGTTAGCAGGAGGAGGCGAAGGAGGAAGAGGAAGAGAGCGTTGAAGCAGAGTGGTCTGTTATGGAACAAAGCCCCACATGATTATATTCAACCTAATTTAAATCTTTGAACTGCCTCAGAAATCTAGACTATAAAGGCCTATTAAATATAGTCCGTGATATCATCACTACAGTAATTAATATAAAAACCTCAAGCATGATATTTCATTAACTAAAGAATGGCTAGTATAAATGCTTACTGAAATGACTGAGTTATCTACTCCATCAGCATTATCCGTTGGTTCTTTATAACCCAAATCATCTGCATCAACAACGGGTGAGTTTAAAGGGAAATGAAGAAAAATAAAGCAGCTTTGCAGATATTAAGAGTATTTGAGGGCACCCACCATTTCCCAAACCAAATGGAGCGAAAACAGTAGCAATTCCTTCCGCCAAGCCCTTGCACCAATTTTTCAGCTTTCCTTCCATGACTTGGGTAGCTCTTGGCTTTTCCCACCGGATATAGAATTGCAATTTGCAGATACATGCAAAGTGATAATTTATACAAATTTGTGAATGTACAGAAGCAATATATCGAAAAGGGAAGACTAAACCTGTGAATGAGTCCAAAATTTGCTGATGCAATCCCTTCACGCCTTTCAAAGGCGGTGGAAAACCAGGAAAGCTGTTCACACATGCCTAAATGTTTCACGTATTAACGTATGCCTCATCTTATTCTTAATATTTTTAGTTTGATAATTTTGTCTTGGAAAATAATTGGACGAATTGACTTGCCATTGTTTTTCCTTGGTCTCTACACAGCTAAGTCAATTAACCATTAAAAACGTTGGACTGTGAGCTTCCTACGCTCTTTCTTTCGTCGATGCCAACTCACCCATGTTCAGTACAGGTAGGACTAGATCTACGTTGCTCAGATGTTCGTTTCAATTATGCGTAAACTATATGAAATATTAAAAAGATATAATAAATAATATACGATATTATTGGAATCGAATATGGTTCGAGTATACAGAGCGTTTGTGCCGAACATCTCTCTAAACAAACATGGATTTAGTTGGGTATCACTCGAAAACAAATAAGCAGAAGCTCTCGATATGGTGCATAAAACGTGCAAATGGGATAGTCAATGTAGTTGGTTGTAAGATTAGAAAAATAGTTAACCAAAATAAATGATAATGGTTGTGTTTGCACATTTGTTAGTTTTTTTTTATTATATCATGATAATCAAAGTGTTATTTATATGAAAAAAAGTTAAGGTGTAAAATCATTATTGATTATTTGATCGTTGATGTTTAAGCAGAGTATATTGAGGTTATTAGAATTAGGAGATCTGAGAGATGAAATGACAAGCACAATGAACAATATGCAATATTGGATTAGACGACCCAAATTTAACGAGTATAAAACTTTGTTTATATAGGCAAGGATGAGGCAATCCACCTATGAGGTGAATAGACAAGTGCCCAAAAAGATGGGACAAATTAGATGACAAGTGTTTTATACGTGTCAACGTTAGAAACACTTGGAGTGTGCAAACCAGCAACCTCTATGACCCAGTCATAAACCTTGTGTGCCAAGTGTTGAGTGACTTTTGAGGTGAGATAGAAAGACTTCCAACCTCAAAAGGTGTGTGCATGAGGTTTACCAAACAATTTGGTAACCTCTAAAGATCTCAATGGTTGCACATTCGGTTAGACAAGAAGTTGTCTAACCTCATATACATAAGTACACTTAAGTATAGAAAATAGATTAATTACACACTAATAGAGGTTTATAACCATTATATTGAACACCTCACTCAATCATTGATGACCCATCTTCAATATTGTAGGATAGATGATCCAATATGTAATATTTTCAATAAGATCTTATGTAAAACTCAGCTTGTTCATTTTGGAGGTCATTTACAATTGAGAGAAGTCACATGAATCTTTAATCTTTGATGGTAGTCATAACGCAAGGATTATTATGAGTGTCGACTATTGTATGTGTATGAGTGCTTTGTGTTGTAAGTCATATTAAATCCTAACATTAAGACAAGTTATTGGTGTGTTTAATGTAATAAATATATAAACTACGATGATAAATATTAATGATTATAAAATTGAACAAATTATTAAGAAAATAAATGAAATTAATTATAAACCAATCTCTATATAATTTCATTCTTATTAAATTTCATACTTTTATTATCAACATACAAAATTAATGTTTAACATTTACTTTATATTAAAATATTTTATATTATTTTAATTAAAATATATAACTATTTTTTAAACTATTGTTAAATAATAAATTTAAAAATATAAAATTATGTTATTTTGATTTATATTTAATATTTTTGAATGATAAAAAACTAAACAAGTCAATTCCACAAGAGTATGTAAATAATGACCGTATCTAAGCTTATCTGTCTTTAAAATATAGCTCCAATTTATGTAACTTATTTTTTCTTCGTTCAACAATACCTCCCTACCTTGAGAACTATGGTATTATAGATGACAAGATAAAAATGTTATCTTTTCAATTTTATTATTTTGTATTTTATCGTTCTGACTTTTTTCAACCTATTTAAATTTGTAAGTTTTATTTGAAGCTATTATTTATGTGATATATTTTACTTTGGTCTTTTATTATTTTTATTTTTTCTTATAATTGTATCATATTTTATTATTTATTAGTGAATTTTAGATAAGATTCTAGTAATTTATGAGTTCATTATTATTGTTGGAATGTTTTTTATATTTTTAATGTTTGAAATAATGATATTTTAAGAATATTTTTTTAATATTTCTAGATCTAATATGAATTTCATTTCATTTTATATATCATTTTCATGAATCTTTTAATTTTTATTTATTTTTAAATGATTTCATTTGTTTTAATGAACTCAATAAATCTACATCTTTGATGTGTCTTTTGTTTTGTCAAGACTCTTTACATAATTATAAGTAGTGAACATAATAATTTTTCATAAATCTATTTTATACCTAATGATTCTCTATGAAGAATATTTGGAAGATGGGACCTCTACTATCCCACAATCCTTTTCTAATTACTCACACTTAATTATCTTTGCTTTAAAATTTCATTAATTTGTGAAGCTAAAGAAAATTTAGAGTCTTTTTAGAAATATTAATAGCTTAAATCCTCAAGAATGAATACTCATTTAAAATCAATAAGGTTATTTTTATAGTTACACTTGAGTGTGTTGTCATTCATTTGAAAACATAAATTTTAAATATTAGATCCATTCGATGGTTAACCCATAATATTTTACCCCACTTTTTGGTCAACGTGGTACATTGAAATCAATATTTCTCACCACAATTTTCATTTTATATCACCTATAAAAGCTGATGCAAGAGCATCCACGTGCACATGGGATCAACATCAACCAAAAAATATTTTAGTTTCTTTTTGATTGGGGAAAGGACAAAGGACCCCTTCCCAATTATTTTCAACTGGATTAAAGATGAGATAAATAGTCACATGGCTAAAAACCTATTTGAAAGAGCCAAAATGGTGGATCATAGCTCTAATCTAATGTTTAGGTGTGTGTGTTTGTGTGTGTTATTTGTGGATGATTTAAATTCTTGTTAATAGACTAGTTTCTAGGATGCAATGATCTAAATATGAATACTACGAAAATGTAGCAATGTGTTATGGTTTTTGATAAACTAATTGAATAAAGATAAATTTTAGATCTAGGAATGTAGAGGGAAAACATAGAGAAACTTGGGGTTTAAATTTGATGCCAAACTAGTTGGTCTATGGTGTAGTATGCCCTAGATTTTTTTCATTTTTTTTGTAAACTAAAAACATAGGCCTGAGGTCCTTGGTCTGTAGCTTCTATCTTCCAAGATTTTTTTGTTAAAACTTCATCTATTGATGAAAAAATGAAAATTGTGTGACTTGATGACTTGTAGGAGTGCATAAATGGACATATAGCCTTCAATCTTTCTTCGATTACCCACTTTTAATTTGCATCCTACACACATGAGAAGAGAGGCAAAGTTATGGCATATAGGATCTTGTCTAAGTCAAACCTTGTGTTGGTACTCCTACCTCGATAATGGCAAATTATGATATAAAATAGAGCTTTTCCTCTGTTGGATACATGTTAATGATAAATAAGTAATTAATTGATAAGTTGTTGCAACTCGCCACTTAGATATGATTTCCTTGATGGACTGAAGTGACCCACATCACCTTCAAAGATCAATTTTTTATTGAATTGAATTGATTTGAAAATTGACAATTGTTAGTGCTCACAAACAAAATACATACATTTAACATATGAAACTCTCATATAACACATGACACAATGCTTGAATGATCAAATGTTGAAATAAATCTTGATAATTCTAGTACTGACTGCTCTTGAATGCTTGATGATAATATTAATTTCTTCCTCAAAATTGCTAGGATCAATTAGGATTAAAATGGTGAAATTGACTAGGAATTTATATGCAATTCTTATAATTTCCCATAAATCAAATACCGATAGATGACACTTGAAATTGGAAATTAAAATAATAAATCTTCGGCACCAACATATTTGAATTTGGAGCTAAATTTTCCAGTCTAGGATGCAATATTCCCTAGACCAAATCCACCATTTCTAGGGCTTAAAATTTTTTGGGGCAAAATATTAAGTGCATAGATTGATTTCCCATGTTTGATTTTTTAATAATATTTATAAAAATGGGAAATTAATGCATAAATAGGTCCAAGCACATAGGGGGAAACTAAACCTAGTGTGAAATTATCAAGGGTGATAATTTTTTATACTACATTTAATCCCCACTTTAGTAAGAGTATGAAATTATGCTCAGACTCACACTAAACTACAAATAGGTCAAGAGTGGTTCAATTTTCTAAATATTGAAGAGATAGGATGCCATTGAATCTAGATGCACTAGCCCCTAGTATTCAAGATCATATTGTAAGACAACGTAAGGAAAAAGGAACACACATGTATGAAATGCAATACAACATAATAAACACTTAATCATACATGAAAAAAACATAACACATAACATAAGCATGAGATAAACCAACACAACATAAAAACAAAGAAGATACACAAGAGACACAAATAAAAATTGAAATCAAGGTATAACTTGTAGCAATATGAACTTAAATATGTGGTTGTGGGTGATCCCACAATACTGGTTTATAATTTTTGGGCAAACTGGACACTGAACTGATTTTTTTTAACTAAATCTTCATTTTCAGGCTCCTATAGCGGCTAAACTGTGAAGAATTTGAAGATGATGCAAACTAGTAATTTGTGAAATTTTGTCTATAGATTCTAAATATATTTTTTTCAAAATTTTTGGAATTAGATTGCACTTCTCTTTCCATCTCCTTCGAAAACTATCTTCTTAAAAAAAAAAAAAATTCAGTTGTGATGCTCACCATATACAACATAACTAGTTTCGCATGAACGATTAAATTCTATTTTTTTCGAATTTAGATTTGTAACTATGATATCTATCAATTTAATTTGGTTTCATAGTGTTTTATTAAATACTTTTTCCTTAATCAAGTTTCAAAGTCAAACCAATTGCAATTGAAACATAGGCAAACTATATACAACATAACTTTTTCTGTATGTGTCAAAATTCAATTTTTATTTTTTTTAATGGATCAAGGACATCAATATCCAGCTTGAACATATTTTTTAATATTTTATTTTGATAATCTACTATTTTTCCACATGTACAAAACAAAGAGCTTGATTTTAAGTGAAAAACCTATGTTTAATAAAACTAAAAAGACACATATGTAATAAAACCAAAATATATTAAAATTATATATTTTGGATAGCTACTTTCGAGGACTACTAAGATCATTTCAAATTAATTTTAAATTAATTCATTTGATCCCCCAAAGGTAAATCAAAAGTGATTTTTTTATTAGCATTTTAATAGGTGTAAATGAGACTTCATTGTACGTATGGTTGAAAACTAGCAGGGTTCTATCCAAGGAGGTTTGATCTAAGGTGGTTTGATCAAACCCTCTTCAATTTAAATCCTTTAAATGGAACTTTTTAAGGCTTAAATCATTATATTTTCTAAAAATATGTGATTTCAAAAAAAATCAAAATCTCTCAGAAATTGTAAACCAGCTTTGTGGGATCACCCTTTTAAATTTAAAATTATGTGTACAAGATTACCATAAAAGGATTAAGTGATTGACATATGTAACAATAAAATAAAAATATGAAATATGACAAGTCATCAACACAAATGACACAAGATATATGTGGAGAAACCCTTATGGGAAAAACTCCACACCCAAAGAGATCCAATGTTTGTATTAATCTTCAAGGAAGTACATTAATACAAAAATCCTCTTTGTAATTCGACAATACTTCATTGTCCTGAAAATCTTCAAAGAACTCATACTAAACTACCATCACAAGGATCCAATATATAGAAGTTTATGGGAGAGAATACCACAAATGGTATCCCCAAATAATAAGAAAAACCACCTAGAAAAATCCACACCCCACTTAGTGGACAACCCATAAACATGGAATAAAATATCTAATAATCACATGGCCTTCACATGGGCACCTAACCCACAGTCAATCAAATTGAGTCAAACTTGAGTTCTCCATAAGTTGTTGATAGCTCCAATGGCTACATGCAAGCTCATCCACCACCATGCAAACCTAGGTGCCCAACCATGCAAGAGCATGCAAAAAATGAAAATAACATGCAAGGACATGCACACTCAAGTGGTCCCAACCCAAAAAGTTGGATGTCAATGAAGAATATTCTCTTGGCATGCCTTGTAATCACCATCATGAAGGGTGTGTCTCTTTGAATGTAATTATAGTTTTTCATAAGAAAATAAATATTAAATTTTTTTTCTCTCATGTCCTCAAGAACACTTTCCAAGGAATGTGGAGACACATAAATCAACTTAGGATAGAAATTATAATGTCACCTATTATAACATTCTCTTACTTTGATATTATACATTGCAATTACATCCATGAGATACAAATAAAACATATAATCAGGTATAGTGATCAAGGCTCATGACCTTCCTACACCAAGAGAACTTATTCATGGTCATTGGCTTCATGAGAGAATCTGCAATGTTATCAAAAGTGTCAACCTTATCAATAAAAAATTTACCATTCTCTACCATTTCTCACACAAAGTGATATTGAACATCAACATGTTTATTATGAGCATGATACATGTGATTTTTAGCTAAACATATAGCACTTTGACTATCTCATTCAATCTTCACTATCTCGCAATCAAAACCAAAGTCATTACCAAGTCTATAACCAAACCACATCCTTAGAATCATGTGTAGCTGCCATATACTCTACTTCGGTGGTAGATAAAGAAATTGTAGGTTACCTCTTACTCATCAAACTCATGGCACCTCTGAACAAGTAAAAACATAGCCAGTAGTGGACCTTCAACTATCTAAGTCACTTGCATAATATGTATCAACAAAACCCTATATGTCAAATGACTTATCCACAACATTAGTACCACGATAAACCAAATAATAATCAAAGGTACCACGTAAATATTCGAACATCCTTATAAAAAAATTCCAATGCTCTCTACTAGGGTTATACACAAACCTACTTAAACTCCCACTACTTGGGCTATATCTAGTCTAGTGCAAACTATTTCATACATTAAACTACCGATGGTACTAACATAAGAAACATTATATATCTCTTTAACATCATCATCAAAATTAGGACACATGTCTAAACTCAACTTAGTACCATTTAGAAATGGAATTTTTACTGGTTTATAGTCATACATATTAAACCTCTACAAAATTGTATCAACATACTTACTCTGACTTAGCCAAATTTTTTTGTGAACCTGATCCGTACTAATCTCCATCCCAATAATATTTTTTGTATCCCCCAAATCCTTCATATCAAATGTGCCAGAAAGTTGACTATTAAGCATCTTAATCATCACTTTATTTTTACGCTTAAACAACATGTCATTAACATACATGACAATGATTAGAATCTAATAATCAATAACCTTAAAGTAAACACAATGATCCTCCCCAATTCTAACAAAACCCAACTTCAATGCAAAGGAATCAAAATTTTGGTACTACATCTTGGGTGACTATTTCAAACCATATAAAGATCTATTTAGCCTACAAACCAAGTGTTCTTTTCATTTCACAAAAAAACCATCAAAATATCACATATAAATTTCTTCCTCAAGATCCCCATGCAAGAAAGTAGTTTTAACATCCATTTTCTCTATTTCAAAATTATAAGCAATAGCAATAGATAATATTAATCTAATAGAATTTAACTTAGCAATATGAATGGAGCGCTCGAGTGGGAAGCATAGCATTGTTGGGAGTTTGAAATCCTCTAGTGAAGATGTAGAGGATGGTGTGGATTCTGATGATGGGGGGGGGGGGGTTGCAGAGGGTCACCATTGCCTACTTGATCTGATGTGGGAGGCTTGGGCACTAGCTTTCTATAGTTGTGCTCTCAAGTCTTGTGTGTTGTGGCTACTCTAGAGGGCTAAGTTTAGTCTTGGCTTTGATTTTTTGTTCTTGTGGCATCAACAAGTGGTTGTTTGGGCTTTGGGGGCCTCTTTTCCCGAGCTCTATTTTGGATCTTATGTGGATATGGTGTGGGAAATGGTGTTGCTACCCCTTGTCATTAGTTGGGGCTTGAGGTGGCTGGTGTGGTGGTTGGGGAGTTTGTCTTCTCTATCTTTGGTTTTTCTTTGGGTGGGGGTTCTTCTTTTTCCCTACTTCATTTTGGAGCTAGTGCTCCCTCTGCTGTTATTTCGATGATGCCCCTTTTGGGTTTTGTTGTTTCTTGGGTCTATTTTGACCTATTTTGGGGCATCTTTTGATGGTGTTATTTTCTCTTTGGTTGTTGTGGTTAAGATATTTCTTTGGCTCCCCCTTTGGAGTTCATTTTTTTTGTGTTCTAGTGGGGATCTTCTTTCTCTCTATTTTTGGGTGATGCCTTTAGCTATACATTTTGTGAAGGACTTGGTGTGTGTGATTTCTTTGTTTCAGGTTGTTTCTTTCTTGTTTCCATCTCTATTGATGCCTAAGGTTATTGTGAGTGCTCATTCTACTAGATTGGTTTCTTTTGGCTAGGTTCTACTAATAGAGTATTCTCTAGAGGTGAAGATTTATCTTATGGAGGAAGATCCATCTCCTATTGAGGTGGAGGTGATTATGGTAGACCTAATGAAAAGTTCTCTTCCTGCTTGCTTGTTCCTGTTGAGGTGGTGATGGTATGATCAGGATTTGGGTTTCTTAGGTGGTTCGAGTTCTTGCATCTTCCTCTCTAATAGAGGGGTTCCCTATCCTATGGAGGTGGAGTGTGGGATGGCTTTTCAATTTTATATGGTGTTGCAAGAAGGATGATGCTTTTTAGTAAGTTGTGTTGTTGGGTTTGAGATCCTTTCCAAAACCTGATTGTAAAGGTTTCATGGTCCCTTCAAAACTTGTCTCAGTTTCATGGTCCTTGGAAAGACATGGTTGTAAAGGGTTTAAGGTCCCTTGAAAACCTTTGGGCTCAAGATCCCTCTAAAATCCTATTTATGTTTTGGGTTTAAGGTCCCTACTAAAACCTTGTCATTTAGGGTTCAAGGTCCCTTCAAAACATTTTTGTAGTTGGTGTAGTCTTGATTTGTTCTCATTGGCGCTACTGCTGATGGGTTGTTGATTGTCTAAGAATGTCTTTTTAGTAGCATTTTTTCTAGGTTTTGGTTTCATGTCCCTTCAAAACCTTCTTGTAATGGGTTCTATGTCCCCATCAAAATATTGTCTGAGTTTCAGGTCCTAGCAAAACATGTTGATCACTAATCAAAAAATTAGCAATATGAGAGAAAATATCACTAAAACCAACTCCCTCTCTCCAAGAATAGCCCTTAGCCACTAATTTTTCCTTATACCGCTCTAACTGACCATTTGCTCCAAATTTCGTCTTAAACACACACTTGCAACCAATGGGCTTCCTTCCTTTGGGAAAACTCACAAGATTGCAATTGTCACAACTATCGAGAGCCATCATCTCCTCTTGCATGACCTGCATCCAAGACACACTTTCTTCTAAAGAAAGAGCCTCCCTCTAGGATCTAGGTTCATTGTCATTACTCAAAAAAGAAAATACACAACAAAAATTAGGTGAGATATAGATGTCAACTAGATTTCATTGCCTTGTTGATCTTCTTATGGTAGGAGTAAGGGGATTTTGTTACTCTTCTTCTTCACACTTATCTTGCACATCATCTGAACTTTCTGAACTCATTGAGTACTCTTCTTCTTTTACATCCTCAAATTGATATGGTTGTTCTTCTACATGTGCATCTTCCTACTTCTCAATCTTTGTGTCGAAGTGCACTATTTTTTCTTTTCTTTCTCATATGGTTGTTCTTCACCTGAGTAAGCTCTAAACTCCTTTAAAATTACATCTTTCAAGAAAACCATTTTACGGTTTACTGGATTCCAAAGATTATAACCTTTTACATTCTCATCATAACTGACAAAGATTCATTATGTTCTCTTAGATCCAACTTAGAATGCTTCTCATGAGGCACATGAATAAAATCCTAAGATCCTTAAGTATGTGTGGATGCTAAATCTGAAAAAGCTTAAACTATCTCACATGTTAGCATGGTTAGTCTTTCAAAACAAAGCAAACATAACATCCCTATGAAATACTCCAAGATGCTTAATAATGCAAACAAAACAACCAAAAGATCAAAATAAACTAATTGAAAGCATAAAAAAATGGTGCATTACCTATATCATAGTGGAAGTGATGCACCTTTGATGTGAAAAGGATGCCCTTTCCCACCTCCTTGACAATCTTATATGATGATGATGTAAAATGCAAGATGATGATAGATGAAAATGAAATCCAAATGCCTATAATAAAAATACTCAAATTGTGGATGATTTTGAAGTAGAAGTGCCATGAATTTATAAGTTGAAGGTTGGAAGATTGAAGGATTTGGATGAATGTGAGACAAAAGACCAACCAATGAGAGAAGGTAACTTGTCCACATGTGATTGGAGGAGGAATGAGCAGATTTTGGAGAATGTGCAAGTAAATTCTATTAGGTGAGTTTGAAATTTGAAAAATGGCTTTAAATGCATATGGTTGAGATATTTTGGGGGGAAATTTGTTTGGGCAAGAAAGTCAAACAAATGGAGTTAATGAGGGAATATTCCTTGGGAATATGCCTTGTGAGGGAAAATAAAGATAATTAGATAATTAATTAAAATTAATTTCATGTGCAAGTTGCAAAAGCTAGAGAAAAGAGGATTAGTATTAGGAGTTAATTAGGATTTGATTAACTTAGATGGAGGCTAGTTGATATCACACATTATTTAGATTTTTTTTTGGGTTTATCTAAATCAAAATGAGAGGAATGTAAAAATTAGTAATTTAATTAAATAAAGTTTGATTTAGTCAATTAAATGAAGAACATTAGGAATTTAATTAAATAACTTTGATTTATTTAATTAAATGAGGAACATTAGAAATTTAATTAAATAAATTTGATTTATTTAATTAAATGAAGAACATTAGATGCATGATATTGATTTGGATGTCTACATTTTTGCCCTCTTTGAAGCAATGTACTTGTTGCATTGATTCAAAGAATGATGCCTCCAAGATCGAAATTCAAAAAAAATCTAAATTTTTTAGACGCTCCAGTGAAAAGAAGTACGTTGGCACATTGCCCCCTCAAAGAGATTGAGAGAAAAGTTCAATTTGAAGGTTGATCTCATGAAAAAGAGGGGTATGTGCAGGATCGTCATGGAAAAAACAAACCCTTAAGTGGCAATAAAATTTGAGAAAATCAGAGTTAGGCAACTTAACATAAAAATTTGAATAAGTTATTTATATTATTTCAAAAATATGTAAGAACAGAATCTGTAGAAAAATTGAATGTAGTTTCTAAACTACTAGGTTTATTTATTTATTTTTAAATCTATTTGGTGAAAATTTGAAATTTCAATACAATAATACTTAAATTTCAAGGAAAAAATAAAAAGTAGGTGTCTATCTGACCACCCTAACCACAATAAAATGACAATATTTTTTTATAATATTTTAGATATAAGTAGAGGACTCATGTCCCGATGTGATGCATATTTTTTTGTAATTTTTTTTGGAAATAATTAATTATGAATTTTTTATTACAACTTTTAAAAAATATAAAAAACTCGTCTCTCTAACCACCTTAACTTGGTCAACAATTCATGAAATTCAATTTTTTTGTTAAATCCTATAGTATGCAAAGCATAGAATGTGACGCATGTTTCAGATTCAAAAACTATGATACCATTTGAAAGCTATAGATGTTTTTCAATCAACCTATCAATCATGACTTTAGTCATAATTCAAATAGAAAATGAATAATAATTATTTGTTCAATTGAAAGTAAAAAATAATTTATATTGGTGGAAAGATGAGAATCTCCTTTAAAAACCCTTTTCATTTCATCAATTTTGGGTAAAAAAAGGTCGCCAGCCACATGGGCCATCATATCACTTACATATCGGCACTTTTTGGCCCATCATGATCCTACACATACCCATAGGTTCAAGATAGATGTATGGATGGTTATAATAATAGATCTATATGATAAAGAAAATGAAAATGAGATGGTTTTAAGATTCTTAGGATTACAGATCTATATTATCCTAAACATCTTAAATGATTATGCAATGCATGTGAAATGGATGATGTTTTCTACTATGACGAGATGTATGAATATGCAAGATGTAGAGAGTTTATGGATGCATGATAGACATGTTAGCATGAAAGAGGAGAGAAGAATGAGAGGGATGAACCCTTGAATCTGAGATGATGTAGAAGTCCAACAAGTCTATGACTCATTGAGACCTTATTAGATATGATGATGAATGATGATGATGTATTGCTTATCTAGGGATGGGAGAAGTAAAGATCATAACTTTCCTTATGTTTGATAACACAAATAGCTACAATGCATCAAGGTATAAAGAACCAGGATGGCATTGCACCTAGTGTGATGGACTTTGACTTGACAATCAAATAGGAGTACTCTTGTTCACACCTAACATACAAAACCTTATTCAGAATGTAGTTCAAATATTCTAAACATCTCAAACCAAAACATAGAAAATCAAGCCTTCCTTTGTGGTCAACAAGACATCTAAAACACCTTCCTTACAAACCAAACAAAACATGCATGACCAAGTTATATTACAAGAACATCCAACAAGCATAGTAGAAAAAAAGATAATGATTGTTGCCCCATTCCTTTCTCTCTAGAAACCATTTTGATTAGGCATCATCGAGAGGTGATTGGAATGAGCGTAAAATAGGATAAGTCAAAAAGATAAAGATAAAGTAAAAAACCAAGCTAATGTTCTTCATACCGCTAGCCAAGACTAAACTACGGTGATACCTAATGCTAATGTCCATTGTAGGAAGGATGCATCCTAGAACATGTTGTGATTAGATGATATGGGATTGACTAGATGATAAGCTATTGATACCAAAATTTGACCAAATTTTTTATATATTGACCAAGACTTGAGACTTGGTCGATTGAGCTTTTACTTTTAAACCTGCTAAACTTCCTTTCAATTTTTTTTCCAAAGGGTGAAAGTGTTGGAGTAATTAAATGATTTATACCTTGTCTTAGGTCATAATTACACCTTAGTTAAGTTTACTTAGGGACCACATAAGAGTTGTTGGAGAATTTCCACCTTTGGTGGACTTATCTTCTTATTATTTTATCACTTCCACCTTTCATGGACATATCATGTGATTAGGTTTCCACCCTTTGTGGGTGATCCACTATCTGTGGTGGTTATCACATTATCACTTTCCACTTTAGGTGGAGTGATAACTTTTCATTGTTGTCTCATGTCATAAGATTACAAAACTTGTCATAATCTTATGCACTCCTATATTCTCACCTTGGCTACATAACCAAGGGGTCTCTCATTGTAAACACACACACATTGATATCATATCATTGAGATTGAATACAGTTTATTCTTGTCATATTATTTTCTCTCTTCTTTGTGCTTTCTATTTGGTCCATAGATCTTGGCATCCATAGCCAATTCTAACATGGTATCAGAGCGGGTTGGGTGCCATTGGAGAGTCTTTTTTTGAAGAGAGGTACCATCTTTGAGGAGGTTCCATTTTTTCTTGTTTTTAATTTATTGCAGGTTCATATTGGAGCTTGCTGGTGCAAATTTGAGCTCATCATTGCGTCCAGAAGGCTTGAGAAAGTCATATTTGGCTTTTGGTTCACTCAATTTGATCACCATTTCTATTTTTGACAAACAAGAGTTTGTTGAAAATCATTTTTTATTGGAGTCGTCTTCATTTTTGCTTCAAAATCTAGTTTTTTCTCATTTGCAAGAAAAACGATTTCTAGGTTTTGTAGCTAGCGTCGAACTCTGAATTGGGTATCTTTTAGATTTTGCATATCTTGCACAGATCTAGAGAAAATCGCAGTCCAAAAAGCGTCGGGCATCATTTTTCTCCTAGCTGAAGGTTAAAAAAAAATCAAATTTTCATCTTCTGCTTGTTGGATCAAAAAACTATTTCTGGGTTTTTATTTTTGTCTACAAACAGTGACTAGATTTTCCATAAATCAAATTAGAAAAAAAATGTTTTTGCTAGAAAGCTTGTTTCCTGCAAGCTAA
This sequence comes from Sequoiadendron giganteum, assembly GCA_007115665.2. NCBI lineage: Eukaryota > Viridiplantae > Streptophyta > Pinopsida > Cupressales > Cupressaceae > Sequoiadendron > Sequoiadendron giganteum. The sequence goes on from CM021101.1 coordinate 113,279,714, forward strand.
ATTTAGTTTTTTGAAAAATTCATAATTTTTGGCTATGGTGTTCATTTTTGGCAAATGAGATATCAATAGAAAGCTAGTTTCAAGCACTTCATAGTGGCGTAGGCCATTTTTCAAATTTGGTCATTTACACAAATTTGAGGTTATTTTTCATCATGGAGGCAAATGTGAACATTCATTAGTGCATGCACTATTTCCTTTTTTGTATGCATTAGGTTTGCATTTTCTCTTTGTTTTATGCATGTTTTGCATGTTCTCCTTTTACAATCATGGGGTATTGTAATAAATGAACTTACATAAAGTTCCATCGGGGGGGCTTCTTGCATAATAATCTGATTAGAGTGTAGTTGCACTTTGATCTTATTTTCATATTGATGACAACTCGCATGAGTTGTATCTGGATTATGTTGTTTCTTTTGGCTACATCTTGCTCATAGCTTGACACATTTTGGTTCGCATCGGTTCACATCTTAGATTGAGAGCCTATGGTTAATGATCTTGAATCACATCAGATTCATATTGGGTCACATCTTAGTTTGAGAGCCATTCATTTTATGGTTAGTGTTCCAGAATCTTCATGGTACTTGCTCCTATGGATCAGTTTTAGTCACAGTTTGGCATCAGCATCAAGATACACATAGCTTCCAAATTCTTTCATCATATCATTCCATCTTATGGGGCGCATCATTTATTCATCTACTGTTGCTTCATGGATTTTAGAGTTGTTCCCGTTTGTGAGTTTTCCAATGTTCCTTGGCATCGAGTTTGTTGTTGCTTTATCATGATTCCACCTTAAGTCAATCAGTGACTCGCATATGGCTTCAGTAGCAAACAGAAGTATCTTTCCTTGCTTGCAAGATTGAGGATTCGAGTGTTACTCCACAGTGTACTTCCAGTGCTTCTCTTGCAATAGGTTATCTCATTGAGGGGGGCTACCTTGTCTCTCTTCTACTTCTCTCTTATGGGGGGGTCTTTTTCTTCACATGCAGTTTTTACCTTCTCATGCATCATTGAGAGAATTTATATTTTGTATTTCATCTCTCTTTTGGAGAGGACTTTGTCACACTGGGTTTTCTCCTTTTCTCCATTTGTGAGAGATTGCATTGCATTTGTACATGGGTACCTAACATGGCCTAGTTGTCGGGACCCATCTTGCATTGTTTGATTCTCCCTAAGTTGCACTTAAGGGGGGGTGTTGGAGTAATTAAATGTTTTGTACCTTGTCTTAGGTCATAATTACACCTTAGTTAAGTTTACTTAGGGACCACATAGGAGTTGTTGGAGAATTTCCACCTTTGGTGGACTTATCTTCTTATTACTTTATCACCTCCACCTTTCATGGACATATTATGTGATTAGGTTTCCACCTTTTGTGGGTGATCCACTATTTGTGGTGGTTATCACATTATCACTTTCCACTTTAGGTGGAGTGATAACTTTTCATTGTTGTCTCATGTCATAAGATTATGACACTTGTCATAATCTTATGCACTCCTATGTTCCCACCTTGGCTATATAACCAAGGGGTCTCTCATTGTAAACACACACACATTGATATAATATCATTGACATTGAAGATAGTTTATTCTTGTCATATTATTTTCTCTCTTCTTTGTGCTTTCTATTTGGTCCATAGATCTTGGCATCCATAGGCAATTCTAACATGGTATCAGAGCATGTTTAATTCTAATAGAAAGCAATGGTGATTTATTATGAGTGATGATTATTACGAGTGAAATCAAGATGAGATGGATGCACCATTTTGGGATTTTTCAAATATTTGGATGTTTTTGGTGTTTTGAAATGTTTTGAGGTTGTTTTTGGGATTTTGAGATTTTTTACGAATGTTTTGATTTTCAAATTTTCTAATGTTTTTGGTTTATTCTGAGATTTTGACCAAGAACCTAACCCAAAGACCTATCCTAGGGGTCTTGAGATATGATAATAATTTTAGCCTTGCCTACCTTATACATGCAAAGACCACGTAGTTTGACTGATGACTTGACCAATTCACAAGATGAATATACAAACAAATGATGAATTGCCAACTTATTATGATGGAATCCTAAAGGACTAACCTAGGATGTCTTGGGGGATGATCAAAGATCAACCTTACCTACATTCAAGCTTAGAGAGGACCTTGTTTTACAAGCTGACTCTATTTTTCAACTTTTTGGAATTTTGACCTGGTTTTGGATTTTTGGTTTATTTTGGATGTTTTTTGATGTTTTTTGAAGGATTTTATGTTTTTGTTTGGATTTTTTGATTTTAAGGAAGATCGCAAGAATATACATGAATATGATTTGTTGCAGGTATAGGAACATACCCCCAACATGGTGTGATAGACTACTTCAATATAGGCAGGACAAACTAACCTTAGGAATGTGCCAAGTAGTACTAGGGTGGAACATGATATGAACACAGAATCAAGCTATGACGCAAACACAGATAGGTGAATGGAAGGATCGATGGAATGTGATGGATGAATGGTAAGTGTGTAGAATAAGTCATGAAGATCTTGTTGGATGGAGTCCTTTATTTAAACAAGGTGCCTATTTTCCAGGTTTTCTCCAAGGTACTTGCCCAAAGTGCCACTGAAGTAGTTTTCACTAGAGGATGATTTTTTTATTTTTACTGTTTTCAATCCTTTTTTCTGATTTTTTTAAATTTTATTTTATTCTTTTGTATTTTTGGTTTTACCCTTTAAATATCAAGCGTAAATTTTTTTGAGATGAGAGTTGTTCAAGGGCTCCTGTAGAGGTTCACCTTCAAGTGTTGATAGTTGATATACCTCTGATTTGTAGCTTGTTGTAATGATGAATGGTCCTTACCATTTGGGTTAGAACTTTCCCTTGCTATTTAGATTTGGCACATTCTTCTGATTCTCCTTCAGTACTAGCTCGCTAACTTGGAAGGTTTGCCTCCTGATATTCTTGTTGTAGCTTCACTTGAGGAAATTCTGATAGACTTACAAGTGGTATAAGGAATCCATACACCACTCATCTAGTAGTTCTAGCTCATTCAATCGTGAGACCCAGTATTCTTAATCTGTAATGAGATTTTGTAATGATATTCTCAGGGACGGGAGCTCAATCTCAATGGGGAGTATGGATTTTAATCCATAGACTAGGGAGAAGGGGGTGGCACCTATTGGTGTGCAGATGCTTGTGTGGTAGGCCCATAAGGTAGGATTTAGCTGCAGATGTCAGTCATGACCGGCATCATTGACTATTTTTCTTGAGGACATTCAAGATGGTCTTAATTGTAGCTTTTTCTTGGCCATTGCCTTGGGGATAATATGGAGTTGAAAAGTGATGTTGGATATTGAATTTCTAGCATAATTTGTGAACACCTTGATTTTTAAAAGGTGTCTCATTATCTGAGATAATGGCTTGAGGGACACCATATCGACAAATAAGGTAGTTCAGGATGTAATTGGATATCTTTTTTCCTATAATGTAGGTCATGGGAATGGATTCCACCCAATTCATGAAATACTCTATGGCGATAATCATAAACTTATGGTCATTGGATGAGGTGGGGGTGATTTTACCAATGAGATTGAGCCCCTACTACGAAAAGGGACAAGGTGTGATAATTGGATGGAGCTCTTGTGTTGGTGCATGGATGAGGTCCCCATTCTACTGACACTACAAACACCTTTTAACATAGTGATGTTCTCCTCTTTCCATTATGGGCCAATAATATCTTGTCCTCAGCAGTTTCTTGGCTAAAGTCATACAGCTCAAGTGTGAATCACAAATGTCATTATGTACATCACTTAAATCAATCAAGGCTTCCTTAGTGTTTAGGCAATGTAAAAGGGTCCCTTCAATGCTCGTATGGTACAGGGTATTGAACCACAAAAAATGTAACTCTAGACCTAGGGCAAAAGGATTCCCTCTACTAGGCCCTTAGGATTTTTCACCCTAGGAGATCTTGGTGTGTAGGAATGGCACTCTTGCGTCTAGGTGGTTAATGGATTTTAAGCAGTTGTATTCAAAGGGGAGGGGTTGATTGATGAAGGTTTTCATAAGTGTGTGTGTTGTGTGGCTAAAGACTTAATGTAAAATGAGACTAATCTAAATGTATGTAATGAAAGTAAATTAAATCTAAACTAATACAAACTACTCTAAAATGACCTAAATGTAAGTGATCTATAAATTAACAGAGAAGGACAGAGGGTGTGCACCTAGAAATATTATGTTGCAAATGAATGGTCCTAGAATCCTCTGAAAAATGCCTAAAAATAGAAGAAGGATACTTATGCCAAGTTGGGCAACCTAGTCCTCCTATCGAGAAAATCTTTCAGAACAGGTTTCAGGGAAAAGGGTACCCAAAAATACCAAAAACCCTTTTTTCAAGCTTAGCATAGGGACAAGGTTGCCAATAGTGGTGACCTAGTTCTCTTGATACTTTTCGAGGATACAAGTCCTAATTCTATGGGTCTCAATTGATGTTTCCCTTTTTTACAACAATCCATGTCTGAAACTCTCGAAAACAACCTGCAACTTATCTTTTTGCCTCTTTTAAGGTTTGATGCTTTGATGTGACTTGAGTAGAATGTTTTTACTTCCTCCAACACTTCATAATTCACCAAATTTGAATACAAACCTGAAATCACATGCAAAGACCAAGAGAATATTGGGGTTAGGGAATAGGGGTTTGCCTAAGTCAAATCCCTTTGAAGGTAGCTAAACCCAAATGAGAAAGTAAATATAAGGAGAGATGCTTGAATGATAAACAATGTAAATTCTCACCAAATCCTTTGTTGTTGATGGTTTGCAACATGCAAGAGCAGCTCCAATGGAGGTTTCTTGTGAAACCCTTATGCTTGATTGCTTGCTTTGGAAGACTTGAGTGCAAGAGTGCTTGTCAGGAGATTCAAAAATTAGCTTGGGAGAGACTAAGAGTGTAAGAGAGGAAAAGTGAAGGTGAAAACCCTTATTTGTACATGTGAAACCCTAGTTTTCCTGAAATGCAGCATGATAGGCCGACACTAGGGTTTAGGAGGCAAGATTCCCATTAGATTATGATTAAAATTTGAATTTTATGCCTAAAGGGACTAGGTCACCCAAAGTAGCGACTTAGTCCACTTGGGAAATTTCAAGTGGTGGTCAAGAAATATATAATGTTTAATGAAGTTAATCAACTTTACCTCCTAAAAAACACTTAAGTTGGGACTAAAATTACATTAAGGGGACAAATTAGCATAGAGATAGGGTTAATTTAGGGGTGATAAGCCTAGATAAGTGTGAAAATGAATTACAACGCTTTACAACACTTTGTCATAAGGATTGGAAAGGTGTAACAAGGTGTTGCTTAGGTTAATTGTGTTGAAAGGCTCTTAGAAAAGTGAGGAAATGTGTTACAATACTTCACAACACCTTAGTAAAACACTGATAGGTTATTTGTTGAATTGCAAGCTTACACTTTTTGGCGACACAGGTATCTCCTAGGATGACGAAATGGGCTGACCTTTTGAAAAAATCTATCTTGAGGTTTGGAGTTATGTTAGTGGGAAGGAATCCTATTCTCTTGTAAGTGTAAATATCATGGTACCAAGGATCACCGGGACCAACAATTTTGCACATGAATTCAGACTCTAGTTACTCAAATGTTGGTACAAGAAGTTTCTCTACTAGGAATTTCTACTTTGGGACATTGTGCAGGATCTCTAGGAGCAGTCTAATTGTAGTTGTTGCATCTGCTGCTTTGTTGTTTTCTCTAGGTAGCTATTCAAATGTGATATTAATGAAGGACTCCTTCATATTTTCCACCAACTTCTTGTATGGAGTCAACTTGTCATCTTTTCTTTGATTGTTTACCTAGTTGATTATGAGTTGTGAGTCTTCGTAGACCTTAAGAGCCATGATCTGTCATTGCACTACAATCTTCAGTCGTATCTTATTTTGTGATGTTGTTTGTGCATAGGAATGACAACTTTTATTATTTAGGTATGTAGTCCCCTTGTGGAGTGATGAAAAAGATTCCCACTCTTGACCCATGTTGTGTTTAGGATCCATCAAGATACATTTTCCAATGATCTTCTACACTCAGGTTGAAGATTGATTCATCGGGGAACTTTGAAACTAGTGGATTTTCAGCATAAATTGATGCTTTTTCTAATTGATCTATGAATTCTTGTCCTTTGATGGCCTTACATTCTACATACTCGATGTCATGCTCCATCAGGATCATAACCCACTTAGCCATTCATCTTGTGAGAGTTTCTTCGGGAAGTAGGTATTTGAGGAGGTCTATTTTTGCAATGAGCTTGATTTGATGTGCTAGCAATAAATGTCTGAACTTCTGAGCTATAAACACAACTTCTAGGCAGGCTTTCTCAATGGGTGTGTATTTTATCTCATGACTCACCATGGTCCTATCGATATAATATATAGCTCTCTCCTTCCCATTTTCGTCATGTTGTGCTAAGAGAGCATCGACAGTTGCTTCTGTTGTTGATATGTATAAGATCAAGGGTTTTCCTAGAATTGGTGGCATAAGGAGTGGTGGTGTGAGTAAATACTCCTTGATCTTGTTAAACGTTTGGTCTCATTTCTTGTCCCATTTGTATGCTACCCCTTGTGGAGTAGATGAGAATATGGGATTGCATTGTCTGCCAATTGCGCTATGAATCGATGAATAGACTGGAGTCTTCCTTGTAGACCTCTTAGTTGCCTCAGTGTCTTAGGTGCTTCCATTTCGAGGATCACCTTGACTTTGGCAGGATCTACCTCAATTCCTCTCATTGACATGATGTACCTAGGATCTTGCCTAATTTCACTCCAAAGACATACTTTGGTCCCATCACTTCTTTTATTTAGCCAGTATGTCATCCAAATAATCTTCCACAATTTTATGGATCATGTCATGGAATATCAATGTCATGGCCCTCTCGTAGGCTGCTCCTACATTCTTTAACCTAAATGACATCATATTCCAGCAATATGTCCCCCATGGACAAGTGAAAGTTGTCTTGCGTTGGTCTTCCTTAGCTATGATGATCTAATTGTATCTTGAGAATCTATCCATTAATGATAGCATCTCATGTCATATAGTCGTATCCATGATCATGTCAATGTTTGGAAGTGGAAATTCATCCTTTGGATATGCTTTGTTTAAGTCTCTAAAGTACGTGCAAATGCAGTTGCCCCCATTCAGTTTTAAAATAGGTATGAGGTTTGAGACCCACTGTGGACAGTTGATCAACGGTATGAACCCTATATCTAGGAGATTTTTTTATTCCATTTTTACTAGCAATGCTATTTGGGGATGCATTTTTCTCATTTTTTGTTTCACAAGCTTCGCTTTAGGATATACAACTAGGTGATGAACTATAACTTTTGCATCTAGCCTAGGCATATCAACATAATTCCATGTGAATTTTAACCTTCTTTCCTTTAGTAACGTTGATAGGATTTCTTGTTATTCTGTGAGAAGTTACTCGACATAGAATGTTATGTGTGGTAGCTCCTCTATTCCCAAATTGAGTGGATTGCACTGTTTTTCCAGTACTATTGAGTTTTCATGGTGAATGGCACTGGGAGGAAGATTTAATCCTCCATCCTCTAGTGCCTCAAAGAGGTTTTCACCATTCAATTCATCCTTTATTTTTAATTTTTTTGAGTTAGAGAGTGCCACAATGTGGTTTTCACTCAAAGACCTTGAGATTATTCTCAAATTTTCACTTTTACGACTGAAGGATTCAATAGTTTCCACATAATAGGCTTGTGTATCTAGTATGATGTTGAACCCAACTTTATGATCTCCATATGGCACCATATCCCATAGTCCCATGAATTTTGAGAGCACCTCATTATTTTTGAACGTGTTTGAAATCAGTGGTCCTCATTAGTCATAATCGATGAGTTGGGGATAAACTAAGTTTATTTCATGGGTTTGATGGTTTAACTCAAAAGATAGGGTGTTGATCATGAGTAGGGAGTAATCTTCAAAAACTATAGGTAAGTCAGTTATGGGATCCTTGTCACTACTACACATTAGTTATGTCAAAGTTAAAGTTATCTAAGGGTAGACCTGTAGATACTGGTAGTCGAAGCATGGATGTCGATAGTTGAGGCGGAGTTTTGACTGATTTTATGGGAGGACTTCTACCACGTATGGTTGCACTCAGAGGGGTACACCTAAGGCCAAGATTTTTCATGTGTTTTTCCACAATGATAGGTTCCAATCAGCAATTGTTGTTCTTTCCAAGACTTTCATTCCTATTATAGCCCATGGCCAACATTAATTGAAGTCCTCTATTGGCATCATCCATAGGAAGGGCAAGTATATGCCTTTCATCTTGACAGAGGAGACTAGATACATCTCTTTCGTCCATCACTTCTTGGCCTAGATCTCTCCAAATCCTAAATTGAGAGGGATCCTCTCTAAAGGTTTGAGCTACTATATTGGTGGGTTGTGGTTATCCATGGGATCTATGGGATTGAGGTAACTCCCCTACCACAAATTTTCCTTTCTTCATTTTGTAATCCCCACACCCATTGTCTTGGATTATGAATTTGATTTCAGATATATCAGGAATGGCAGGTGTCTTTGTCCCAGAAGTGGAGGCAAAATTGGCTAGGTCTATATACAGATTTGAAGGGACTTCATCATTCTTTGGGACTTGGGGGATTTTATAATACTTTGCTTCTAGGTTCTTGTAGTAGGTGAATGGCTCATGATCTCGATAAATTGTGACCTCTTCATTTTGATATGTGAACTTGATACACTAATGGAAGTTTGATACGACTACTTGCATCCCATGGATCCACGAATGGCCTAGGAGGATATTATAAGTCAAATCAAGGTCAAGGACCTGGCAAGTGGTTTCCATAGTGGTTGGCCCTACTTGGATAGGGAGCTGGATGGTGCCCTAAGACACTCTTTCTTGGTCATCATATGCTCTACTTGTCATGTCATGCCCTTGCCTTTTCAATGGAATCCTTGGAGAATCCTATATTCTTTATGAGATTGAAAGAATAGATGTTTAAACCTCCACCCCCATCCACCAAGACCTTTTTAACTTTGTTTTTGAGAACCAAGACTTCAAGGTGAAGTGCACGGTTGTGAGATAGTTGGGAAAGGAAGTCTCGATCAGAAAATGTGAGGATATTTGGGGTGGTAATGTTTCCAACCATACCTTGGAATTGTTCTATATCAAGATTGATGGAGATGGTGGATGAATCCAATGCTTCCTCAAGGATTTCTATATGGGTGGATGAGATCTTCAGTAACTCCATGATGGAGATTTGAGCGGGAGTTCTTTTCAACTAGTCCAAAACATTGTAGCCGTTAGGAATGGATTTTGGATTTGAGGTGGATACCCTAGGTGGCTGTGATGACCCAACAATGGTGACTTTACTGCCATGTGTGGTGACTTCATCTAGGGATGTGACAACTCCTTCATACACATGGTTTACATTGCCATAATTTTTCTTCCCTTTGTTATTTCCTTGGTTGTGGTTTGGCATCAAATTAGTGTAGATCTTGAGATCTTGATTTCCTATTGGTTGTTCCACATTAATGATCTTATCATCGATAAGGTCTTGGATTATATTTTTCAGCTTCATGCAATTGGTTGTTATGTGCCCCTTGATTTTATGATAATCACAAAGGTAGTTTTCATTGTACCAAGGCGATTTCACTATGGGTTCTTGATAATTCTCAAAAGTGGGGATTTTAATGAGATCCTCATCTACCAATTTCTTCATGATGGATTCAACTGATTCCCCAAGAGTGGTAAACTTTCTCTTGAGGGGTTATTATTTTTTGTGGAGGTGGTCCCCCTTGATTATTTAGATTGTTGATTGATTATTAGGTGGTTGTTGTGCTACCACATTGGTTTGTGTGTTGTTCCAATTGTTGTTTTATGGTTTCTAATATGTTTGGGTGTTCTGCTAAGAAGCACTAATCACAACCTTGGTGTCAACCACACCATCATTAGTGATGTTCTTTTTTTTCACTCACATGCGAGGTTTTTCATTATAGCTGGTGGAATAGCAGTTGTCTCGATGTTCTAGATAGGTGGGAGTCCTTCCTTGTGCAATGAGGGATTGTTCAATGTTAAGCGCCTTGGCGATCAATTGGTCATAAGTGGTGATGCACTACATTTTTAGATGGAATTCCAAGGTTTTCTCAAGATTGAAAATGATGGTGAAAATTTGTCACTCTTCTGGCGTAGCTCACTTGCTACGATTGGCCTTGGATCGCCATAATTGTAGGAAGGAAGTGAATGATCCACCCTTTCCTTGTTTGAGCACAGATAGTTCATCTAGACTAACATACATGCCAATGTTGAATGCATAATTATTTATGAATGTGTCAATGATCTAGGCAAGCGAGAAAACCACTCCATGGCAGGGCCAACCAAGCTTTGAGGAAATAGCTACATTAGATATGTATCATTGTATGCAACTTCCATGCAATGTACTTGGAATTCCCCAATATGATCCTCAAGGTTTCCTAGCCCATGATATTTGTCAATTTTATGGATTTGAAATCCCTTTGGGAATGGTATCATTGTTAGGATTTTTTCGAAAGGATAGGGGCACAAATTGCTTGGTTTCCTTGTTGTTTCCCTAAGTGGAGATCAAGCACCTATTGCGAGAGAAACTTTATTTGTATTGTCACATCATCATGTGGATCATGAGGTGGGGTGAATGTGTTTTGAGGTGGTTGATTTGATGGAGTATTGGTGGGAGTTTGTTGCAAGCTCTACTGCATGATTAAGGCTTGTTGATATGCTTCAAGTTACTATTGTGCCAACAACACTTATTGTCCTTCCTATTGTTGTACCAATAAAGCTTGTTGTTGGTCTTCTTGTCATGCCAAAAAATATTTTTGTTAGGCTTGTTGTTGAGCCACTTGTTGTTGCACTTGATACTATTGCAGGACTTGTTGATATTCTTGTTGCTAGGTTACTTGCAATTGTCCCTGGTATTGAGCTTGTGCTTGCACTTGTTGAGCTTGATATTGGGCTACTTGTGCAGCTTGCATGGCTTGAGTGGCTTAAGTTGCCTATGCAACTTGTTTTTGTAGTAGTAAATCTTCAGCTTGGGTAGCCTATTGCGCCTTTTGTGCTTGTTGTACCACTAATTGTGCTTGCGCTTGTTGGGAAGCTAGTTGTGTAGCTTGTTTATTTTGAATTTGCTAAAGTTCCTTTCGATAGGCAGCCTGTTGAACTTCTTGCAACACAGTGCTAAATCAGTTTAGGTATGTGCAGGATCATCATGGAAAAAACAAGCCCTTAAGTGGTAATAAAATTCAAAAAATTAGAGTTAGGCAACTTGGAGTAAAAAAATGAATAAGTTATGTATATTATTTCAAAGATATCTAAGAATAGAATCTATAGAAAATTGAAAGTAGTTTCTAAACCACTAGGTTTATTTATTTTTTTAAATCTATTTGGTGAAAAATTCAAATTTCAATGTAGTAGTACATAAATTTTAGGTAAAAAATAAGAAGTAGGTGTTTGTTTGACCACCCTAACCTTAATAAAATGATAATATTTTTTTTATAATATTTTAGATATAAGTAGGGGACTCGTGTCCCAATGTGATGCATATATTTTTGTAAATTTTTTTCAAGTGAATGATTAATTATGAATTTTTTATTACAAATTTTAAAAAATATAAAAAATTGTACATCGAACCACAAAGTATTAAATGCTCTTACATGTCTCTTGCACAAGTCAAACTTGGCATTAAATGCACCTTTCATCCCCACTAAACATGTCATTTCATGAAAATATGCCACTTGTCAAGGTTTGAGAGGGTGAGGAATGTGCAAGTATTGGCCAATGTGCCAATTCCAAAATCCTTTCAATCTTTCAAATTTGAATCTATAAAATGCAAAGTGTTTCTCCAAAGCAACTACAACACAATTGGACAACAACACAATTTGAGAACCCATTTTTATGGAAGGTTAATCTCTACATGTGAGAACTAATCTTTCTCTTCATCACACCATCACTATCATCATCTTTCATTTTGGCAATTTTTCTTATCAAGGGGGTGGGAAAGGGCTTTCTTTCCACATTTCAAGAGGCACAACTCCCACTATGGAATGGGGTTTGATCATGTTTTCATATGCTCTTACTTAAATGTCTTTGTGTTATTTATCTAGTTTGCATATTTTAAATATGGTTGAATATTTCATAGGAATGTTGAATCTGGTTGTTTTAAACTGACCAACAATCTAATGGTTTTGTTTGAAGCTATTTTGCAGATTTTGGTGTTTACAACTGGCACTAACTTGAACTTTTCTAGTCCACGTGTGAACTTTGGGATAGACATACTTGCAAATCCCATCAATGTTGTTCAAAATCCAAGCAATATGTTGATGACTCTAGGTATTGATCTAAGTGAAGGTAACACCATGCAAAATAAAATTTACCTAAATCAAGGCAATATGATTCTCAGCCACAAAAATGTTCAATGTCAACCTATAATGCCAAATCAAAACATCATACCAAATCATCCCATTTTTCCATCAATATGACAATAGTAGGTGGCAACCATCCAAGCAATCCCAATGGTCAACACCATTCCCATTCCACCACCACCACAACCACCACCACCAAAATACAACATGAAAAAATCATTTTCCATCATGTTGCAAGCCACTCAACAAGCTGCCTTCCAAAAGGCACTCCAAGCCCAACAAGCTGCACAAGTTGTGCAAGGAAATCAAGTAGCCTGACAAGCTCAAGCTCAAGCTCAAGCCTGACAAGGGCAGGCAGAATTTCGGGCACTATTGCAAGAAATCCATCAACAAGTGCATCAACAAGTAGCTCAACAACAATCCCAACAAAAATCATTGTTGGCACAACAACGACATGACCAACAACAAGCATTGTTCGCTCAGCAACAAACACAGGCATTACTCGCTCAACAAAGCTTGCAACAGACTCCCACCAAAACTGTTGAAAAAAATGATCAAGATCAACCCATCAATGATCACTTTGAAGAGGTTTCCATCTCATCCAATGATCAAATCAACACACACCAAGAACCACTTTTCAATCATGATCAAAATCCACCAAAAATACCCAACAATGATTAGATTCAAGAAATGTCAACATCACTTGATCCTATGATTGAAGACATTGGTAATCTCTCTTCCACAATTGTTGAAAACAATGTTCAAGATCTTGAAGATGCTTCTACCCCATCCAGTGATCAACTCAACATTCATCAAGAGCCACTTTTTAGTGATCTATTTCAAGATGTGCTACAATTATTTGATCCCATTGACATAATTTATGATCCATCGACCAATGACCATATTGAAAAGGTCTCCACATCACCTTATGAGTTAGAGGACATATCTCAAGAATGTATTCCAAAGCATGATCACAATCTTCCATCAAGGTCTAGCAATGGCCCTTCCAATGACATATTGGCATCCCTCGACCTCATGATTATAGATAGTGAAGGAATCCTCAAATATCAAAATTATATTGAGCCACTTTCCATGCCTAAGAACGATGTGGGTATGTGTAGGATCATGATGGGCCAAAAAGTAGTGATATGTAAGCCAAATGATGGTCCATGTGGCTGACGACTTTTTTTTACCCAAAATTGATGAAACGAAAAGGGTTTTTAGAGGAGATTCTCAGCTTTCCACCAATATAAATTATGCTTTACTTTGAATTTAATAAATAATTATTATTCATTTTCTATTAGAATTACGAATAAAGTCCTGATTGATAGGCTGATTGAAAAACATCTATAACTTTCAAATGGTATCACATATTTTGAATCCAAAACATGCATAACATTCTATGCTTCACATAATATTGGATTAAAAAATAAAAAATTGAATTTCACGAATTTTTGACCAAGTTAAGGTGGTTAGACAGACGAGCTTTTATATTTTTTTAAAGTTGTAATAAAAAAATTATAATTAATCATTTACTTGCAAAAAAATTATAAAAAAAAATTCATCACATCGAGACATGATTCCTCTACGTATATCTAAAATATTATAAAAAAATACTATCATTTTATTGTGGTTAGGGTGGTCAGACAGACACCTACTTCTTATTTTTACCCTAAAATTTAAATACTACTACATTGAAATTTCAAATTTTCACCAAATAGATTTAAAAAAAAAATTAATGGTCTAGTAGTTTAGAAACTAAATTCAATTTTCTATAGGTTCTATTTTTACATTTTTTTGAAATATTATAGATAACTTATTCAAATTTTTATGTCAAGTTGTCTAACTATGATTTTTTGTCTTTTTATTGCCACTTAAGGGCCTGTTTTTTCCATGATGATCCTGCACATACCCATGTCCAAGAACCCGCTATAAGCAATCCATCCTTTCAAATTGCGTCATCCCAAGAACTTGATCCAAAACATGTCGAAAGTAATTCCAGAATTAGTCAAGATCAAGAATTCATATATCCAAGATACTACAATGATCTAATGGGCACTCTCTTATCTATACAAGATGTTGTAAATGATGATCATATCCATATAGAACACATTCCTCCGCCTACCCATGATATGCTTTCTTTGGATGGACACGTAGATGATCATCATTCAAAACAAGAGTCTCATACTCTTGATATCAATCCCAAGGAACAAGAGTCTCCTACTCTTAACATTTATACACATGGTCAAGATATAGAGAAATCCAAAGACCTAGTAGAAACAAATCATGAAGAAGGCTTCTACAAAAGTTGTGAATTAGAAACATCATGTCAAGGCATATAAATAATGAATCATGAGGAAGACTTTTACAAGGATAGTGAAGCATCAACACTTCTTGAAGAAGCATTAGAATTTGATATCTCACAAGATCAAGCTAAAGATATCAATCAGGAAGTCACCCCACATATGGAGGATCCTATCACCTATAAAGTTGGATCACTTACCTTTCTTAGGGAAAACTACCTCATCAATAAAGAGGTTATCACTTTTGAAAATCCACCATGGAGCAAAGAAGGATTAGCACCATGTTTCCAAGGTAGATCATATCCTATTGTAGATAAAAATTTTCAGCAGATGAATTATCAAGGTAGAGGATTAGGCTTACATGAACAGGGAATCTTGGAGCCAGTGCAGATAGCTGGAAATCCTAAGAATCAAGGCCTTGGTTATTCGGTAATCAAGGGATATAAACATATCAGGGATACTTCTATAAAACTGGGGGCAACTTCGTCTCAAGCAAATGTCAACATAGGGAGCATGAACAATCCTTATGATGAAACCAATGCCAATACTACAACCCGCCATGTCACGAATCTTCATCCACCTATCACCCCATCCACGAATTCGGACCAACAACAAAAGAAAAATTTGAATCAAAGAGTGAAGAACGTCATCAAAGAAAAAGAAGTAGTGAAGCACAAAGGACAAATCAAATATATATGGATACCAAAGAATACAAAGAAAGACTATCCCTATCAAACTCCATTAGTCAAAGAAACTATGGGGAAAAATAAAAAATGGAAAAGTATGCGTCAAAAATGTCCACAAAGAAAAAAGCAAGCTTCTCAAGTGACATACAAAGTGTATCAAGCAGTTGGTCCTAATTCCACACACACTTTCATATCCACCCATAATGGCTCATCTTCCCAAGTTTGGAGAGTCAAAAGTTCCAAACTATCAACCAATCCATCTTTTATTCCTAAAAACACTCCATCCAAACCTCCATGCATGATATCCAATTCTTACATTTACCATGTGTTGGCAATGACTCTTCATCATAAATATTCAGAAGGCACTCTATTGCGATGTGCACACAGAGACAGAGTTAACTCTGGTATCAACAAAGCAGACCAGGGATCTCAAAACTTGCATTCAAGTGCACGTATCTTGGTAAAGAAACTTCTTCAAGAATGATACCGATGGCATATTATGATAGAAACATTAGCATCAGTGGTACCAGGTGGTTCTACATCACCTTAAAATCTCTCAGAAAATACAAAAAAATATAAAAAATATAAAAATCCAAAAAAAATCAGAAAAAGGATTGAAAACAGTAAGGAAAAAAAATCATCCTCTAGTGAAAATCACCACGATGGCGCTTTGGGCAAGTACCATGATGAAAACCTGTCAAACAGGCATCATGTGTAGAATCAAGAATCTACATGCATTAGTTTAGGAGAAATCATCTTATCCCATCCATAATAAAGCCAACATTTCGGTCATATCATCCGTTCATCTGTGAATCATTTATCCAACCCACAGCTATCTATCTACCTTATCTTAATCTTGATGAAAATTTGGTGCACACTTTCCACGTGTTTATGGTAAACATCTTGACATGGGTCATTTTCACTGATCCCATCCTACCCAATATTATTTGAGCCATGAAGCATTATTTGAATGAGAATCCTCTATTGGAACACTGTTATCTTATCGCAAGATAATTTGTATCCATTCATCCAAGAATCTACTCATGGTCATTCAAACATTGCTAGACACTGGGGGAAGATATTTGCATCTTTCTTTGGGAATAAATCTTGATCTATATCCTCCAACTTATGTGGTGATCCGAACATTGGCAAACACAAAATCAAATTAGTCGAAGAATTTGTGAGCCAAAAAAATCTAAGTCACTAGCCCATGGCATATTTTGATAGCAAGATGATGTTCCTTATCAAACTTTATATTTCATTGAACATCAATCCAATCAATTCATATTAGTCGCATCTAATGTGCAAACCTATGTCACATCAAATTATCAAATCAATTTTGTTCCAAAACAAGCTTCATCAATCTTGATCAATCGAATCCAACCAAATATCACCTTGTTTGACTTAACACACTTAGTCAAACCATCATCTTGTGCATGAGTTTACTCTAGGATAACACAACTTCCTAGATTTTACAAGTCCATTATCACCTTGTTTGGCTTAACACACTTAGCCAAATTATCAAATCCATAATCACCTCAAGTTTGACTTGACACTCTTAGTCAAACCACCCTTATGTACAAGTTTATTCTAGGATAACACAACTTCGTAGAGTTTACAAGTGCATTATAACTTTTGTTTGACTTAACACACTTAGTCAAACTATCAATCCATCAATCCAATTGATCAACATTATGCTTGGTTTTTAACAAAATCCCAAAACAGAGCACTGATATCATCACATGTCCATATCCAAATTGTCAAAATCATGTGAAAATTCAAAAACATTCAAAAATTCATCAAAAAACTCAAAAACATCAAAAAAATCAAAAACCAAAAACATTAAAAAACCCATCAAAAAATTCAAAAACATTCAAAAAATCCAAAAACATTCAAAAATTCATCAAAAATCCAAAAACATCCAAATCATCAAAAATCCAAAAATATGTCAAAATATTAGAAAATCTTCAAATTTCATTATTGAGTCTTGTCAGTTTTTCACCTTGTCCAAACTACGTCATCTCTGAGCTTGAATGTAGGCAAGGTTGATCTTTGATCATCCCCTGAGACAGTTAGGGTCAGTCCTTAGGTGTCTGTCACATTGGCAATCCGTTTGCCCATTTATTTTACATTTGGGTTATTCCTTAGGCATCTGTCGCATTAGCAATCCATTTGCCCTTTTATTTAACATTTAGGTCAGTCCTTAGGCGTCCGTCGCAATGGCAATCTATATTCCCATCTATTTTACATTTTAGGATTTTAGGCATCCGTCGCAATGGCATTCGTCTGCCCATCTAGTTAGGCGTTTGTCATAGGGGCATTCATTTGTCCATCTTTTTCACATTTTAGGATATTAGGCATCCGTCACAATGACATTCATCTACCCATCTAGTTAGGCATCCATCGCAGGGGAATTCGTTTTTCCATCTTTTTCACATTTTAAGATTTTAGGCATTCATCGCAATGACATTCGTATGCCCATCTAGTTAGGCGTCCGTTGCAAGGGCATTCATTTGTCCATCTAGTTTACATTTTAGGATTTTAGGCATCTGTCGCAATGACATCCATCTACCCATCTAGTTAGGCATACATCGCATTGGCATTCGTTTGTCCATCTAGTTTACATTTTAGGATTTTAGGCGTCCATCACAATGACATCCATCTGCCCATCTAGTTAGGCGTGTGTTGTAGGGACATTCATTTGTCCATGTTTTTCACATTTTAGGATTTTAGGCATCCGTCGCAATGACATCCATCTACCCATCTAGTTAGGCATCCATCGCAGGGGCATTCGTTTGTCCATCTTTTTCACATTTTAGGATTTTAGGCATCCATCGCAATGACATTCATTTGCCCATCTACTTAGGCTTCTGTTGCAGGGGCATTCGTTCATCCATCTTTTTCACATTTTAGGATTTTAGGCATCCATCACAATGACATCCATCTACCCATCTAGTTAGGCATCTATCGCAAGGGCATTCATTTGTCCATCTAGTTTACATTTTAGGATTTTAGGCATCTGTCGGAATGACATCCATCTACCCATCTAGTTAGTCGTCAGTCGCAGGGGCATTCGTTTGTCCATCTAGTTTACATTTCAGGATTTTAGGCATCCGTCGCAATGACATCCATCTGCCCATCTAGTTAGGTGTCCATCGCAGGAGCATTCATTTGTCCATCTTTTTCACATTTTAGGATTTTAGGCGTCCGTCACAATGACATCCATCTACCCATCTAGTTAGGCGTCTGTCACAGGGGCATTCATTTTTTCATCTAGTTTACATTTTAGGATTTTAGGCATTCATCGCAATGACATTCGTTTTCCCATCTAGTTAGGCGTCCATCATAGGGGCATTCATTTGTCCATCTAGTTTACATTTTAGGATTTTAGGCATCCATCGCAATGACATTTGTTTGCCCATCTAGTTAGGCGTCTATCGCAGGGGCATTTGTTTGTCCATCTTTTTCACATTTTAGGATTTTTGGTGTTCGTCACAATAACATTTGTCTGCCCATCTAGTTAGGTGTCCATCGTAGGGGCATTCATTTGTCCATCTTTTTCACATTTTAGGATTTTAGGCATCCGTCACAATGACATCCGTCTACCCATCTAGTTAGGCATCCATCGTAGGGGCATTCATTTGTCCATCTAGTTTACATTTTAGGATTTTAGGCATTTGTCGCAATGACATTCATCTGCCCATCTAGTTAGGCGTCCGTCACAGGGGCATTTGTTTGTCCATCTAGTTTACATTTTAGGATTTTAGGTGTCCGTCGCAATGACATCTATCTGCCCATCTACTTAGGTGTCTATCATAGGGGCATTTGTTTGGCCATCTTTTTCACATTTTAGGATTTTAGGTATCCATCACAATGACATTTGTCTGCCCATCTAGTTAGGCATCTACCCCAGGGGCATTCATTTGTCCATATTTTTCACATTTTAGGATTTTAGGCATCCATCACAATGACATTTGTCTGCCCATTTAGTTAGGCATCCATTGCAGGGGCATTTGTTTGTCCATCTAGTTTACATTTTAGGATTTTAGGCATCTGTCGCAATGAAATCCATCTACCCATCTAGTTAGGCATTCGTCCCAGGGGCATTCGTTTGTCCATCTAGTTTATATTTTAGGAATTTAGGCATTCATCGCAATGACATCCATCTACCCATCTAGTTAGGCATCCATTGCAAAGGCATTTGTTTGTCCATCTTTTTCACATTTTAGGATTTTAGGCGTCCGTCACAATGACATCCATCTGCCCATCTAGTTAGGCGTTCGTCGCAGGGGAATTCATTTGTCCATCTTTTTCACATTCTAGGATTTTAGGTGTCTGTCACAATGACATTCTTCTACCCATCTAGTTAGGTGTTCATCGTAGGGGTACTCGTTTGTCCATCCTTTTCACATTTTAGGATTTTAGGCGTCCATCGCAATGACATCCGTTTACCCATCTAGTTAGGAATCCATTGCAGGGGCATTCATTTGTCCATCTAGTTTACATTTTAGGATTTTAGGCGTCCTTTGCAATGACATCCATCTGCCCATCTAGTTAGGTGTCCGTCGTAGGGGCATTCGTTTGTCCATCTAGTTTACATTTTAGGATTTTAGGCATCTGTCGCAATGACATCTGTCTACCCATCTAGTTAGGCATATGTCGTAGGAGAATTTTTTTGTCCATATTTTTCACATTTTAGGATTTTAGGCATCCGTCGCAATGACATATGTCTGCCCATCTAGTTAGGTGTCCATCGTAGGAGCATTTGGTTGTCCATCTTTTTCACATTTTAGGGTTTTAGGTGTCCGTCGCAATGGAAATCCATTTGCCCACCTATCTCATTAGAAGTCACGTCAATTGGAGTCTAAACTACGTTATCTCTGAGCTTAAATGTAGGCAAGGCAATCCTTGATCGACCCCTAAGACACAAAATTCAAAAACATTTATAAATCTCAAAAATACCAAAAACATTGGAAAATCCAAAAATCAAAACAGCCTCAAAACATTTTTTCAAAACAACAAAAACATCCAAATATCTAAAAAAAATGAAAATGGTGCACCTGTCTCATCTCAATATCACCCGCAATAATAAGTATTCCTAATAAATCAATCATCACTTTCACCCTTTGGTGAGTCAATCAGAAGCAAGTCTAGCAGGTTCCAAAGTGAACACCTAATCATTAGAGTCTTAAGCCTAAGTCAGTAAGCAAGAAATTTGGTCAACTCAGAGTATCAATAGCTTATCACCAAAATCAATCTCACCAAAATCCTAATCACTACATGTCCTAGGATGAAGCTTTCCCACGATGGACATAAGCATCAGGTACCTCACAATAGTTTAGCCTTCCCTAACGGTACGAATAACATTAGCTTGTTTGTTTACATTTGGTCTTTTTGACTTATCTTATTTTGCACTCATTCCAAGGACCTCTTGATGATGCCTAAACAAAACAGGTTTAGAGAGAAAGGAATGGGGCAATGATCATTATCTTTTTTTCTGTTGTGCTTGTTGGATGTTCTTGTAAAATAACTTGGTGAATACTTGCTTTGTTAGGTCCATCCTAGAAAGGTTTTTGTATGTCAAGTTTGAACATGAATACTCCTATCTGATTGACAATTCAAAGTCCATCACACTAGGCGCCATGCCATCCTATTTCTTAATACCTTGATGCATCGCACCTATGTGTGTTATCAAACATAAGGAAAGTTACGCTCTTTATCTCTCCCATCCCTAGATAAGCAATACATCATGATCATTCATCATCATTTCTAATAAAGTTGGCTTGTTGAACTTCTGCATTTTCTTGGATTCAAGGGTTTATACCTCTCATTCTTCTATCCTATTTCACACTAACAATGCATCCATCCTACATCTGCATTCTTATCTTACATAATCATGCCATATCCATCTCATACATAATCACGTCATCTCATTTTCATAATCATTTAAGTTGTTTAGAATAATATAAATTTGTTATTCTAAGCATCTTCCAAATATCTCATTTACATCATCATTATCATATAGATCATCTAGTCATAGCCATCTATACATCCATTTTTGAACCTCTTTTTCTCGAGATCAACCTCAAAATTGAATCTTTTTGCTCAATCTCTCGAGGGGGCAATGTACTAACATATTTTTTTTCACTGGGGCATCTGAAAAAATTAGAATTTTTTTAATTTCGATGTCAGCAGCATCATTCTTTGAACCAATGCAACAGGTACATTGCTTCAAAGAGGGGCAAAATGTAGACACGTAAAATAGACATCATGCATCTCTCTCTAACTAACATTCAATCCTTTTATTAATCAATTAAAGCAATTTATTGATTGGATCCTTAGCTTCATCAGGCTTAATTAAATAAATCAAATTATTTCTTAAAGTCCTAAGGTTCTTCTTAAATTTGATTCAATAAATCAAAATGATTTAAATCAAATGTCAAACTCCTAATATTCTCCAAGTTAATTGATCTAAATTAATTAACCTCTAATCATGATCACCCATTCTCCAGCTTTTGGCTCAACTTGAGTCAAATCTAAACTCTCAACTAACCCACCCACTTGCACCAATAAATCATTTCTTTGATTTATTAATTCGTCTAATTACTTTCAAAAGGGCATCAAGATCGAATATTATTCCAATTTGAATCTTCCCTCCAAAGGACTTGTCCCTTCCAACAAAGAATTAAATGCTCTTACATGTCTCTGCACAAGTCAAACTTGGCATTAAATGCACCTTTCATCCCCCCTAAACATGTCATTTCATGCAAAATTCAAATTTGAAATTGGCACATTGGCCAAGACTTGCACATTCATCACCCTCTCAAACCTTGACAAGTGGCATCTTGTCATTGGCTTATGAATGATCCCACATTCATCAAATCCTCTCAATCTTTCAACTTTGAATCTACAAAATGCAAAGCATTTCTCTAAAACAACTACAACACAATTGGACATAAACATAATTTGAGAACCCATTTTTATGCAAGGTTAATCTCTACATGTGAGAACTAATCTTGCTCTTCATCACACCATCACTATCATCATCTTTCAATTTGGAAATTTTTCTTATCAAGGGGGTGGGAAAGGGCTTTCTTTCCACATTTCAAGAGGCGCCACTCCCACTGTAGAATGGGGTTTGATCATGTTTTCATATGCTCTTACTTAGATGTCTTTGTGTTATTTATCTAGTTTTCATATTTTAAATATGGTTGAATATTTCATAAGAATGTTGAATCTGATTGTTTTAAATTGACCAAAAATCTAATGGTTTTGTTTGAAGCTATTTTGTATATTTTGGTGTTTTACACCCTTTTCATTTCATCAATTTTGGGTAAAAAAAAGTCATCAGCCACATGGGCCATCATATCACTCTGATATCGCCACTTTTTTGGCCCATCATGGTCCTGCCCATACCCGTTTGTCATTTTGGGTTTTGGTGGTGGTGGTGGTGGATTAGGAATAGGTTTCATTGTTGTGATGAGAGGGACCGTTGTATTGATGATTGGGGTTTGGGTGGTGGATGGCATGATCGATACACTTGGTCCTAGGGAGACCATGTTTTGAGATACTTGGGGGATAGTTGATGATGTGTTGATTGTCAATGTTGCTTGAATGGTTTCCACCTGTTATTGTGATATTGATGGCAAGATGGGAGGATTCAATATGATGTTTTGATTTGTGGTTAGAGGGTTGCTCATATTTTTTTTATCGATAAAGGGGGAAGGCCCAACCTAAGGAGTGTTGCATATGTTAATGGAAAAGGTGGAATAGGTGGTGTATGCCCTTGGAAAAGTGATGATGAGGAAGGATCGAAGATTCCCCATGTTTCAAATAATTCATCCTCTCCTTGTGATATCATGGGGAGAGAGGTTTGTGTATTGAGGGGATACACCTATGTTACATGAAAAGAGGTTGGGTTGGCGGGATCATGAAATGTGAATGAAGCATATGGGTGTAAAGGATTCACCAGGATAGATGGATCTGGTATTGTGTTTTCATCCAAACCTCAATTGCTCACAAGGGGATGTGTTTGAAGTGCATGAGGTAATGAACTTCCCTTTTTAACAATAAGTTGAGTTGGAGCAATGGATGATGTGATTTACGAGATTCTTTGAGTGATGTTTTGAAATGGAGGTGTGGATGAGATTGGGGACATGATCTCAAGAGGCATTTCCAAAATAGTTCTTATGTCATAATCAAAAGGGAATTGAGTCTTAAGCATGTATTGGAAGGGATTGAGCCTCAACATGGCATTGATGATTCTATGAGTCTTAGGATTTTGAACCATTTCAATGATTTCATCTTGTGTCATCCCTAAGACATTTTTTTGGTGATGTCTTCCACTTGACCTTCCTCTTGAGGATTTTGAGGTATTGGAGGAGGATTAATTGGAAGGTCAATGAATATCGTAGGGTTGATTTTTGTTTCAATTTGACTCAAATTGTTTTAAGTGGATGTTTCTTTATTTTGCTCCATGTTTTTCTTGTATTGACATCGAGTTTGAACCATAAAATGGGGATCAATTTTTAGGAATGTAAGAGATGACCCTCTAACACCTTAGATTGGTTAAAAATTTAGGATCCAAAAAGAGAATCCAAGTTTTTTGTAAGGATCAAATGATGGGGATGAGATAAACAGAGGATGGATGGTGTGGATGATTGAACTCTTTGAGAAATCTTGAAGGAGATACTAGACTTTAGCACTTTGATTTAATTTTATTTGGTTTGATTTGATCAAAACCTTGGCTTGATTGGGATAGTGAGCTCATAAACTCTAAGAGGTTGGATGTTATCCTAGAGTAGACTTGTACAAAAGATGATTTTGGGTTTTCTTTTTTGGATAATGAACTTATAAACCCTAAGATGTTGGATGTTATCAAAGGGTAGACTTGTTCACAAGGATTGATAATTTGACTAAATATGTGGAGAAGGATTCATCTACACACATCTAATCAAACAAGATGATTTGGATTTGCCAAAATCCTAGCATGAATGATGTTTTCAAGATTTTCAAGAGTTGTTGGTGAGATGATTTTTGGTTGAAATTTTAGGGATGGATGAGAATGATTGACTTTGACCCTAGATTATACCTAGATAGAACTCCTTCCTACAAGACCTGGTTTTCAAGAACACGCTTGATACTTCCTATGTGAGAAAAGGAAACCTTTGAAAGAGACTTGGATTTTGTTGGCAATAAAACTCATACAAGTTAAGATTGTTCCTTGAAGCTTTCCTATAAAAATTGTAGACCAACCTTTCTCTAACTTCGTGAAGCCTTGAAATACATTCTCCATGAGCTTTTGGACTAAGACTTTTGAACTTTGGTTTTCGTATTTTGATATTTTAGGAAACCATTTGGAAGAGTAAATGTGTGGGGTTCAATTGTTTCTTAGCTTTTCTTAATGACTTCCTTTTTATCACAAACAATTCTTGATTTAGGTTTTCAAATTGGATGTCTAATGTCCTAACTTCTCATCCCACAAAGTCCATTATGTGAAGAATCGAGGAATTTAAGGAAAAAAATTCCTAATGTTTACTTTAGTGAGAAAAAATTATGATAAAACCCAAATACATAGAAGCCTCTAAGGATGGAATCCCTAGGGAAAACAAGAGCACTTGGATTTGTTAAAGGAATTTGTTCCCCCAAAAGGGTTTGAAATTTTAAGGGTTTTGTGAATGTTTTTTTTCAAATGTTTTGAGACCCAAGCAAATCATTTTGATTTTAAATAATGTGCACAACCCTATGGATAAAAGAGGCAATATTTGTTGAGTTCTCACTTGGATGAATCCAACTATGCTTGCTCCTAGCGGATGATTAGATGCTTGACCACATAGGTTGTCCCTTATAGTTCACTGACTTCTTGGGTCTACCAAGCATCAGTACCCATGAATCTCTCATGGCATACTTCTCATCTCTACTAGGAGTCGTAAGAATGTGGGACGATTTTAGAACAATCATTCTTGCATCAACAAATAGATAAGGTTTTTGGCCTTTACACAATTTTTGATTTTAATCAAGGCACCCGTTCAGAAAGACACACAAAGCAAGATCAACTCATGCAAAGAGTATCACTTGCTTATCTTTAGGAATTCCTATAATGATGATATTTCCTCAACATTCGAATTTATATACTAATTGGGAGAAACTTGGCATTTAGTTCGTTACCGGTTTGAGTCGTTCCTTTGGGGTGAGTACTTTTTCCCACCAAGGCAAGCTCTCTAAGGGTGAAAAAAAGCGAAGAAATGTATTTGTAGTTCGACCACCTAATGCATTTCAGTGGGAGTACAATGCATTTCAGTGGGAGTACACACAATACCTTTTCTTCACACTCGCAAGGTTTGTCAATTTTAAACCCAAATTGAAATGTGTAGGTAATCTTTTAGACAATCAATGTCACTAAAATGCTTTTAATTCTCAAGATCATCGTGAAACGCAAGATAAGTGCATACTCATTCGAATGACGTGAATTGCAAAAAAGATTACAAATAAATGAAAGCACAAGTTCATTTTAAGCCTCAAAGAAATGATGAGTTTGTTTTAAGTACCAAGATGAACTATGAGATTGATAGTTCAATTTTAGATCAAATCAAAATCCAGTATGATTCTAAGGTTCAATTTTAATCAATTTGAAAATTAAGTCAAATCAATGATTAATTTTAAACCCCTAAAAGAAGTGAGTTGGCTTAAAACAGAAAATGAGAGCATAAAACGGAAGCCCAAACATTAAAAAATTCTTTTTCAAATCTTGATTTCAATGTTCAAGGATTAATTTTCTTCAATTCCAATCTACTTGCTTTTGTTCAAATCCGATGCTCAATTCCAATGCCAAACTATAAAAATCACAAACTTTATTAGAAATAAGATGGTCCACCAAATATTTTATACATCAAAGTGTTAAACATAAGCTGGAAGTTAATAGTTAAAAAAACCATTGTCAAGAAAATAAAGAGACAGGCCACTGCATCTGCCCTTTGAATGCCACATCTGTGAAACAGAAGATATTGTGACTTTTATAAAAACAATCATACATTAAGTGCATTGGGTTCCCATCTGATGTGATAATTGTATCTTGAAAAATCTAAAGACATGTGAATCCTTTAGTTCTAATGCATAAACCAAGACATGATAAATATGGGCACTCATAGAAGATTTGTAATCATGATACATACAAATTTTTAATTGACCTTTAATATCACCCTTTCCAGAAAAGCTTCAATTTGCAACAAGTTTTAAATGCTCACTTTTCCCTCACTAATGACATTGGGAGGCTCAAACAACCGAAAGTTAATTAAAAACACACTTTCCCTCAACTTTCCCAACATCTTATTGCTCACACATTTTAAGTAGAATCTAATTTGAGTATACCACACACAATGAACAAAATGAAATAAATGCTAAATAAGTGAGCCTCAATGACAGTCAAACTAAACCTGCATAGTGGACAATGTCAAGCCCAATTAATACTGATGATGATTGTAAGGTCTAGATTCAAACCATTAAGTTCAGAGATAATTCATGTTTACTAAAACAGGTATGTCGGAATAAATAGTTAAATCAAATCATGTTAAAGAGGCAAAGACAAATTTGAACACACAGAGACACAGAGATTTAATGAACAGAAATGACGTCCAGATTTGGGGTCTCCCAAAGTTGACAGCTTCCTGCACAAACCGTCTTCAGGTGCTAATAATGGCACTCTAACCTTGCATGAAACTACTGCTCCTAACACCACTCGACTAATATGAAGTTTTGAGAAAATGTCATTTACCAGTATGCAAGTAATATCAACTAGAAAAATTTCGAGCTAGGTGGGAAGGAAAAGATATCGTTCCAACATTGACCAAACCAATGGAGATAGAATTTTTAAAAGCCCATAAGACTAAAAAGGAACGTTGAAATCTGTGTCTATTCAAAAAAAAGGTTAAGAAGTTAGACTAACAGATCACACATCAATCAAGGCGATTTGAAAGCTTTCACTACTATTAAATTTAGCTTGTCTAAATGAATTTGTTACGCCAACCATGATGGAGATGGCATGTAACACCTTCCTACCCCAACACAACATTTAAATTTTGTGCAAGCCATAAATATTGTGCAAACTAAACAACCACAGCCTGTAATAAATGCTTGACTGAAATGATACATTATCTGTCTGAAGATTTCGCCATGTAATAACTAGAAATGATAGAAGATGGCAAGCAGCAACCAACACAAAATCTATAGTATCTTCAAAATGTAACACTTTTCATTCTTCCAATTTGGTGAGTAGCTATCTCATAAAGAACTTCAAACGTTAGATTATGCATTAAACAAGATGATTAAAGTTGTTAAAGCATCCATCAAAATGACAATTTTGCAGTGTCAACATATGTGAGAGGGAACATTAAAATGTGTTTCCTGTTCGGGCAGTTGAAGTTACATTAAAACACCATATGCAAGTGGGCTCCATTTATGATTTCCATGTCAATTTTTAAAAAATAGCAACATTAGCGCTTCTACCCTCGAATTATCATAGTAAATACTTTTTTGTGTTTTACTTTTCAACTAAAATGTAACTTGGAGCATTCATTCACATATGGTCTTGGGTTTATAAATCAACTCTTAAATGGACACCGAAAAAATAAAAAATAAAACCAGAGGTAAGGTCTTTTCTAAGGTTGGTGAAGTTTGACAGAGTCATAGGTGCACCTTTGTGGACCAAAGGCATATAACTACTAATCAACAACATCTCAGAATAATGCGAAGGCAAGTTTTTTTTGGAATAATATATTTTCAAATCGATTTTGATTAGATTTGGTTTTATTTTTTTTGTAAGAGAAAACACATAGTAGCAAAGTGGTTGAGGACTAACACAATAGAGTTTGTTGCATGAGGCTATTAACCTTCGCACATAACTTAATAGATGAACGATTGCCTAGAGTTGTAAAATGTCTAGTGATAAGATCAATTCTTTCTCCAACGTAAAAAAAATCATTTAAAATGTTAGCAGTGAGATCTTTGACTTACCATCCTTTTCAGCAATGACCATCAAAATTAACTGTGTTTCCATATTAATTAGAAATCTAAAGAACATCGAATAAAATACAAAACTCTTAAAAGATAAGATTCCTTTGTTGTAAATACTGTGTAACCATAATAGTAAATATTCCTAAAAGAACACCTTGCATAACATTGGATTAGTTAAAAAAAGTTCTGAAATGCTGCAAAATTTCTTAGACTTGCATTATTTTCCTAGTGGTGATGGTGCTTCTAGGCGAGTGACTAGTGATCCCGGGTTTGGATTTGCTCGTGGGGGACTATCACTTCATTACTCAGAGGCTCTGAAGATTGGCGTGCGAAGGGGTGAAGGATCTCTGGTGGCCTCCAATTAATGTCAAAACCCTAGCCCAGTGGAGAGGAATGTGTGCATGAATGGGTTCTCCATGGGTCCTCCTTTAGGCACGAACTCAACCTCACCCTCTTCTTATAGTGCTATGGCTAATGTAGGCGAAGTACTACCTTTTCACTGCCCTAATGTTATCCCAAAATAATTCTTGGTTGGAGATATTCATGATAGAGAATAATTACTCAAGGACCATGAATTAATCTATAGATTCATTAGATCATGGCCAAACCTATGCGACCTACATGTGTGGATTTCTAACTTATGGAAGGAGGGTTTAGAGGAAGAAGTTAGCATTTACCCCTATGCTAGAGGTTTTTTTATTTTGGAATTTGAATCCTTTGCAGATAGAAGGAAGGTGTTGGAGCATGGTCTATGGTTTTTGAATGTGACTTTTTATGTTTAAAGCCATGCTTTCCAACTTTCAATCCTTAGTCAGAATCTTTCTCCTCTGCTTTTATGTTGGTGCGTCTACCTTACTTGCCCATACAATTTTGTGAACTTGATTGCCTAAGAGCCATTGGAAATGGCCTGGCGAAGTATTATTGCTCCTCGAAATAAACCATAAAGTATGCAAGCTCAACCTATGCCCGAACTTGTGTTGAAATGGACCTCTCCTTTAGTCTTCCTACAAAATTGATCTAAAGGTAGGTAACAAAATTTGGAGGAAATAGATCGACTATGAAAAAATACCTTTCAGGTGTAGGAAATGTTTTTCAACATATATCACATTACTACACATTGCAATAAGGTCTCCTTGGTAAGATTACCACAAGCTTCATAGGAGAAGCCAACTTGGTGGATTAGAGTTGAGCCTCATCATTATAACATTACTTTGGCCCCTCATGTTGGCACAATTGCTCCACACACTCCTCCAAAGTGGTAAATTTCACTTCCTCTCAGTCTACACTTGGGGAAGATGAAATAAGTATGTCGATGACTCCCCCTACTAATGCAAAGAATGCTAACTTGCCTCCTCTCCTTCAGGTTGACTCCTGAAAATATACTAAGCCACTAATTACTGTAGATTTGGGGGGTGATGGGACTATCAGCTTGTCTGAATCCATGAGCGCATCAAGGTTTGTGTTTCTTGAGGATGGTGTGGGAACTTTGATTGGTATGGCAGAGTATGTTGGGGGGTCTCCCTCACTTACAAATCAAGGTTGGATGGAAGTAAAGAAGAAAAATCCTCTCAACCAAAGCTACAGATGATGCTCAGATCGCCAAATAAAAAAGAGAATTCACAAATTTTGGGATGAAGTGATGAGCCCCATCTTCACTGTGCTCGGTGTCCCTAGGAAGCTAGAGAAAAGGAGGATAAGCTAAGCCCTATGTTGCTGTCATTTTTTCCTATATGATTTTGGATATAGTTGGATTTAGTTAGACGTCTTGGGTAGTTAGGAATTTTGTAGCTAGCAATGCTTAGAAGGGTTGGTTTGGTAGTAGTGTGAAGATTGGTTACAATAATTTTTCTATGTAGTAGGTTTTATGAGTCTTTCTTAACTTAAATCTATAAATTTTGAATCTTTTCGCTATAATACAATGGGTGCTATCCCTACCCAACTATTAATCTATCCAAAAAGAAAAATGCCTAAAAAATATTTCCAACATGAAATAAGGCACAATTTATTTTCCCTATATCATGACTACAAAACGTGGAAGCATGGATAAATTAATTCCGTATTTTGTAGAAAAAGTGGAGCACAAAATTTAACCAGAAATTTTATAAAAGTAATGTCTATATGTATAACAAAGAATTTCGATTCAAAAACTATAGAAAAATCAGAATAACAATGCAATAACATCGAATACTTCATGAGAGATTTCCTTTGCCCTCCTTCTATTGCCATTTTATGAATGCTAAATCTTCAAAATCTTAAACTATCTCACACATTATCATGGTTAGTCTTTCAAAAGAACTCAAGCATAAAATCCCTATGAAATGATCCAACATGCTTAATAATGCAAACAAAGCAACCAAAAGATCAAAATAAATTGATTGAAAGCATAAAAAACATGCTGCATACCTATCTCATTGTGGAAGTGGTGCACCTTTGATGTGTAAAGGATGCCCTTTCCCACCTCCTTGACAAGCTTAGATGATGATGTTGCAAAATTAAAGATGGTGATAGATGAAAATGAACTCCAAAGTCCTATAGTGCAAATACTCAAATTGTGGATGATTTTGAAGAAGAAGTGCCATGAATTTATAGGTTGAAGATTGGAAGATTGAAGTATTTGGACGAATGAGAGACAAAATACCAACCAATGAGAGAATTCCACTTGTCCACATGTGATTGGAGGAGGAATGAGCACATTTTGGAGTATGTGCAGGTAAATGCTATTAGGTGGGTTTGAAATTTGAAAAATGGCTTTAAATGCATATGGTTGAGACATTTTGGGGGGGGGAATTTGTTTGGGCAAGAAAGCCAAACAAATGGAGTTAATGAGGGAATATTCCTTGGGAATATGCCTTGTGAGGGAAAATAGAGGCAATTAGATAATTAATTAAAATGAATTTCATGTGAAAGTTACAAAAGCTCGAGAAAAGAGGATTAGTGTTAGGAGTTAATTAGGATTTGATTTACTTAGATGGAGGTTAGTTGATATGACACTTTATTTAGATTTTTTTCTGAGTTTATCTAAATCAAAATGAGAGGAATGTGAAAATTAGTAATTTAATTAATAAAATTTCATTTATTCAATTAAATGGAGAACTTTAGGAATTTAATTAAATAACTTTGATTTATTTAATTTAATGAGGAACATTATAAATTTAATTAAATAAATTTGATTTATTTAATTAAATGAAGAACATTAGATGCATGATGTTGATTTGCATGTCTACAGTATGAAACAAAAGGATTTCTACTTATCCACACTTCATAAGGAGTTTTATCAACAAGAGATGAATAAGGAGATCTATTAACCAAATATCATGCAGTACTTATAGCTTCTACCCAAAACTATCTATCAAGATTAGAACCATTCAACATCCTCGTAGCTCTTTCCATTAAGTTTTAGTGCATTCTTTCTGCTACCCCATTTTGTTGAGATGTATTTAAGGTGTAGTATTTTTTCCAACAATACCTACATGCTTATAGAACTCATCAAATTCCATAGAACAATATTCACCCCCATTGTAACATTATATCTCAACACCCTTATCTCATAATCCATTTTCTTCTCAACTAAGGCTTTAAATTCCTTAAACTTAGTGAAAACTTTAGATTTTGCATGCATAAATAAATCCATGTGTATCTTGACACATCATCAATGAAAGTAACATAATAATGATATTTTCCAAAATTTCAGCATCCATTGGTCCAAACGTATCTGAATGGATGATCTCTAATAATCTCTTAGCTTTGTTGTTCCCATTAGGAAATGATGATCTATTATGTTTACCAAATACACAATGCTCATAAAAATAATTTATACCAACAGAATAATCAGAAAGAATATCAACCAATTTTTTATTCAAAAATAGTCTTAAGACCTTTTTCACTTATGTGATCCAATATATGGTGCCACAACATACATGAATTTGTAGTGCTAGTTACATAGCAAGAATTACAAAAATTAGAGGCATTAAGTCTAAATAAATTCCCTATCTGAGATCCTTTAGCAATCACCAAAATCCCTCTTACCAAGCTGCGACCAGACTTATCAAATGTCACATGAATTCCATAATCATTCAACTTGAATACTGAAATTACACTTCTTACAAGTCCAGAAATATGTAAAACATGATCAAGAGTATTAACCCCCCCATCACTAAAACACAAATTTACCTTTCCCTTACCAAAAATATTCTTTATGTTCTCATCACCAAGGAAAACTTCTCCCCCATCATAAGTTGAATATGAGGTAAATCATCCATTGTGAGGAGGAATATAATAGGAGGCACCTAAATGAATAAGACAAGGATCAATAATAATAGTGTTAGCAGAAATAAACAAAGAATCAAAATCACCATCTTCAAAGGGATTTTTCGTGGAAGCATCCAAACTATTTTTCTTGCTCATACACTCCTTTTTCACATGCCTTCTTTTACCACATTTCCAACACTGTACTCTACTCTTTCTAGGGGTTTTAGAATGTCCTTTCTCCTTCCCTCTCTTCTTATCCCCTTTAGGCCCTCCTTTTTCTTTGGAATTTCCTCGCACATGCAAGGCATCTTGGGAGTCTGCATTCATGGAATTTCTCCTCTTCTCTTGTGAAAGAAGTATTGCAATGAAACTATCCATCTCCAATTTTGTACCGCCACCACTTATGGCAAAAACTAGATTTTCCCAAGATTTGGGTAAAGAGCAAATAAACAAAATGCATTTATCTTCTTCTTCTAACTTAACATATATTGATGCAGGCTAACTTAAAATTATATTAAAATCATTTAAATTTTCTGCAATATAGTCACCATCCTTCATTTTTCAGATAATACAAATGTCTTTTGAGATACAAATTATTATTTAAACTTTTAGTTTGATATTTATCACCT
This sequence comes from Sequoiadendron giganteum, assembly GCA_007115665.2. Taxonomy (NCBI): domain Eukaryota; kingdom Viridiplantae; phylum Streptophyta; class Pinopsida; order Cupressales; family Cupressaceae; genus Sequoiadendron; species Sequoiadendron giganteum. The sequence goes on from CM021101.1 coordinate 113,312,978, forward strand.
ATCCTCTTCCACAAATTATACGCGGCGACTTCTTTTGTATCATTCAGGAGAACAAAATTTGTACAAGACAGAACTGAATGGTTCCTCATGCCTTCTTATCCATTTTCTTCCAATCTTTATCATAAATTTTCTCTGGTTTTGTTTGCTTTGAAACTGTCAACCACTAATCTCTCTCTTTAAGGAGATCCTCCATCTTCAACTTCAACATCTCATAGCCAGTACCATTCAATTTCTCAATATCCAAACATGAGGTAGAAGCCATGGTTTTCAATCTTCTTCAAAAATCTACAAAACTCACAATGTAGAAGCTCCCTCTGCAACCAAAAAACCTTCAACACTCAAACAAAAGGTGTTCCTCTCTTAACATAACTATTAGCTCTAATACCAAATATTGGAAATGAAGGTATAACTTGTAGCAATATGAACTTAAATATGTGGTTGCAAATCTGAAATTATGTTCACAATATTACCATAAAAATATTAAGTGATCGACATATGCAACAATGAAATAAAAATCTCCAATACCACAAGTCATCAACACAAGTGACATAAGATATACATGGAGAAACCCTTGTAGGAAAAACTCCATACCCAAAGAGATCCAATGTTTGTATTTGTCTTCAGGGAAGTACATCAATACAACAATCCTCTTTATAATCTGGAAGCACTTCGTCATCTTGAGAACCTACGAAGAACTCATACTAAACCACCAACCCAAGGCTCCAATACATAGAAGTTTGTGTGAGAGAATACCATAAATGGTATTCCAAAATAACAAGAAAAACCACCTAGAAAAACCCACGCCCCACTTAGTAGACATCCCATAAACATGGAATAAAATATTCAATAATCACATGGCCTTCACATGGGCATCTAACCCATAGCCAATCAAATTGAGTCAAAATTGAGTGCTCCATAATTCTCTAATGTCTCCAATGGCTACATGTTATCTCATGTGTGCCACCATGGAAACTTGGGTGCCCAACCATGCAAATAACATGCAAGGACGTGCACACTCAAGTGGTCCCAACTAAGAAAGGTGGAAACCTAGGAAGAATATTCTCCCAGGAGTCCTTGTAACCGTTACCATGAAGGGTCCACCTCTTTGAATGCAACTACAATTTTTCATAGGAAAATAAATAATAAATATATTTTTCCTAATATCCTCAAGAACACTTCCCAAATATCATGGAGAAACAAAAATCAACATAGGATAGTAATTATATTGTCACCTATCCAAAAAATAATAAAACATAATACAAAGGTTAGTACTAAAATGATTTGAGTCAATAAGGAAAAGAGACCTAAGTCTTAAATTTATCTCAAACACCCAACATCATATCTTGAATGTATGTTAGACAAATATAGTGATCTCATAAGGGATAGAAAAGTGAGTTATGATAAACCATTTATGAGCTACATAAATCCACTAGGTAGAAAATTGTGGTATGCTAGATGTCCATGTAATATAATGGGTTCTATAAGGCTATCAAGTTGCATTGTGCTAGGTATCTCGTGAAACACTTGGCTCCATTGGCAAGAAAGTTGTGTTATGCTCGGTGGCCATGTTAAAATGTTCTCAAGTTCATGGATCAACAAGTTGTGTTATGCTCAATCCATGGACTATTTCACAAGTAATTCATTAAGGAGTGCATAAAGTTTGACATCATAGGGGACCATTTAACATCATATGGGATGAAATAACCTCAAGGGATGCATAAAGTTTAATATCATAGGGAATGAACAATAATCACCTCAAGGGGTGTACAAAGTTCAATGACACGTGGGAAAAAAATCAAAAGGCTATGCCTCAAGGGGTGTTATAAATAACACCACCACCAAGAGTGTATAACAATAAATGGATGAACAAAAATACTATTTAATATATTAGAGTTCACACCTTAGGGAGTATCATACATTATGCCATCACCAAGATAGGACAAATCATGGAATGTGGGTTCACACCTTAGGGAGTACCAAACATAGTGCTAACACAAAGGGGACATAACACGTTATGAAAAGTCATTCTTTATGGAAGATCAAGCCTAATACAACCAAAAAAGAGGACACTAACATATATTGATGAGATCACACACTAGTGAATATCCATGTGATATTACTACTAAAGATGACACAATGTGAGAAAGAAAGCCATACTCTTTAGAAAATGTAGAATGTCACAACTAAAAGAGACCATTCCTATTGAAATAATTATAATATATGGAGTAATGTTCCCCCTTAAAATTTTAGTGTACTTATCACACTAATATTTAAAGGAGCTAATGAAATATATAAAGGATCCCTTATACAAAGGAATGCACCTTATAAGAGAATAACTACACCTTGCCCCCCAAGTTTAAGGGAAAAGGTGAGCCTATGGATTGTGTTGCATTGCTCCTTATTGATAAATATGTTTGCACAAAACATCTTGTTCCCCCACGCATGGTAATGAGCATCCATTGACACTACAACTACCACATATCAAGGAGAAAATTCACAGCTATTTAATTTATCATCTTATTGTATTCATCCTTAAAATGATCTAGATCATCTAATATCTTCTTTAAAGTAGTAAATTCATTAGTAGGATGACCAAATAATCTATGATATGTACAAAATGATGATTTTTTTATTCTTGTATTGAACATCTCTTATTCTTTCATAAGAGGTAATTTAATGAATCCCAATTGTAAAAGTGTTTGTAAGGTATGTTTTGTTTCAAACAATGGATTGGCAGATAAGAAACCTTTTCTAATAGGTCCATCTGGTTTATGCGATTTGGAGGGTGGTGTCAATATTTTATGTAAAGGTGGGGACCTTGATAACCAGTTCCTCTTGTATCTTCAGATGGTATTTATTCCGAGATGATGTGAATTTCATGTTCATTCCTTATGTCCCAACCTTTTTTTAGTAAGAATATTAAATCCTTGACCATAACATGTTTCTAAGGTGATGGGTGTACCACTCACTTTGTTTTCATATCATAGAGGATCGTTCATGGGCTCATATTAAGTGGTGTTTGGAAGGGTTCTCATTTGTAATGGTCAATGTATAAATTGTAAGGAACTTTCCTTATGTGAGGAAGAGAACATGTCAAGTGGATGTGTGGTAGGTATTGTTATTGTTTGATAAGGATGAGTAGGCCACATTAATGAATGATAAAGGATAATGTTTGCTTCAAATTTGGGTATTGTATTATTTAAGAAGTCATCTATGACTGCTTCATCTTTCCTAAGGATAACCTCATTAAGAAGATATGCACCAGGAGATGAAGGGACATGAGTCTCACCACTTGAAGGAGAGACATTACCAAAAACATAACATGAAACATCAACCAAAGATTTCAAAGAAGATTAAATTTTACCAAAAAATTAGACATTGTGATAATTTTATGTTTAACAAAAAAATGCACAGATATAGAGACTACTATAACATAGTGAACAAATAAATTGAAAGAAAATCTAGATAGAATACCCTGAGAGGTTTCTGCCACAAAAATCTAAGAAAAAATAGCCTAGTCAAGGGTGCAATACACCTTATACCAATAAGCTATTTTTGAACTGAGTTCAAATTTTGGGTGTGTTGTACAATGTTTAAGTGTCCTTTTCTATTATTTTGTAGGTCTGACAGTATATAATTTTCTAAAATTTAATAGAGTTGTGACTTTGTGATATGAAATACAATCATGCGATAAATTTTCAAAATCATTAATAATGAATCCAATTTGGAAATGTAATTTTCAATTAATGTAAAGTACAAAATTCAACTAATCTTAACTTAGTAAATATGAAATTTAGAATCTTTTATGTTTTTACAACAATAACAATGCACTTTCCTACTTTTTCACCACATGTAAATGTCTAAATGAATGTTTTGAAAACTTTCAGATTTGATTATATGACCTAATTCAAGTGTATCAATACAAACATGAACTAAACCTAGACTTTGCAAGGAATGAATTTAACCCTAGATGCAAAATGCGATGCAGTTTTTTTACTTTAAAATTTTTTTTATGACAATTAGGTATGTAAATGATGAATGCAAAAAATCTAAGATCTAATTTAGATTTGGAAAGTATATCTTTATATTTTCGAGGTGTTAAAAGTGTTTGAAACAATCAAGTTCACCAAAATGATTGATTGGGAAAAGGATGCAAGACCCCTTCCCAATTGTTTTGAATTGGATTAAAGATGACTTTAAGAGCCACTTTCCTACAATTTTTTTGGGAGATCTATAATGGTGGACCATATCTCTAATCCAATGTTTACGTGTGTATGTGACTTATGGATGATGTGAATGCTTGTTAATTGACTAATTTTTAAGATGCAATGATGTAACTATGAAAACTATGAAAATGAAGTTCTCTTATGATTTATGATAAACTAATTATAGAAAAATAATGTGTTGCAAAAAATTGTGTACCTTTGAGGAAAAGGAGAATTTTGTGCCCATTTTGGTTATACTTTAGGTCCCATCTCATCAATTATCACCCTAAAACAACATTTATAGGCCCCTAAGGTTGGTGAATTTGGAATTTGAGGCCTATTATACCTAAGGGATCATTCAACAATCAACAAGCAATATCAAAATCATTCAAAAATAATTGTTCTAACTTCAAAATCCCTTAGTGCGACTAGGTCGCCCAAGTTGGCGACCTAGTCCTTTTTGGGGATTTTTTAAGTTTCAAGCGGGAAAATGAATATTTTATCATAAATGTTTTATGGACATTGGCCTCTTAGGTCAAAATTCCCAACAATTAGGTATTTTTTCTTATATATACTTTTTTTTAGGTCATTTTGCAACTCTCTCTTAGTCATTTTTTCACATCAAACTCCAAGAACCAAGTGCAAACATCTTCCTCAAGAAGATTCACCTATCTTACAAAAAATGGTGAATCTTTTCGACAAAAAATTAGGCATTTTTGTAGGTCTTCAAGCTCACTCCACATCCAAGATCACTCATTGACAAAGATTGGAGATAGATGTCAATGGAGATTCATGGATAAATCTAGGTTGAGGAGGTACAACTAGCCACCAAATCACTTCTAAAGACTAATTTCAAAGTGCCTCAATCTTCTACTTTCAACCCATTTGCAGATTTGAGGTTTGCATCTCATTTGCATTCCTTGCTACATTCATTTATGATGGTGTAGGGTTTCTAGGGTTGAAGTCTTGCATCATTTCAAATCTATTAGATGCATCTTATTCTAGCACAATAGAATAGGGTTTTTCTTTATTTTAGGTTTTCCTAGTTCTAGACACACTTAGGGCTAGGGTTTATGTAGATTTTATATTCCATTACAAGTTTAAATACAAACTAGGGGTTTGACCAAGGAAAACCCCACATTAGAAACCTAAATATCTTTTGTTTTGTAGGTTATTTTGCAGATTTGAGTCTAGATTCCCGTGAAGAAATAAAATACAAACCAGAGGCCTCTGTGTCCACTTTCATTTTTCCAGAAAAGTTGAAAGGGACTAGGTCACCCATAATGGCAACCTAGTCCCACTAAAGCTTCCCAACGCTGAAAGTTGCAGATTTGGAGACCTGATTGGCATAAATGACTTTCGAGACAATTTTCCCGAAAAGGGAATAGGTCCCCCACTTGGCATAAGTGTCCCAGCTAGTTCAAAACTCTAATTTTATAAGTTTTCTAAGGCTTCCACAACTCCCTCTTCGACGTACAGCAGTTTCCAAGTGCACCCATTTGATTTAATAGCTTATTTTACTTAGTTTAATCTTCCTTTAAGCATTTTTATAATACATCATGTATTTTCTAGCATTATGGGCTCTATTAGTTTAGGTTAAATAGTTAGGTTTTCATGTTATATTTCATTACTTTTCATATTCCATTACATATTCAATCTCTAGCATTGAATGAATCACAATATTTGATGCCTCTGGTGGTAAAGGAAAACCTGTTTCCTTCTAGGTGAAACCCTAGAAAGTTGTAGAGGACACATTATTTTACCCCCACACAAAGCATTAAATTTTGTGGTTCATTTTGGTGAACCTACATATTAGATACATTATGCTTCTTATTTCAACTACATTTGCATACTAGGAGCTCTTTCTTTAGCCTTGCATTGAATGTTGTATTGTTTAAAAAGACATCTTGGGGTTTTCCATCTTGCATTAGTGAAAAAGAATTATATTTGGCATTCATTTCCTTTCATGCTATAGATATTTGGCATATATCTTATACCTATGTATTTTACATTCTAGAAAATTTCATTTTTATCAAAAAGCATAGAATTCCCCTAACTATCACTCCATGCTTCAAACAACATTTCAATAGATAGTGGTCCCTCCCGGTATGAATACTAGTGATGTGGCAACTCTCCTATATGACATGAATATAGCTAATGTGCATAGTAATTTCTATCAACATGAGCTTGTGCCATTAGAATTATGAAAACAAAATGAATCCTTTATGATTATCGCCCAATATGATCAGATAGGTATCAAACCCTCGTTGACAATGGCTTTTCCCTAAATGTGTGCAGTGTGAATCTTCTTAATAGATTGTATGTCGATTGATCAAAAATACAACCCAATTCCTTATCCATTAGAGGATTTGATAATGTTACAAAGCAACCTCTTGGTGTCATCACCTTACCCATTACCATCGGAATGGTTATGTTGCAAACTCCTATCCATGTCATGCCCTATGATCTTTCTTATAACCTCCTTTAGGGACGACCATGGATACATGAGATGCATGTGGTACCCTAGACCCTTCAACACAAAATGAAATATGCCTATAATAACAAAGTATCAAATTGATATTGATCCTGATCCAAAGAGTCACTTACAACTCAGAAAAGGTGCATCTAGTCCTCTTCATACCCTAATTCTCACCTCCAATATCTCCTCTCCTAAGAGGGACCAACTGGAAGATCAACCCAAGTTTAATTTACTTGGTGACGATTGGGGCTCTTTAGAATTTACTCCTTCCTTTATGGGTGAGTGTAGTGTCACACACAAATTGGATACACAAAATGAGCAATACATTGTCCTTTCTACCCAATAAGAGGAGAACCCTTATCACAGATATACCTCATCTCTTTTCGAAGATAATTCCACATATACAACAAAATTTGATGAGATAGATCATCAACAACCCACTAACCCACAAGAAATGGAAAGAATCTATGGACATGGTTATGATCTTGTGAAACAATTGGCTTACAATGGTAAAGTATGTGGCAAGCATGAGCAAGGAATCTATGTACCCATTGAACCTAATACACAAGGAACTAAGACCGGTCTAGGGTTTTCCTTTTCTAAAGCCACAAAATCCAATTGTGAAGACTAAAATCTACATCAATCCAAAATTGACAAATACAAATTAAATCTGTCAATATTGAACAAATGGGACAAAGCCTTCCCTATGAAATTATTGAGCAATGTAAAGTAAATAACCACATTATCAAACTAACAAGATGAACATGAAAGAAAGATGAATATGAAAACTATTCCTAAATCACTCAAACTTCAATCCCATAGGGGGAGTGGTGCTCGCCATGATGTAGAAAGGATTCCCTTTCCCACCCCCTAATAAGGAAGATTGTCAAAATGAAAGATGATGATGCAAATGCCCAGATTGTGCATCAAATTGTGTTGTAGTTGTGGTGTTGAAACGCCTTGCTTTTATAGATTCAAGGTTAGGAGATTGAGTGATTTTGGATGAATGTGGGATCATTCATGAGCCAATGACAGGATGCCACTTGTCAAGATGTGAGACGAGAAGGATTGAGCACATTTTGGTCAATGTGCCAATTCAAAATTTGAATTTGGATGAAATGACATGTTTAGGGGGGATGAAAGGTGAATTAAATACCAAGTTTGACTTGTGCAAGAGACATGTAAGAGACATGTAAGAGGCATGTAAGAGCATTTAATGCTTTGTTGGAAGGGACAAGTCCTTTGAATGGAAGATTCAAATTTGAAGAATATTCCATCTTGATGCCCTTTTGAAATATTAGATGAAATAATAAATCAATTAAATTATTTATTGGTCCAAGTCGAAGAATCTAGAGGATTCAAGTGATTAGGATTAAATTAATCAGGATTTGATTAATTTAATAGGAGGTTAGGTGATTTTGAATTTTGACTTATATTTTAGGATGAGAAGAAAATGATTTTAGATTTAATTAAATAAAGATTTTTTTTATTTAATCAAAGATGATGATGTTTATTTGAATGGATTACTTAAGGAGATTAATTAAATAAACCTAGTTTATTTAATTGATGGGTGAATATGATAATACGAGGGATACATGATGTTAGTTTTACATGTGTACACCAATCAATGACCCTCTCTCAACATCAATAGTATATCATGCACATCAAGAACCAACCTTATGCTTAAGCACCCTAAATTTCTTGATGTGAATGCTCCCCTCTTCAACAATGTTCATGGTAATGATGATTTAAATTAATTGTTAGGTGCTTCAGATAAGACTTCTCTCTCCATGAGACATGTCTCTTATGCTATGTTGAGTTTTGATTATGTCATTAGTAACATTAACGAAACTCACACCACCCTAGAACCGTATGATCCTAAAGTCCCTAAGTCTAATGCACTCCCTTTAGGAGATACCCTTGACATACCAATGGATATCGATGACAAAAATGAAATCATTAAAATTGGGAAGTACCTAGATGATGAAGAACAAGAGGATCTTGCAACCTTGCTTCATACCTTTCCTGAACTATTTTCTTGGAAATTTTCTAATATGCCAAGATAAAATCCCCAGATAATCACCCATAATATTGTCCTTGCTGAAAACGCAAAGCTCGTTCGTCAAATTATTCAAAAAATGAATCCTAAGGTAGTCTTGCTTGTTAAAGGAGAACTTGAAAAAATCCTTGACATGGGTTTTATTCGCCCTATTGATTATTCTTCTTGGATATCAAAAAATTTCATGGTGGCCAAACCTAATAATCGTGTTAGGATATGTATGAATTTTAGAGACTTGAACAAGGCCTCTTTAAAAGATGACTTTCCCCTTCCTAACATCGATATGATCATGGATTCCATTGTTGGACATGCCTTGTTATCCTTTATGGATGCATTTTCAAATTATAATCAAATCTTCATTAACCCACAAGATCAATACAAGATGGCTTTCACATCCGCTTGGGGCACATTTTGTTGGGTTATGATTCCTTTTCCTTTAAAAAATGGTGGTGCTACTTATTAGCGATCAATGCGCTTAATCTTCCATGATTACATTCAAAAAATATTAGAAGACTATAATGTTAATGAAATTATTGCTAAATCCTTAACCCACCAAGATAATGTGAGTTTCCTCAACCAAATCTTTGAGCGTATGCGTAAATATAACATGCGCTTAAATCCTAAAAAGTGTGTCTTTTGAGTAGATAGTGGTAAACTCTTAGGGTTTATCATATCTCACAGAGGCATCGAGGTGGATAAAAAGAAAATTTATGCTATAATCAATATTCCATCACTTTATAACATTTCCCAATTGTGTACGTTCCAAGGAAGGATACAAGCCATTCATCATTTTGTCGCGTGCTTAGCCAATCGTGCGTTACCCTTCATGCATCTCCTTAAAAATGATATCAATTTCAATTGGAATAATGATTGTAAATAGTCCTTTGAGAGTTTGAAATAATACCTCATCACTCCACCTATTTTGCAACCTGCTACACCCAACAAAAATTTCATCCTTTATATCGTTGCTTCTGCCCATGCTCTTGCTGCCTTGTTGGCTCAATAAGATTCCAATGGTAAAGAGCATAGTGTTTATTATATTAGTAGAATACTCCTTGATTACAAGACTCATTACTCCACAATTGAAAAGAAATTTTGTGCTCTTATATTCGCTACCAGTAAGTTGTGACATTATTTAACCAATGCTGAAGTACAAGTGATGACAAAGTTTGACCCTCTCAGATATCTTTTCAATAAAACAAATCTTTCAAGACGTCTTGTTAAATAGGTCATGCTATTAATAAAATTTGACCTTGAGTTTGTTTCTTAAAAAGTGATCAAAGGCCAAGCCCTCACTAACCATTTAGCTTATGCTCCTTCACCATTAGCATTACCCACCAATGACTCTTTCCCTGACAATAGTGTGTTTACTATAGACCTTCCTACATGGGAATTGTACTTTAACGGATCCAAGTGTAGAATAGGCTCTGGTGCTAGAGTTATCTTAATTCCACCTATTGGTAATCCTATTCCCTTGTCCTATCATCTCAATTTCCTTTGTATGAACAAAATAGTTGAGTATGAAGCGTTAATCATTGGATTACATGTTGCTCTCATCCTGTGGGGTAAAGATATTAAGATATATGGTGATTCACAATTAGTGATTAAACAAATAAATGGTCTCTATCAAACTAAGCATGATAAAAAATTTCTATATAAGGATCTCGTTCTCAATCTCTTAGAGTAGTTTGACTCCTTTACCGTTGATAACATCGCTTGCAAAGACAATCGCCACGTGGATGCAATGGCTAGTGAAAGCGCTCTTATATCTCTTGTAAACCCTTCTAAACAAATCCTCTTTACCATTCATCCTACTATGAAACCCTCAATCAACGATCGACCTGGGTATGTGCAGGATCATTATGGAAAAAATAGGCCCTCAAGTGGCAATATAAAGAAAGAAAATCAGAGTTAGACAACGTGACGTAAAAATTTGAATAAGTTATCTATATTATTTTTTAAAAATGTAAAAATAGAATATGTAGAAAATAGAATTTAGTTTCTAAACTACTAGACCATTATTTATAAATAAAATATCTATTTGGTAAAAATTTGAAATTTCAATGCAATAGTATTTAAATTTCAGGGTAAAAATAAGAAGTGGGTGTCTATCTAACCACCCTGACCACAATAAAATGATAATGTTTTTTTATAAGATTTTAGATATAAGTAGAGGAATCATGTCCCAATGTGATGCATATTTTTGTATATTTGTTTTCCAAGTAAATAATTAATTATGATTTTTTTATTACAACTTTAAAAAAATATAAAAACTCGTTTGTCTAACCACCTTAACTTGGTCAAAATTTCATGAAATTCATTTTTTTTTTTTTAAATCCTATAGTATGTGAAGCATATAATGTGACACATGTTTCAGATTCAAAAAATGTGATACCGTTTGAAAGTTATAGATGTTTTTCAATCTGCGTATCAATCAGGACTTTATTCATAATTCTAATAAAAAATGAATAATAATTATTTATTAAATTCAATGTAAAGCATAATTTGTATTGGTAGAAAGCTAAGAATATCCTCTAAAAACCCTTTTCGATTCATCTATTTTCGGTAAAAAAAAAAGTCATCAGCCACATGGGCCATCATATGGCTTACATATCGCCACTTTTTGGCCCATTATGATCCTGCACATACCCACCTACTGACATATGTCCCACTTTTCTAGATAATTAGTGTGAATGGTATGATTCCATCTACAATTATCTCAAAGATGGTACCATTCTCGAACTCACAACTAGAAATACCCAATTTCCCCTCAAAAATTTAGCCACTAAGTATATCATCCTTGCTTATACATTGTACAGAAGATCCTTTGATGGAATCCTTCTATGATGCCTCAAGGATGCTGAAACTCATGTTGCCCTCTAACAAGCCCGTTCTAGTACTTGTGGAGAATATTTTGGAGGAAAAACTTTAGTGAAAAAACTCCTTCACATGGGATATTACTAGAAAAATATGGAAAAATATTGCTATGCATATGTTAAGTGATGTCATCAATTCTAGGAACATAGTCATTTGATCAATGCTCCTACTTCAGAGCTTTGTGCCTAGATACCTATCTAGTTGTTCTTTGCATGGGGCTTGGACCTCTTTGGTAAAATATCCCCACCTTCTTTTGCTAGACATACATTCATTATTATCGCTACCAATTATTTCACCAAATGGGTCAGAGCTATTCCCCTTCGATCCACAACCATTGAGGTGATATTTTGTTTCTTATTGGAACATATTATTGCTCCCTTTGGCCTTCCTTCCACATTAGTCTCATATAATGGTACTTCATTTAAGAACAACGATGTGAAGAAGTTCCTTGAGACCTTCCATATCCAAAATCGATTTTCAACACCTTACTACCCTTAATCTAATGGTCAAGCCGAAAGTACTAATAAAATCTTAGAGAAAATCCTTAAGAAGACTATCAATCATTCTTCTATGGGAAATATCCCTTTTAACCTTGTTTATGGCATTGAGGCTATCCTCCCTTTAGAGTTATAAATCCCCATGTTGAGGATTGCTCTCCAAAGTTTTGTTGATAAGATACTTATGTGGAACAATGTCTATACCAATTTGAAATTCTTGATGAACAACACATCAATGCTCTTGGGCATCTTCAAGCTTACACTAAATAGTTGCAACACAAACACAATGTTGGTGTCATTCGTCAAACCTTTAACAAGGGTGATTTGGTCTTATATGAAAACCAGCACAACACCATTGCCAATTACACTGACAAATGTAAATTTATTCCTATTTGGTTAGGCCCCTATGTGGTCGATACGAATTAGAGATCTAGTTCTTATAACTTAACTAAATGTAATGGCACTCCTCTTCGATATCACATTAATGTCGTGCATTTGTGTAGGTATTATGTCTAATCCCATTTTGAATGGTATGAATTATAGAGATATGTTTTTGAGGCTATCGAACACTATCCTATTGTCTTTCTCATTGCTTCATTCTTGAAAAATCATTATATATGTGTCTTGAACACTAAAGTGATTATTTAATTCATTTTTTATAATTATTTTAGCTTTCATACTATTCAATTTTCATATCTTTTGTGTTATGTTACTTTAAAAATAATAAGTGCATACCATATTTAATCTTTATGTTGTATCTAATATACATTCTAAACATGTTTTAATTAGATTGCATACATTTTGTTAAATCATGTTGCCATTAATTAAATACTCTAACAAGGGATATTTAATTAATCAAATTTTCATTTAACATCCACACAAATAAATTACACCATATAAAATATAAATGCATATATATACATATATTAAAATTCATTTGTACATATCATCATAATATACAGTGTCACTAAGGACTGTGATTACCAGATCCCTCAGGATCTGGTACTCGCGTTGCATCAGTAGTGGGGCATCGGGTGATAGTCATGCGCGATCATGACCATGATCCATAAAATCTAAGCACATACTCCAACCCTCCCATCAGTGCAAGTGCCAACTAATCCTCACCTACTATCTAGTCCCTCTCTACTCGTAATTGTGCCACCTATCCCTCTAGTCTCTCCACCTTTGTTGGAGGTTGTGATGGTTGCGCTTGTGGTAAAACTCGCACTTGATGGACCTACCTCCTTAGGCCCTCATAGGCTGCCCGCAATCTCGTGAAGGGCCTCGGGGTCTCTAGCTCTCGCTCCACGAACAGTGGGGGCATGTAGTCAATATCCATCTCCTCTTCATTGAACATCGCTTGCATTCTATCTCTATGGATTATTGATGTAGGAACTCTCGCCAACCCTTTGTAGGCCCTGCAAAAATCATAGAAGAATATCATTAGTAACACATCATCATAAAAATGTATATGTATTAAATCACACATTAAATACATCTCTCAAAATTAAAAATAATCACCTATATCTTTGGAAGAATGTGGAATGTCCACCTCATCTTGTGTAGGGGGCATAGACAATGTGCTCGCCTCCCCTCAACTATAGGTGTTGGCACCTGCAACTGCCACTATCTAGGATCTAGTCATATGTATAGGTGAGACCTCTACCTTCTCGTAGTGGTCCTTGATTGCTGCATCATCGTGATCACTTAGGGGTGGCTCCTCTACTCTCTTATCCACCTCCTCCTCCTCGTCCTACTCCTCATCCTCTCCCTCCTATCCATCATAATATGGGTTTGCACCCTTAATAAGATATGTTACAAATATGTCAATAATCCTATACCGTGTCTCCTCGGCCTTTTCCTCCCTTTCTCTCTCCTCCCCCTCATCTGGAATAGGTTGTGCCTCCCCCACTAGCTCATCCATCGAGAATATTGGCTCTAGTCGTGATGCTCTCCACCACTCCTCATGGTCCCATGTGGTCCCAACATCATCAACATCATCCACTAGTGGCTAGTCATGATATGAATCATCTGAGTCACTCTCAACAACATCATCTAGTGTAAATTTTTCCATATCCCTTGGTCTTTGAGCACTCCAAACAAACCTCTTGAATGATGATCATGGCCATGGTGGTATTTGTACCTGTCCAAACTACCTCATCACCTGATCATAGTAGAACAGTCGCACAATGTGATCATGTTGTCCTACTAAGAATCTACTCATTTGTAACCTCCTCATCTATCTAGTACAATTTGTCCACTAGAGAAAAAGATGGTACAAAATCCATAGGATATCCTCCTCATCCAGTCTATCGAATCTCACTCCCCAAAAGTGTTGATCACTGTGCTACCGTAACTATCACAATGGATAGCCAAATGCTCATGGGTAGCCCACTGATGTCAGATTCGGGAAGCCAACTGGTCGTGTACATTAGATATGCTCTAAGAACCATACCTATAAGAGTCTATAGTTTACCATACTATCTAGCCCCTAGAAAAAATATAACCAAGGTCATAGTACAAATGTGCTAGAATGTATCATCCCCATGAGTAAACCATTTGATGCTTTATCATGCCTCATACTAGATGTATCAGTCCACCCTCTAGATGCACTTCTTGCCCATCCAACAAGAGGACCAATTCCATTGTATGAATCATAATACATCTCACCACTGGTGCTCATGAATAGAGTAACAATGCCAACTCTATCTGCCCTGCAACTCTATCATCATGTATGGGACCGCCAAGGTAGTACTGTTGAAAGGATTGTCCCCTTTGTAGCTGCACCTGCTCCCCCCGAATAGGGACTCTAAGTATACAATGAATGTCCTCTAATTAATGGTCATCTCACCTGTGGGTAGGTGAAAATTGCATGTATCGGCATTCCACCTCTCACATAATGCCATCAACATAGCATCATGATGTCTCATGGGTGGCATGAGATATTCCCAAAATATCCCCATTGCCTACAAATTCTCCATCTTTGTTGTTGATAGGGTTGGAGCCAAGTCTCTAAGGAAACTCAGTTGTCTCCCACCTAAATGTTGTCATGAACGAGTGGGTACCTATACAAATTATCACAATATGTTATCTAAATCATCTAATTTCTTCAATCTTACTCTAATTCATCAGGCAAGTGTGCTAATGTTGTTCTAGTGTGCTTTTCCTATGGCCCTAGACAATTTAGAACCCTTTTGGGACAATTCACGATGAAACAGGACACTTTGCAAACAAAAAGGACACTTTAGGAAAAAAAGGGACACTTTGTGAACTTTTTTTCCAAGATCCTAATATAGTCTAAATATGCATTAAATTCATCCTATAATTGAAAAATCACAAAGCAAAGGCTCAAGAATCAACTAACCTCATGATGGTGGTTATCGCTCGCCACCTAATCCCATAGTACATCCAATCTCGGGGGGTGAAATCATGTGTGTTGGAAAGTTTCTCGCTCTATCCTCGTCACTCTTCAACCCTGCAAAAGTTAAATGAGAAAGTAAGTGCATGTTTACTCTTTTTCATTTATTTTTAACTAACTTGTACTTTTCACACAACTATGCACAATTGTACGTTTTCACTTTATAAACCTTTTAGTGTTCTTTTTCATTGAAATCCACATTGTGGGTGCTACTGAACTCCATTTTTATGCCATTTCTTGCATCTGAATCATGTTTCTACGCCCTACATCATCACTCACCTATCATTATGAGGAATGGTACTTAGAAATTCCCTCTGATATGTGTGTATTCATTTGATGTGGCTAGATTGCTACCTTGATTCCACCTCTGTAAAGAAAGTGAAATCAAGGGGGGGCATACATCTACCCTCGAATTTCATCTTTAGGGATTAGATAAGAGGATTTCTAGGAATTCTAAATAAATTGTGTTGCAGGATGCAGTTCCTAACATTGTGGTTTTGTAGATAACTACACTAGGGGCTTCATTCTCCCACCTTTTAAATGAGTATCATTTTATGGAAATAAGGTGCATTGTTTGTTTTAGATTCCTTTAGCTTACATATGCATGTAGAGTCATATGAGAGCTAAAGTGGGGGCTAAATTTGTCTCCAAAAATTGTATACCTTTGAAGAAAAGGACAATTTTGTGCCCATTTTAGTCCTACTTTAGGTCCCATCTCATCAATTATCACCCTAAAACAACATTTATAGGCCCCTAAGGTTGGTGAATTTGGACTTTGAGGCCTATCGTACCTAAGGGATCATTCAACCCCCGACAAGCAATATCAAAATCATTCAAAAAGCATCGTTCCCACTTTAAAATCCCTTAGTGGGACTAGGTTACCCAAGTTGGCAACCTAGTCCTTTTTGAGGATTTTTTAAGTTTCAAGCGGTAAAATGAATATTTTATCATAAATTCCCAATGGGTGTCAGCCTCTTCGGTCAAAATTCTCAAAAATTAGGTCTTGATGCTTATATATACTTGTTTTTCAATCATTTTGCAACTCTCCCTTATTCATTTTTTCACATCCAACTCCAAGAACCAAGTGCAAACATCTTCCTCAAGAAGATTCATCTCTCTTACAACAAAATTTGAAGCTTTTGGATAGAAAATTAGGGCTTTTTCTAGATCTTCAAGCTCACTTCACATCCAAGATCACTCATTGACAAAGGTTGGAGATAGATTCCTATGGAGATTCATGGAGAAGTATAGGTTCAGGAGGTGCAACTAGCCACCAAATCACTCCTAAAACCTGATTTCAAAGTGCCCCCATCTTCTACTTTCAACCCATTTGTAGATTTGAGGTTTGCATCCTATTTGCATTCCTTGCTACATTCATTTATGATGGTGTAGGGTTTCTAGGGTTGAAGTCTTGCATCATTTCAAAACTTTTACTTGCATCTTATTCTAGCACAATAGAATAGGGTTTTGCTTTATTTCAGGCTTTCCTAGTTCTAGACACACTTAGGGAAAGATTTTATGCAGATTTTCTATTTCATTACAAGTTTAAATACAAACTAGGGGTTTGACCAAGGAAAATGTTAGAGTAAAGGTTTTAACTTAATTGTGTTGATTAATTTACCTTTATTCCCTTCTTAAGATTTCACGTTAGTTTCCATAAAGTGACATTTAATAACTATATTAATTATTAAATGTTTTCCTATTAGGGATTCTTTTAGGGTTTTTCCTATTAGGGTTCCTTTAGGGTTTGCATGATCTCCTTTTATAAGGATTGATCCCATTGTATATTTCATGTCAATTCCTTTTTGTTCTGATAAGATAATTTCTCCATTTTTCAGAGCTTCAAACCCTTGTTTGTTTTCTCTATCCATTCTCTTCCTTGTGATAGGTATCCATTTGCACATAGGTGTTCTTGGAGTCTGAAGTTAGTTTTGACAACTCCTACATGGTATCAGAGCTTTCTTGCTACATGCTTGTTCTTGTTTGAAGAATTTGGAGTTATTTGGAGCTACAAAGTTGAATCAGGCATTCACAGTTTTGGGGTTTGCATTTTTTGATCTAGGGAATCACCTACAATTTCAAAGCATTTTGAGTCCAAACAGACCTCCCCATTGCGTCCGGAGCTATCCAAAACCCCTAAATCGACTATTCATTCGCCCATTTTGGACAAAGTTGATTTGAGCGGCAAAATATTTTTACCCGTACGGTCCTCCGCCTGCACCATGGTAAAAAAAATAAAAAATTCCGATTCTATTTTTCATCTGATTTTTTTGAAAAAAAATTGTAAATGCATTTTTTATTTTTTATTAAAATAAATCAAAAAATAAAAAAGGCAAAAACAACCTTTTTAAGGCTTGCTTAGGCCTGTCGGGTACCCTGTGCAAGTAGGGACGATACCCAAGGGGGCCACCACCATTGTGTGGCCCTGCCCACATTCTTGGGTGACCCCACCTCAGGGGCCCCCCCTTTTTTTTTAAAAAAAAAATTATTAACACCTTTTTTTTTATTGTTTTTTTTATGTAATAAGCCCTATTGCGCTTTTGTGGTGATGGCCGTTTGGCCATCAAATTTAAGCTTGTCTTTTTGCTGTGACGGCCATATGACTGTCAAATTTAATGCAACATTGACTTTTTCCCCTTTGGAGCTATTTTCTTCCAGAGGTCGTAACTTGGGCATACAATATCATTTTTTGGAAAATGAGATATTGTCAAAAAGCTGGTTTTGTCACCTTTCCAGTGGTGTGGGTCTCATTGCTTCATTTATCTATTGGTACATTCTACAGCCAGTTGAAGTCAACAAAGCTACTTTTAGTCCCAAGCTCATAACTTTTGACCAGTTTCTCCATTTTTCACGATCTTAGTGGTGTCGGAACCATATTTCAGAGATCTTCAATTCCATCTATGTAATTTTTTCTAGATTTCCCTCGAGGTATATTTTATTCATTTTTTTGTGTTTTCACACTCTGGTGAATTACTTGGACATTTTAGCTCTTGGGAACTTCTCAATTGCATGGGTTGCTTCGTTTTTGGTTGTTCTTCATGTATTTCTAATTTTTTATCCTTTGTGGGCATTTTGAGCATCATTTGTAAGCAATATTTTATGTAAATACACTGAGTTAAAGTGTCACACTATTTTACATGTATTTTTGTGGATTTTGCACATAAGGTTGTGCCATATTTTGTACTCACACTGTATTATAAAGTGTCATGGGCAGTTGTGTAGTGCCTTTGTTTTGCCATCACACCTTTGTCTGGTGAGTGTCCCTCCACGACGACAGTGGATCCATATGATTCCAGCCTCATGCATGTGTGCTTTGTTTTGCACACCACTTTTTCAGTTGCGGGTGTTTTCTTGTGCACTTTCAAATGTTGTTTCTTCTCCTTCATGCACTACAAGGTGTTACACAACATTTCAGTGGATCTATCAGGCTCACCCAGTTCAGCATTATGGGGGGGTATTATACTATTTGTGCTAATTCTTCCTTGGTTTTTCCTTGGAAGGAATCTTCCATTCTCAGTTGATCAATGTTTCAAACTATTGGTACTTGTGCTATTTGTATCTTCTTTCTAGGTATTTTCCTTTGTTTGCCATCTAATTCGAGTAGTGTCGTTTGGGGAACTCATGCAGATTGTTGTCTTCTTGATCCTAATCATCCTATCTTTAGCGGAGGTTCTTCAGCACCATAGCAGTCATCTTTCGACAGTTGTTTGCAGCTTCTTCTACTTCAGTGATGTTCTTCATGGCTTTCTACATCTCTTTTTGGAGTAGAGCTTTTCCCATGAGGTTTTCTCTATTTCTTCATTTTAGAGAGATTTGGTTGTATTTGGGTACCTGATCTAGCCTAGTTGTCGGGACCCATTTTTGCCTTCTTGTATTGTAGTTACCTTTGCTTTCTTGCACTTTTTTGTAGCTGCATTGTTGCTCATTTTAAGGGGGGTGTTAGAGTAAAGGTTTTAACTTAATTGCGTTGATTAAGTTACCTTCATTCCCTTCTTAATATTTCATGTTAGTTTGCATAAAGTGACATTTAATAATTATATTAATTATTAAATGTTTTCCTATTAGGGCTTCTTTCAAGGTTTCTCCTATTAGGGTTTGTATGAACTCCTTTTATAAGGATTGATCCCATTGTATATTTCATATCAATTCCTTTTTGTTCCAATAAGATAATTTCTCCATTTTTCAGAGCTTCAAACCCTTACTTGTTTTCTCCGTCCATTCTCTTCCTTGTGATAGGTATCCATTTGCATGCAGGTGTTCTTGGAGTCTGAAGTTGGTTTTGACAACTCCTACAAAAAACCCCACATATCTTTTATTTTGTGGGTTATTTTGTAGATTTGAGTATGGATACCCATGAAGAAACAAAATACAGACTAGAGGCCTCTGTGTCCATTTTTAGTTTTCTAGAAAAGCTGAAAGGGACCAGGTCACCCATAATGGCGACCTAGTTCCAGTGAAGCTTCTCGACACTGAAATTTGTAGATTTGGAGACCCAATTGGTAGAAATGGCTTTTGAGATAGTTTTCCTAAAAAGGGACTAGGTCACCCAACTTGGTGTAAGTATCCCAACTAGTTCAAAACATTGATTTTCCAGGTTTTCTGAGGCTTCCACGAATCCCTCTTCGGCCCACGGTAGTTTCCAGGTGCACCTATTTGATTTAAGAGCCTATTTTACTTAGTTTAATCTTCCTTTAAGCATTGTTATAATTCATCATGTGTTTTTCAACATTATGGGCTCTATTAGTTTAGGATAAATAGTTAAGTTTTCATTTTATATTTCATTACTTTTCATATTCCATTACATATTCGATCTCTAGCAATGAATGGATCACAAGATTTGATGTCCCTGGTGGTAAAGGAAAACCCTCTTCCTTCTAGGTGAAACCCTAGAAAGTTGTAGAGGATCCATTCTCTTACCCCCACACAAAGCATTAAATTTTGTGGTTCAAATAAATTTTAGATCCAAAAATACAAAGGGAAGACACACAGGAACATGGGATTTAAATTTTATGTCAAACTAGATGGCCTGGGGCGTAGTATTCCCTAGGTTGTCCTCCTTTTCCATGTAAACTAAAAACATAGGCATAAGGTCCCTAGTTTGTAGCTTATATCTTTTGGGAGTTGTCATAACTTTGTCTATTGATGAGAAAATGTATATTTTGTGACTTTATGACTAGTAGGGTTTGAGTGCTTGAATGAAAAAATAGTGTTCAATATTCCTTTAACTCACATTAGATTTGTAACTTACACATATGAGAAGAGGGGAAGGATTGTGTTATATAGGATTTTTTGAATGCACTAGACAATTGAGACGGGGGTGAATCAGTTATACATTAAAGAATCAAAACCCTCATTAACATTATGATCTATATTAATCCTTATACCCTTATTATGCATTAGTAGAATATGAACATGAAAAATAGTAATGCAAACGCATTCATACACATGATAACACCAAATTTACGTGGAAAGCCCAAGAAGGGAAAAAAAAAAGTGAGTATTAGCTCACGATATAAAGTAATTACAACAGTGAATATAATAGGATCACTACCAAAGGTCTCACTACCCAAAAGAAAGAAGGGCTCACTACCAATGGCTCACTGCTAGAAAAAAAAGAATAATATAAAATATTTTACAATGAGAAATCCATCTTAGAGAAATAAAAATATATCCACCACTTCTTCACCACAAAATTTGCAGTCTCTCTATAGAATGTACAAACACCTTCTGATCAGTACTTCTAGTAGTCTTAGGCATTAGAGATCATACTACACTTCACACTTTTTTACTTCACATCACACAGACATCACTCATAATCCTTCATCAACTCAACAAATATATATACCATCCTTAGCCTTGAAAATAATCTACAAGGTCGGCTATGCACCTCAAATGTTCAAATTCAAATTAGGTTGGTACTAAAACATTCTTGGGATGGAGAGGAATGAAGGAAAACCACATCAAACCTTAACTTGGACCTAAATGCACATATAAATGTCATTCCTTGCTTCCACAAACATCGAAGCACATCCACAATTACTGAAAAAACTAAGGTCAATTGAACTTGTGTTAACACCATTAAACATTTAAGTACACACTTCACCAAATCCAAAGATGACTCATGTACCACACACAACACTTAAACACAATATAGAATATTCCATCAATACCCTAAAATCAAAAAAATCCTTTGCAACATCATACACCCGAAGAACATACTCATTTTGTACAACTATTTAACTTTCCTCATACTGTAACTAGTGATTCTAGACTTGTGAAGCACCAAAGCACAAACAAATTAGAATAAATATAGATAAAACTAGTATAAGAACACTTCAAAATATGAGAGACTATAAACCACCATGTGGAGAAATGTAGAGAAAAATCATTTCTCTTAGACAACACTTTATCACAGTTCACACATTGGTGAACACAACCTCTTCTGATGAACAATCCAAAACTTGAAACTCTAGATATAACATCGTTGAACACATCTGATCAACATATCTGAATCATGTGGAGCAAAATATTGAACAGTCTTTTATTCTTTTTTTCTCAAAAGCACTTCGAAACCAAGCACCACAAACACCATTGCATCATCTACAACACTTTCTCAACATCTCAACCACACAATACATTGAACATCCACAAGAATATTCTCATCAAAGAAATACTAGAGGTTTACATCAGTGATACTACTAATGAAAACACAATGCAACCAATCAAACCATCTCCATAGGTTGACATCAATGCAACAAAAAATATTCGTTGACCTCAATGACAAGACATACTTCCAACAATCTTCGGCTTTTTCATTGATGAAAACACATGATATAAAAATCAATCAACAATAACAATAATATCTCTAAGATCACCAACTCATATACTACACCATAATGTGTATTTGTCCCCGTTATACAAGAATCAACACTTTTGATTTTACATGACTTCTCCCCCCCTTTCTTCATATGTTTTTTCAGTTGAATATCTCCCCCTTTGAGATCAATCGAAAAGGGAAACACATATTTCCTTTTCTTTTCTTCCCATTTGACATCAATCACACGTGCTTTCTCTCCCCCAAGGGAAACACCTATAAGGTACAATAACAACTTTTCAATCTTAGCTTCTTTTACTACACTTAGTTTTCTTCAAACCTTTTTATTTTTCACTCTCTACACACTCCCCCTTAAGAGTACACAACATACTACACTAGCCAATAACTAATACACATATCCTTTGACACATTTAAAATGTAAAACACATATATTCCACACAAGGACAACACTTACTCTCCCCAAAAATTCCAATACCTACTCCCCCTGAGAGGTAGCCACCAACATTAGTCCAGAACAAGGAATGAATCTTGAAAACCATTAGACTGATGTATATCATTATGCATCTAATTGATAGAAGGAGGATTAATAACCCCTAACTTCTCCCAAAGATACTCAGAATTATCCTTAGGAAGAGCCTTTGTGAAGATATCTACAACTTGATCTTTAGTAGGTGCATACTCCAACTTCACTTCACTTTTTGTAACCTTTTGTCTTAGAAAGTGATACCGGATTGAGATATTCTTTATCCTTGGATGCATTACCTGATTCTTTGAAATATTGATAGCACTTGTATTTACACATAAGATATAAATTGGATCATCATATGGCACTCTGATATCCTTCAAGGCTTATTTCATCTATAACACCTATGTGCAACATGATTCTACATCAATGTATTATGCCTCTATAGTAGATAAAGAAACTGAATATTGCTTCTTACTTAGCCAAGACAACAATCTACTTCCAAGAAAGAAATCACCACCACTTATACTTATCCTATCATCCAAACAACCCACCCAATTTGCATCTATATAAGCACTTAGAGAGAAAGAAGCATCCTTTGGATACCATAAACTATGTTTTGGAGTTCCTTTCAAATATTTGAATTTTCTTTTTACTACTGCCACAATTGACTCTCTAGGATCTCCTTGAAATCTATCCACAATAAAAACTACATGCATGATATCCAATCTAACAGTAGTTAGGTATAAAAATCCTCCAATCATTGATTTGTGGTTGCTCTGATCAGCCTCGGGATAATCTTCATTCTTACTCACCTTGCAATCAGTAACCATAGGAGTACATACCAATCTAGAGTCTTCCATTGTAAACTTCCTCATCATTTATTTGACATACTTTGATTGTGAAATGAATATTCATATCTTTTTCTACTTGATTTGAAGTCCAAGGAAGAAACTCATCTCCCCAAACATATACATATAAAACTATTTATATATTTCTTCTACAAATCTCTTGCACATACTTTCATTTCCTCCAAATATTATATCATCAACATACACAAGCACAATCAAAATTTAATCTTTCTCAACTATAAATTAAATATTTCTATTTTTGGTGCCTTTATTGAATCCTTGTTGCAACAATTACCTATCCAATATTGCATACCAAGCTCTAGGAGCTTACTCAAGTCTATATAATTCCTTTTTCAATCTACATAGAATATTAGGATCATATGATAATTGAAAACCTTTTGTTTTTTCAATGTAAATTATTCCAACTCACCATTCAAAAATGCAGACTTCACATCCATCTAATAAACTTTGAAATCCTTGTGTGCTACAAAAGCCAAAAAAATCCTAATATCCTCCATCCTTGCCACCGGAGGAAACATCTCTTCAAATTCTATTCATTCTACTTGTGAGTAGCCTTTACACACAATCCTTGTTTTTTTCCTAACAACTTCTCCATCCTCATTCAGCTTGTTCTGTAATACCCACTTAGTTCCAATCACATTCTTGTTCACTAGTCTTGGGACAAGTTCCCAAGTCTGATACTTCTCAATCTGCATCAATTCTTCTTCCATGGTCTTGATCCAACATTTAATTATCTACATTGGATAATATTTATTTATAGCCATTACAATTTATACCCACTATCTTGGGTAAACATTATTTCACAAGTATTCTTTATCCAAGAGATACTATATAATCATTTGTTGATTCTCTTGTATGAAATTAGTTCTCATTCTTATTATGACTTTGTATGATATTTGAGTATTGTAATATAGTTTATTTTATCTTCATATTTATCTTTTTGAATCTCTCTCCATCTACACAAAAGGGTTTTTAATGTTTCTATTTTATTATTAGTTCAACATTGTGTTTTCATGGAACCATGGTAATTCCATTTCTATTTTCTTTCCCTACACACACTATTGCTACAAATATATGTAGACGGTCTAAAGATGAAATCTCTTATATATATATAAAAACTCATAAACACATAGAGGTTTTAAGATTACACATTAATTCAACTTCCTCATTCAATTTAACTATGATGGAGATTAAAATATGAACTAAGTTCTTGACCATCTTAGCAAGCTCTAAAGTAGTCACAACCTTCTTTGTATAAAGGTTTGGATCCCTTATTTATTTTTATATTAATTAATTATTTTCTTTATTTTTAATTTAATTATACTATTTTACAATTATTTTATAGTTTTCTATATATTTATATCCTTTCATGTTGTGTTTTTTTCATCTCCTTTTGTGTAGACGACATTGGCCTCATATATACATTCTTAATTTCTAAAATTTCTAGATGATAGCATAGGATTTCAACAACAATATAGATCTTATAAAATATCAACATTTTAGTGAAGGTATGGTAGGTCTCGTTGATATGGGTTTAACCAAAATGTTGCCTTTAAGAGTAGGTGATATATTGTTTGGGGAGTTATCAATTATCTCTTCATATTACACCAAGATATCCTCATGAGGATGAAATTCATTGGGAGAGAAAGGGACATGAACTTCATCACTTGTTGGGGAAGCATTAGCAAAGACACAACATGAAACATTAATCAATGATTTCAAAGAAAAAATAATTTTGCCAAAGCATTTAGACATTATGAAATATTTTTATTAACAAATATATGCATTGGTGAAATAGAAAAATATGTGAATCTTGGTTATTTTATTTGATTCTCTATGTTGTAGTGGGTAGGAAGAAACATTATTTGATATAGGTGAATCAACAACCCTTTTATTTTTTACATTCCTTCTTCCCCTTTACTCTAGTAATTAGTAGAATCTAGATTAGGTTTTAAGTTTATTCAGTGTTGGTTTGGATCAACATTATGTATGTACACTTGATGTGGGAATTTAGCACATAGGAATAGGGTATTTCTCCACTAAAGAAAAAATATCTACTGAAGGTATGGTATGTATTTATGATATGGGATTTTCATTCTTTGGTGTTATGGGTTTAAGGAAAATGTTGGCTTTAACAGTAGGTGATATATTGTTTAGGGAGTCATCAATGATCTCATCATCTTCCACCAATATCCTCATGAGGAGGACATGCATTGGGAGAGAAAGGTACATGAACTTCATCACTTTTTGGAGAAGCATTAACAAAGCCACAACATGAAAAACACATATATGTATTGAGATATTCTCATGTGCATTTTTTTCATGTTGGTATAATTTTGGATCTAATTTAAAGTTATTTATTTTTATGTTAGTTGGGGTGAGCATGTGTTATTTATGGTTACAATACATCCCTAATTCTTTCTAAATTGTCCAAAGACATTTTTATAAAGCCTTATTAAGGCATCTTGGTTGCTTATAACTATTTGAAATGATATTTATTCTCTTTCTATTTTTTCATATAATCTCTCACAAGACATTATGATTCTTTTCCAACCCTTCATTTATTTATGAAGATCAAATTTGAGCCCTTGAATTATTTTCAAATTTGAGCCAAAAGGGGTGGTCTAGGGCATGGGGCACCCTAGACCAAACCCATCCTTTGTGGGGCCTAAAGTTTTGGGGGCAAATATTAAATACTAATTTTAGTACCCATTATTTGATTTTGAAAACATGTTTATAAGATGGGTAGTTAAATGCATAATTAGGTCCAAGAAAATAGGGAGAGCTAAACCTAGTGTGAAATTGTCAAGGGTTATGCTACATTTAGCCCCCACTTTAGTGAGAGTATGAACTTATGCTCAAACTCACACTAAATTACAAAAAATCCATTATTCTAGCCTTTTCATTTCCTAGCTCAATGTTTATCTTAAATAAAATCTAATTTAATTAGGTTGAAACAAATTTAGATAAGGGAAAAAAAAAATTATTAAAAATTGTAACATCTTTATGACCATTTGTCTTATGTAAAAAGGGTGATTAGATATAACCTTGAGATAGTTAGGAAATTAACTTTTTGTGTTCACATTTTGGTGAACTAGATATACCTCTTCTACTTCACTACATTGACCTTCCTCTCAATAAATTTGTATTTCATCTTGTGTGTGTTAAAAATCAATATTCTTCCCATTTTATTAGTTCTATCACACCCTCTCTCTTTTTTTCTCATCCTATTCAAAGAACTGTGTGCATCAATGTGTACTTTTACCTCCTACCACTTCTTCAACCATTTTTTTTACCCATTTCCATGAGTGACCTCCTAGAATCCTTCATCATTTTCCTTCTTCTCTATGAGATAATTTTATGGTGCGAAAGAGGGGTTTGATCATGATTTTACCTTCAATATAGGATAGTGTGACACAACACCATTACATATCCCTTTTTTATATATATCTAAAAAATGTCACTATTTTTCTATATTTTAATTTCTTACTTTAGCCTAGCTTTATCACCTAGTGGTACAAGCCCACTAAAGTGGGGTAAAGTATAATGTCAAAAATTGCATACCCTATAATTTAGACATTACAAGTTCAACTCATTTTCATGTTTATTTCGCATAGCATATTTTTGGGACTCACTTATTATGACCTTGTCCTTTATCCCACCTTAGATACTAGATAAATTTTGTGTTTTTATGTGTCTAAGTATGCTCCTTGTGTTTGGATATGTTTATCATGTGATGTTATTTTCTCACTCTATTTTTTTCCATATTATTTTTAGAAGCCAACATGGGCATGTAGACCTTTATTCCATGTGTGCTACCATAATTTGATAGTAAAATCATACAATGGCTATTTCCTACCAAATTTTCAACTGTCCAACTTTCAAAATTACATGCATAAGTTACTAGAAAAGATATAATCATATTTTCCTTTTGAGTGCCTCTTGGCCTTCTCTCCAACATACCTAGATTTATTAGTCACATATAAATTTATTTACATACTCTTGAGATATTTACAACACTTCTTTTGGCTCCTTGAATAATACTTTTGGGAACACGAATTTTCACTTATTGGTTCAACATTTTGAGAATCTTCATTAGATGATATATACTCATGTAGTAATGAAAACTTTTACTCACTAGATTAAGGAGTCATTTTACAAGTCTTATTTTTCTAGGTGATGTATATATTTTTATTCATCCTATTGTGAATTTTAAATATATTCAAAAATCACAATATTAACAATGTTATCCTTGCAACTCTCTTTCTCACTCTCTTAAGATGGTTTTACAAGTGATTATTTCATTATTATTTTAACATAGAATTTTTAGGGCACCTTGGGAATTGGATTTCAATTTTTGTCCTACATACACTAGGGTGTTAAATCCTCGTAGATCTAGGGTTATAAAATTATAAATTATTACATTTTTAATTGTTAAGTTTTAGACATGTGTTGGATTTTAGAGCACAAACATATCTAAATTTCTTGTTCCACTTGACTATCATAGAGTTTGGAAGACCAAAATAAGGGCTTGACCACCTTGGAAAACTCCCAAATAGTTGCAACCTTCTCCTTTGTTTAAAAATATTTTTTTATCCTCAAAATGGCATAAAGGTGTACATCTCTTTTTCCTTTTTCTAGTTTCTTCCTTGTTTTACTTATTTTAAATTACATTAGACTAGTTTATTATAATTTTATAGCTTTCTATATATTTTTGATCTATTGGGTTGTGTAATTTTCATCTCATTGCCTTTATAATATACTAGCCCCACATATATACTCTTATTTTCAAAGATTTTCGAATAGAAATATGAATTCTAGATGATAGCATAACTCCTAGAGAATAGTGCAAATTTATTACTATTTGCACTAAATCACCACTAAATTCAATATCTAGGTTTTGTAGGATTCATGATTTACTATCTAGTTCTTTATATTTTATCTTAGGTTAAAATGAAATATTTTATAAATTTATATTTTATCTTAGATTGAAATGAATATATTATAAATATGAATAAAAAATTTCACATGATCGGTGGCGCTAGTGTGACACGCCCTCCAGTACCATGAGGACATGGGGAGACTAGACCTCATGACCTCTAGTACCACCAAGATAGTGGGAAACTAGACCTCATGACCTCTAGTACCACCAAGATAGGGGAGACTAGACCTTGTGACCTCTTGCCTACAACATAATGCTTTAGGTAATCGAACTAGACCCTCCACCCATGAATAAGTATTGTTATCTTGTATCTTAAAACAATATTGTTCTCATCATTAATATTTTGTAATGAATTTGGTTAATTAGAATCTGAAGTCAATTAAGAAATAATTTTTCTATCTTCACAAATTTTCTTGTGTAGCCTTAACCATTCCATTAACTTCTATCCAATATTTAGAAGAAGAAAACATGGTATTAAAATAGCTTTAGAAACCATTCCTACCACCATTAATCCATCTAATACTGATGGTTGAAAAAGTATTCTAAATAACTCATCCATGACTTTGCTAGCACTAAGACTTATTGCTCCAATAGCATTGTTTTCATTTACTACGTTTGAATTAATAATTAGTTTATAGCCTTGTGAATTGTGCAAACTCTTTTATGGATCTTTATTAATCTATAGACTAGTACAATTTATTGATATATGTTTACACTTACCATTTAAGTTTCAATAATTAAATATCCATCTTTAAATGGATATTTAAATCAAACCTCGTTTTCATAATGTGAAATTATTCTAAAATAAAATATCCATTAATCTATAGACTAGTACAATTTATTGATATATGTTTACACTTACCATTTAATTTTCAATAATTAAATATCCATCTTTAAATGGATATTTAAATCAAACCTCGTTTTCATAATGTGAAATTACTCTAAAATAAAATATTGTATAATAATTAACTTTATAATAGACAATAAAAAATAAAATATAAAAATAATATTGATAAATAAACACATTGGGAAGCTCTAATTAGTTCTGCTTAACAAAATGTGAATCTTGTTGATTCAGCATTGACACGTTTTTACCATATGCACTGCCTCTGGAAAACTGGAAAACCATTCCTCTAAGTCTATAGATCAAACCGAATAGAATAAGCTTTTCCAACAGTTGAATAACAATTACAATTTATGAAATTATTTCTCACGTATGTCATGCCAACAGAGAGAGTGTTATGACAGGATTGTAGCAATAACTCATATAAAACCTAATTCCAAAACTTCGACGTTTTCGTAAACATCTAGTTTATGATTCTGCCAACATGAAACCGAATCAAGACTGATCAAGCGGATACATTTTGATAAAACCTGGTAAAAATACAATTATTATGTAGGGGCGCAGGTTAAATATGTTACAACCCTAAATTACATAGAAAAGAAACAATGTATTACTGTTATATTTCTCACGCATCTCAAAATCATACAGCTTTATTTTTGACAAATAACTCTCATTTTCCAGTGCTTTGCGCCTTTTTATCGGTCTTGGGACCCCGCCCATTGTTAGGAGGAGGACGAGAAGGAGCGTGTTTACTCTGCACTGTGTGAGGAGGGGGGGAACTGGGAACATTACTGACTGTTCCAGTGTTCGCCAGAGCGTCCTGTTATGCAAACAGAAGCAGCACTAATCATCAAATCTTGTAACACAAAAACCCAAATGATTATATTCAACCCAATTTAATTCTTTGAACTGCCTGCGAAATATACACTATAACGGCCTATTAAATATAGTCCACAGATATCATCACTAAAGTAATTAATCTCAAAAACTCACTCATGTTATCTCAGTAACTAAAGAATAACTAGTATAAATGCTTACTGAAATGACCGAGTTATCTGCTCCATCAGTATTATCCGTTGGTTCTTTACCACCCAAATCATCTGCATCAAGAACGAGTCAGTTAAAAGGGAAATGAAGAAAAATAAAGCAGCTTTGCAGATATTTAGAGCATTTAAAGGCACCCACTATTTCCCGAACCAAATCGAGCGAAAACAGTAGCAATTCCTTCCACACAGCAGAACAAGCCCTTGAACCAATTTTTCACCTTTCCTTCCATGACTTGGCTAACTCTTGCTTTTTTCCCACCGAAAATAGTATTGGAATTTGGAGATACCTGTAAAGTGCTAATTTATACAAATTTGTGAATGGTACAGAAGCATCATATCTAAAGGGAAGACTAAGCCTTTGAATGAGTCCAAAGTTTGCTGATGCAATCCCTTCACGCCTTTCAAAGGCCGTGGAAAACAAGGAAACCCATTCACACAGGCCTAAATGTTTCACGTATTAACATATGCCTTATCTTATTCTTAATATTTTTGGTTTCATAGTTTTGTCGTAAGAAATAATTGGACGAATTGACTTGGCATTGTTTTTTCCTTGGTTTCCACACAGTTAAGTCAATTAACCATTAAAAACGTTCGACTGTGAGCTTCCTACGCTATTTCTTTCATCGATACCACCTCACCCATGTTCAGTACAGGTGGGACTAGATCTACCTTGCTCAGATGTTGGTTTCAACTATGCGTAAACTATCTGAAATATTATAAAGATAAAATAAACAATGCACTATTATTGTAATTGAATATGGTTCGAATATATAGTGTTTGTGCCAAACATGTGTCAAAACAAATATGGATCTAGTTAGTTGTCACTCAAAAAGAAAAAATGCAAATAAATAGAGGTTTTGGATAGGTCTAGTTTAAACAACACACTCTGAGTTTTGACTTGTTTAGATAGCTCATCTAAAGTCATATCAATAGGTAGATTCTATTGGAGAGGCTATTGTAATTTAAGATGAGCCACCTAAGGAAGTCAAATCTTGAAGTATGTTTTTAAGCCTCATCCTCATGATATATTTTTGATTGAGTAAGCAGGGATTTTGAAAGGGCCCTAATCCCTTTTACATCGAAAGATTTAAAAAAAACTACAAGATAAAACAACAAGAAGAAACAACTCTCATTGCTAGTAGAACAACAATGAAGAACAAGCAACAGTGCTAGTAAAACATAGCAAAACAACTCAACAAAATAAACTGGCCAAACACAACAAACCAATCAGAAATAGTAGGACAAAGACCACAACAAAAAAAAAACAAGTAGCAAGGACGGAGCTAGCAGCAAAAGATGGAGCAGAAACAACATCCAAAGAGAACTTGTTCAAGCACAAGATCTAGAACCTAACAACAAAGCCTCTGAGGGCATATTAAATGAAATTGTGACCTTCTTAGCATTATGTTTCTTCTTACTATGCACAATTGTCCAAGAAGAATTTGAAACTGGAATTGAAATATTTTGATAAAGTTAGGGAGACTTGCCTTCAAAGTAACTGATAAGATGAACAACAGATACTTCAGGAGAAGCATCCAAAGCCAAGCTCGAAACAATAGAATTTGTAGTTGACATATTTTTCCAAAAAGGGGGTAGAAGTGGCCTCAGGGGAGGCAGCACACACAACATTAGGAGCAACTTTGTCCAAAGAAAACACAGTAGAATCCACAAGACGAGTAGCAAACACCACAACGGTATTATTTGTCTGCATAGGAGGAGGGCTTGAACATTCATCTAAAGAAGCAAAGTCTGTAGCAAGGAATACTATTAAATATTCATGGAGAAAATTTTCCATCAAATAGAGGAGGAAACAGGGTATGAGCTTCGACAATAGTCACGAACCAAGCGACCAACAACAAAATAGTGTTTGCAACAAAAAATGAATAGCTTCATAATCCACAAACTAAGACCAAGACCAACCATTGACCTACAACACTACCTCACCATGTAAAGCCTTCAACAAATCTACCTCCACCAAAATCCAAGCAAAGGAGGTATGAGTAAATTTTTTAGAATCCTTATCCACTTTCAAGAAGCTACCAAGAGCATTACCAATACCCTCAAAAGCAAAGGGACACTAGAACTATAAAGGAAGATAAGGTAATCTTACCCAAACAAGCACAACATCTAAGGGTTCCTTTAGAGGGTTAAAAGAATAAACCCAAGGCCTCATGGAAAGGGGATGAGAATCCCATTCCCACAAACCATAGTCTAAAATATTTTATGTATCCTCAAGAAAACAAAACCCCACAACCAAAAAATCCCCTTGCAGAAAGGTAAATCCCCATTGAGCCTTCAACCAACAAAGACCAATGGTTGGTGATCCAGAGGTGCAAATCACAGAGGGAAGGCCACAAATAGAAAAATTTATAAATAAGAGTAGTCTTGGAATAAAAATCAATATTTTCATACTTCCTTACCAAGGGAAATTATAGGAGCAGCATTTGCACACCGCAAAGTACACATAGAGATTTCCCCAAACCTATCGGTCTGCACAACATCCACAAATGAAGCTGAGACAGAGCCATTCATTTTCCAAAACCCACACCATACCCAACAAGAGGTTTCAAGGTAACCTCATCCACACCCACCATAGAACCCATAATAGGAATGGGAGCAACATCAACATTGAGGTCTACAAATAGCTCACACCCAGGCGGAGAAAGAAGGGATGGCACAATAGGGAAAGAGGAACCAAAACCATTCACATTCAATTTTTTGTCTGGGTGGGAGAAATGGGAGGTGTCCATAGTGATCATGACCTGATGATATGTTGCATACAATGTGACACATAATATTATTACAAAACATTAAGATCAGTTAGTAGATATATAGGTTGGGACAGTTATTGTAGTTTGTTGTGAGATAGGAAAAAATAGTTACCAAAATAAATAATAATGGTTGTGCCTACACATATATTTGTTCTTTGATATTGTATGAGTTCATATTTTATGAAGTTAAATAAATTATTTGGTTATGATATATTTTTTAATATTCTTGTCATCAAATAAGATATTTTTTATATCATATTGTGACAATCAAAGTGCTATGTACTTATTGAAAAGGTTAATGTCTTATGTCAAAACAAATTATATAGATGTGGCTATTCTTAAATATCATCAATTCAAATACTATTTTTGGCCAGTAAAAATAGGATAAATTTTTATCTTTTTTCTATTGTGGATAAGGTGTAAAATTGATATTGATTGTTTGACCATTTAACTAGATGACATTTAAGTATAGAGTGTGTTGAGTTTTATGATCACTACACCAAGCACCACACTCAATAGTTGGTTATCCATCTTCAATATGATAGGATAGATGACCAAATAGCTAATATTTTCAATAAGACAAGTCTTATATAAGACTAAAAGAAATTATTTTATTGGTCATTTAGGATTGATAAAAGTCACATGAATCTTTGATGGTAGTCATATAGAAAGAATTATTGTAAACATCCATCATTCTATGTTGAGTGTTTTATGTTGTAAGTCATCTTAACCCCTAACATTAAGAAGGGATGTTAATATCCTTAATGCAATAGATATATATACTAAGATGATTAATATTAATGAATGTGAGATTGAACAAATTATTAAGAAATAAATGAAAGTGATTGTAAACTATATATGTGTGTGTAGCATCGTAAATTGTCGCTACTTACAATGTCATGCTAGGTTTAGTGCTTGAGTTAAAGTGTGCTTATGATGTACCTATTTTGAGGCTTAACTACAAAAATTAGATTAGTACTTCGTTAATGAGCCTTTTCAAGATAAATTTCACTAGGACACTAGCACCTCGTGCTAGCATCTAGCCCATTTGCACCAAAATTTGAAACTTGCAATGTCAACCTTGTTACATTGGGTGACTCACCTTGTTAGCTTCGCCCTCCAAAAGTTACTTGGCATGCATATATAAACAACTCTCTTTCCCTTGTTTTTGAGACATGGACATTAGGATATATCTATGAAGAAGATCTCTATTTTTATCTACACAATTTCAAAAGCTTTCTATTTGTGAATGTTATTTTGTTATGTAAAATAACCCTTGTAGTTATTCAAGTAAAATTATTCTTTTTCATCAAAACTTTGTGGTGACATATGATGCGGCATCACTCCAACAAGTGTTTCACATATATGGAAACTCTATTTCATGCTATTTTATTTATAACTATCTATAATTTATTTTGCCTCTACTCCCTCAAGGGAATTCATTCTTTATTATCTTTATCATTGTTGTTGTGTAGGTGGGAACACCAACACGGGGTTCGACCTAGGAAAACCCCTATAAAGCACATTTATTCTTTCCCTTTTGTCATATAGATCATTTAAGGTCTGCATATAGGCAAAATAGTATCAATTTTTCTCAAACACTAGAGTGACACTCTAGTGTCCTTGACATTTTTCCCTTTTTTTTTGTAGGTTTCTCTCTTTTTCATCATCCTATATCTCCTTTTGGTTCCTACGCATATACCACAAAATTTATGTATTAATTATTGCTCATATGCTAGTGTGGAACTCTAGTGTCGTTGACATTTTTCTCCTATTTTGGATGCCATGTTCCTCTCAATCTACACTTTCTATATTTACCTTAATTTTTTGTAAATTACTATATTTATTTATCTAATCATTTTTATTGAATTATGGTTTGTGTCATATAGGTTTATCAAATCATACTCTTGTCAATATACTCTCTATTTATGTACATGTATACTCTATAACACATGTACATTATTCATTTAGTTAATTTTATCACTTGTTGACCTAGATTTAGTCATTCTTCCATCAACCGAGCTATAATAAAAACAAAGGAATAAAGTCCCCACCAACCCCAACTTGGATCTTCCTGAGGGACAATAACTAAGCATTCAAATTGTTGGTGGCTTTTGTTCCAACATGTGATTAAAAATATTGATATAATTATTTCATAATTGATTAGTTCACTCTTTTCTTCATTGAATTTTGGTTAACCCAACATTCTTGCAGCCTTCTTTATATTTGTTGTTACTGCTTGAGTAGTTGATTAATTAAACATTTCTATTGCATATGTTATGCATTTCTATTGTGTATTCTATTAATCTTATATGCCAGTCTAGAAAGAAAAAATAACTTAAATTAGATAACACAAAATTAAATTCAAACCTTCTTTCTTCTAACATATCATCCGCATATCCATCTTTTCATTGCCTTCTATTCATTTCTAATTTCCTCCTAAATATGTTCTCTTATTTTCTTATGTCATTGATAGATTTTTTGTAGGTCTTTGGTAGCCCTCCTTCATGTGACAGTGAGGCTCATGCTTGTCCCTCTCCCAAGATTTTTCCTACTCATGAGGATATTTTGGTACAAGAGGATACCATCATTTATAATTTATTAACATCACTTTTCCTACTCTTCATTCAAATTCACTTCCATTTGGAAAAGTGGCATGCATAGATGAAGATTCTAAATTCACATTGAATCCCCCAAGAATGGATGTTAATCAAAATCTAGTCAATAAAATTTACATTTTCAATTTCTACAAAGAACCTACAAAACCTAAAATTGTTGTGCATCTTCATTATAATGTCCCTCAAAAAAAATGATTCATGTTCTTACTATTTGAGGTATTCCAAACCCACCTCAACCTCCTAGTTACATTTTTAAATTTGCAAACTAACTTACTCAAAATAAGAAACTTATTCAAAATATGCCACATTAACCTCATCAGCTTGCGGTTGCTCACTCATACAACACTTGCAACAACAAATAAATTAAAAAACACAAAAAGTTCACACTTCTCTTTCTCCTTCTCAACCTTTTCTTCCCCCTTCCTCCTCATCTTTCTCAGCATGTCAGTAGAGAATATGACCTTATTGAGCATCTTTTTTCTACTCCAGCTAAGATATCTCTTTGGGAGTTCATACAAACCTTGCCTACATATCATGGGATGTTTCAAGAGGCTCTATAGAAGGTAGTCACCCTAGCTATTGTTAGAATAAATTTTTTTGTAGCCTTGTTTGATTATATGCATGAAATGAATCTATATATCACCTTTTCACAACATGAATTTCCTTCTCTTCAAATTCAAAAACATGTTTCTCTTATGATTTGTCATTATTAATAAAAATAGAATAAGCATAATTTTATTGATAATGGATCATGCCTTGATTTTTGTAGCATAGATCTATTGCATAAAACAGATGTTGATACATATCTCATAAAACTTAATACTCTTTCTCTTTATGGATTTGAATATGTTGGTAGTTAGTCATTAGGTATAATAACACTACCAATTGAGGTAGGAAATGTGACTTTGCATACCCTTATCCATGCAATGATTTACATCTTTCATATAATATTCTTCTTTGTAGATCATGGATTCATGTCATGGAGGTAGTCCCATCGAATCTTCATCGTACATTGAGTTTCATTTATAACAAAAAAAATCATAGAATTGAGGGTGGTCTGGATCCAAATATTTGATTACATGTAGAAGTTGGGTCTCGACCTCCTTTTTAAATAATTTGGTTCCTTCTTCTGACCCTCTATTCTCTGCTACCAACAACAATAATGATTAGAATAATTAATTCCCTTTGATTGCATATTTTGGTGACAATTAGGTTTCATTGTATTATACACCCTCCTTTGTTGGAGAGTATAAAATATCACAATTTTAACCTAGGATCCCAAAGGAGTCTTTTGTTTCATTTCACAATCTATTTCGTCTAAACAACTCAAATATACTATTCCAACTTCTTCCACTTTGGAAAATTACCAAAGACTGATAGTGTGGTTTTTTTTTAGCAAATATCTCGATGACGATTGGGGTTCTTTAAATCCCCCCTCATAGGCTAGTTGAATCTAAGATCCACCCTTTCCATCTTGCCATCTCAACACTCAACAAGGATTTGTATTCTTGCAAAAGAATTGATTCTTCTTTTCATTTAAATTTTTCTACTTCTTCTTCAAAAACTTGTCATACTTCTCATTTAGACAAGATTAGTAATGTGTCCTCTCCTCCTTCATCTAATTTGGAGATGGATTATGGGCTTGGTTTCAAAATTATTACTAAACTTGGATACAATGGAAACAGTTTAGGTTGCATGGAACAAGCATTTGAGATTCCTATGAATCTTACACCACATTTTTCTAAAGAGGGCTTATGTTACTAGCCTTCTCCTTTGTTTGCATTCCCTCCTCCATTGCATAATGTATATATGTCTCCCTCATGTGAGAAATAAAACCTTTCTTCATAAGAGAAAGTATTTCTTCCTAATCCTCATAATCTATCTAAGAAAGAACATATTTTGTTGAGGCCTCTCAAATCCCACTTGATTACTCTTCCTCCTCCAAAATGTAAGAAATTTCATAAACATGATTAAAAAAATCCTTCATTATATGCATATCATCAAGTACTTGGCTATTCCACTAGTGAATGTTAGGCCTTAGGTGATAAAATATAACTTATTGTTTTTAGTTTCGTCGCTCTTCCATTTTTTGACCTTTTATTTTTGAGAACCAACATTGTTGCTCCTATATACTGAATTTGATTTCCCAATGATGAGTAGATGCTAAATTCTTAATTTATGGATGATACTACATTGTTTATTGAAATGTATAAACCTAATTTTGATAATATGATAAAAATAATGAACATATTTTGTGTTGCTTCCAAATCAAAAATATCTAGTAATAAGTCAACAATCCTTAGCTAGTGCGAGGACCCCCAAAATTGGTTTGTGGGTAAGAGTTGGCAATGGGTAGGCCCTAACAATTTTGTCAGATATACTAGTATACCTTTTTCTATTTCCCCATTCTTGAAAGACATGTGGGATTGACTATATCAAAAAAAAAAAAGGAAACATGAAAACTGGTAGACTCATTGTCTATCACTTGATGGAAAGATCCATATAGTACAAAAATTTATTGTCTCAGCCTCAGTCTATTTTTCTTCTACTTGGGGTTTTGCAAAAGTTATAATTTTGAAAAACTTCAGATCTTGAGGGACTTTCTCTAGTTGGATGGTAAAGCAAAAGTAGAAGACATGTGACCAATTGGTGTTTGTGTTGTTTGCCAGAAAATATTGGTAGCTTGGGACTAAAAGACCTAAGGATTCAAGTTCATTTCGATCATTCAGCCTTGCGAGGGTGAAGAACCTTGGAAAGTGTTAATCACAAGTAATATTTCCCTTTTTAAGAAAAAAAAAAGAGTACGAATTGGATACATATTTTTTGTCATGATCTTCTCTTTGGTCAATTTGATGTTATAATTTTTGGCTTTGCAGTGTTTAACAACATATGGAAGGTATGGGAGAAATTTAGACATATCATAAGTAATGGTGATGCACTTTCTCACAAACCTAAAAAAAATTGAATAGCATATCTTTATGGTGGAAATTGTACCTGAATGGTAAACCCTTGGCTCTCTCCCAAAATTGTTCAACAAAGGCTTTGGCTTCCTTGGGAATTGTGGTGTTTTAGGATATTCTAGATAAGGGTGTGCTCAAAAGATATAAATTAATTGAGGTCTAAAATTGATATCCCCTTGTCCTAGAAAAGGACATACTTCATGGTTAAGCACGCCTTGGGAAGTGTTAATTCTCTAATTTCTATTACTAATGATGTTGATCTATATAGGAAAGTTTGTTGGAAAGATGGAACACTTTTTTATGATATCTCTTCTAATAAGATCTGCAAAATGTTGACTAACATGAAAGAGGTTTTTCATTGGATTAATAAATATTGGATTCTTGATTGGTTGGAGTCTAATTGTTCTAATAGGTTAACTCATATTTGCTCTAATTATGGTGAACCAAAGAAAGCTTTTTTTATATGGATTTTTCTTTTTTTCAAATTGGTTATTTATTTTGTTCTTCATTCTTATGGTATGCTTGTTAGGACTTGTGGTATGTGTTAGAAAATTGTAACATTTTGAACATATTTTTTTATTTCCCTTTTACTTTTTCCTTTAGGTATTTATTTATTGGGAATGATATTGCTTGGGATGATAGAGTTTAGGTTTGTCGTGGGTTGAGATTCTTATTAGTTATGTGAAAAAAAACTCTACCAAACTATTTTTTTTTGGCTTGTTCTTACAAATGAGGTTTTTTGGTTCAATTTTTAAAAAGAGAAACGAAGAGGTTTTCTAGGGCAAGAGAATTTATATTAATAAGTTTCATAGTGAACTCAAATTTCTTTCTATCATGTTGTAGGTCTCTAGAGAAATAGATATTACCAATAATAGGTTCATGATTTTTTTGCAAGAGTTCATGACAATAGTTTACAAAATAGAGATTAAGTCTACACATTTCTTCCCTCAAGAAAGTAATAATCTAAACAAGGAGTCCCTAAGATAGATATTCTCAAAGAGTTCATGGATAAACAAAAGATTTGGAATCTTATTGATCGTGATAAGACTAACGAGGATTTGAGAGATAGATATCAACCAATGGTTTAAGTTGTTGATCCTAAATTGATTGTGCCACCCAGTGGCACTTATGATTGTGACAAATGTGAGACCAGAGAAATGTTCAGGGTTTTTGGAGTAATCATTTTTCATACATTGGTTCATATGTAATATCTATATTAGATTGATATAATAATTATTATGTAATCTCTCTTTTTGTTGGATGGTCTAAACTTGGCTTTTATGGAGCTCTTGCTCCTCATATTGTAAATAATCTATTTTTTTATTTATCCTTAATAGAAAATAAATATAATTTTCATGGTCCTTTAGTGGTAGGTTTTTACCTATAATTTTTTTCTACTCTCTTATATTTCCTACAATACATGGCAATATTGTTATAACTAGTTTTTGTCATATAATTATAAGTTGATTTTTTATCCCAACATATTGGTTGACATTAAGAGGGATATAAATTAAACTAGTTTTTATAACCATGATCATTCCCATTTATTTATTTTTCTATTGAAGATAATTCTTTAATGTAATTATATAAGAATAAATGAAAAAGTTTAATGTCATATTGGACTCATTCCCCATATTGTTACTCATCCCATTAAACACATTATCATAAATTTATCCCACTTTATTCATGTAACATATAATTTTGGTGCTTTGTACTAGGGTTTAGGACCTAGGGCAACAATCTTCTATACTTTACATTCAAGGACGACCCTAGAGATCTCACCCCAAGAATAGAGGAAAGAGATATGACGATAGGGTATCCTAGGATATGATTTCAGATTAGAAGAGGGGTTCACCATCAAGTTTAGACTTGGAAAGAAAGTGCAATGAAGGATGAAATGAAAAACCCTAGTTTGATGCAATGCTTCAATGAATGATCTATAAATGACCATGAAAAAAAACTAAAACTATTCACCTAGAAACTTGTAGAGGCCTGAATGAATACTAGAAATGTTGTCAATTCTAAAATTTTGGCCCACTAGGACTCATTTCCCAATCTGGGTGAATCAACTTACTAGATCAGGGTTTTTGCATAAGAACAGGTTTCTTAGAAAAGGGTATCTAAAACTACAAAAATCTCAGAATTGACCAAAAATGGGACTCATTCGCCACTTGTGATGAATGATTCTAGTCTAGATTTTCTAGAAATTCAAAGTTTTGATCTACACCTCTCACTCTACTCTTTTTTTCCTCTAGGTGTTCAGATCCAAAACCTTGATTTTTGGGGCTGCAAGTGACTTTTTGTGAAGATTTTGACCTTGCAAGTAGGGAGATGACTCCAAAATTTTTGAGACCTATTCTTTAATGATATTTCAAGCTCCAAGACACCTAGATATGTAATCACACAAAGAAAGAGAGAGAAAATGTTGATTGTTAGGGAATGGGGGTTTGCCTTGGTCAAACCTCGTTTAGGTAATTAAACCAAATGATGAAAAAGTGAAATGAAGGCATGAAACAAAGGAAATGAAACATGGACAATAATACCTTGAATGATGTCTTTCAAATTTGCAACTCAACATGAAATGACCATGAAGGATATAATATTCATCTTTGACAATAAGAATAGAATAATGTTTGGCCTTGAATCTTCAATGCTACATCACAACACTAGCTCACTAACATGATTGAGGCTTGATATGATTGGAATGATGATGGATCTTGAATTTCTGCAACAATTCATGAAGAATCCTGCCCTTGAATGCCTTAGAAATGATCTTGAATTTCTGCAACAATTCATGAAGAATCCTGCCCTTGAATGCCTTAGAAATGATCTTGAATGCTTAACCCTTCCTTGCTTGATTTGATGACATGAATGTATGATGTTGCTTGGATTTCTTAGATTTCTTAGGATGAAATAATGATTTGGAAGCTTTTTTATATAGGAAAGCCACACACATGACCATTAATTTGATCCCCATGGTTGACATTGAAGAAATTTGAATTAAAAACCCACTTTTTCTCGCTAAAACCTCAAAAATAGCTCAAATGGGACTCATTCGCCACCTTAACAAAAAGAATAGGATAAAAAGCTAAAAATTGGCCTTCTCCAAGTGAGAATTTGAAAAGAGGAAATAGGTGTCTCTTGGTATTCCTTTATTTTAAGTATTTTATGTGATGATTCATTGCCAAGTTTGGACACCTAGGTTGGAGGGAATGATTTGGAGCCAAAACTTGTATCCTTACACATTCCTAGGAGTAAATCAAGAGATGGGATGTTTGGAATGAAGATTAATTTTGGGGTGTCAATTTTGGTGCATAAGACCTCTTTACATCTCTATCAATTCGGCTCCTAGGATGTGGAAAATAGGTGGAATAGTTATACTGCATGTACAAGAACATAAGTAGGAATACATTGGAGGAAAAAGAGGCTATTCATAGGTGCTCCCATATTGGATGTAAAGAGGATAATGGAAGTGTGTGACAAATTTTAATATATTTTCAAATATAATGCATAATTGGCCTCTCTTCTTGGTGGATTTTTCTTGCAAGGGTTTTTCCACATAAATCCTATGTCATGTGATGCTTTTATGTTGCTGATTTTTACCTCTTTGCTATATTATGGTGATGTTATCTTTTATTTTTTGTTGTTAGAATATCACATAAGTTGGTGTTGTTAAGCATGTTATGTTGGCTTATTTTTAACACCATAAAGAAGATGGATCTAATCATGGTAATTTCATAATAAGGTTACTTAACTTTAGATTCGCATCCAAATTTCAGATTTTCA
Organism: Sequoiadendron giganteum; assembly: GCA_007115665.2. NCBI lineage: Eukaryota > Viridiplantae > Streptophyta > Pinopsida > Cupressales > Cupressaceae > Sequoiadendron > Sequoiadendron giganteum. The sequence goes on from CM021101.1 coordinate 113,355,650, forward strand.
TATCGTAGTAGTTCAAGCTTGGTATCTCACCACTTGATGTTACAACTTGAGAATAAACTTCTAATGTTAATTCATTGGATAGAGATTAAAAAATTTCTAACAAGTGGTATCAAAGCTAGTTTGGTATAAGATCCATAGGATTTGTAAGAAGGGGGTTTTTTACCTTTCTTGAAATGTTGGAGGCTTGTGGGCTATGGTAAATGTTTGTGAGTTAACCTTATTTTTCAAATCTATGAGATTGGAAGCCATGGATATTGTCAATGTGATCTATGTTGGGCACTGGAAGCTCATTCAATTATGGATTTGCATGGAGTTGGTCATATGTCTTACACAATTGTAATCTAGAGATCTTATTTGAAAATATGTGATTATCCTCTTGTTTGGTGGTTTTGTTCATTTAACTTTGGTCATGTGTAGTGAGAAGGTTTTCATGTTGGGTGGTTGCTTTTGAAACCTTGGTCACATGGAGAAGAACCCACTATTTAGACTACATAATGGAGTACTTATGTTGGGTTCATGGTTTTAGCCCTTGGTTACATGAAAAGACTGAAATATAAATGACTTGTCTCTTATGGGTTGTGGAGTTAGTATATTTTTGTAAGCTCTTGAACAACCTAGTTCCCCTGTTTCTTTATAGGTTTTCAAGATGATATACTTCATATGTTATAAGCTCTCAGAAAACTTGGTTCTCTTGTAAATTTTTCATTTTTTTCTTATTTCAAAAGATGTGGATTTGTAGATCTACACTTAGTCCATTACTACAATTTAACATGTTTGATGTGAATTTTTTGATATTTAAGTGGATTTCATAAAAATGGTTTTTCTAGTTTCACTTGTTAACCAAAATATGTGTCATGTATATTTGTGATAATATTGTATTAATTATTTTCTAGATGAAGAAGGTTACTTTTAGAGTAAATAAGATTTACCATGCTTAAGTTTACTTAGGCATAATAGTGCATTTAATTATCTAGGTGGTTTTTTCCTGTGTTGGGTAGTTTTCTCAATCTTTGTATTTTTCTCTAGTGAAATAGCCTTGTGTTGCTTCTCTCATTTTTAATGAAGGTGATTTTTTCCTGTGTTGGATAGTTTTCTCAATCTTTATATTTTTCTCTGGTGAAATAGCCTTGTGTTGCTTCTCTCATTTTTTGTGAAGGTTTTTTGCAAGTTGTGATCCTAGGCTCGATGGTTGACACCAACATGATATGAGAGCCTTAAACCTACCCTTTCTTCTACCATTTGAGAATTTTCATCAAAAGAGTTTGAGTTCATTTATTTGCTAGAGATTATTTGACATTTGAAAAGTTGTTAAATTTCAAATTTTCCATTATTTTTTATTTTTCCTATTGATTGGTTTTGGAGACTCAGCTGGAGACCTGCATTTTGGTGCATGAGAACTGATTCTCTGTCAAATTCGAAGAAGTTGGAAAAAAAAAAATTGTTTCAATGAGGTGAAGGGTGGTGTTTTTCCTTTATTAGAGCATGATTTTCTGTTGTTAGTAGCCCACGATTCAATCCTTTCTCTAGTCAATACAATCATTTCTTTGTCGTGTATTACCTCTCTTGGCACGATTTATCTTTGTGACTCGCGTTTTTGTGAGAAGCATTTTTTGAAGAGGTAGTGTTCATTTATAGAGGGGCCGATTTGACTTCCCAAATGCGCATTGGAAATCGGTAGCAACGATTTATAATTTCCTATGCAAGTCACTATGGAAACTGGATTTTGTGGTGAGAAGGGTGTGTTTGACTCAGGCCATGATTACACTGTGCAACCTGCGTTTTTTTTCTGAGGCCATTTTCTAGCAGTGAATTTCTTTTTCTAGCCGCTATTTCTCTATCCTGGGCATGATTAAAGCAGAGGCAATTTCGGTTTTTTTTGGCACTACAAGTTGTAATTTGGAGGCTATAGAGACCATAGATCTTTCACTAATAATTATGATTGAGTTACTCATGTTGCAGGAGTCGTTTTTCCTCTGTTGCAAGTCAATTTCTTTGCCACAAAACTTTTTTCTCTTAGCCAATTTCTTTGAGACATTTCAAACTTACAGGTGCTATTCTCTAAGAGAACGGTTGGCGAATTGTGTTTGGGGAGGAGGTTGTAAGCAGAAAAACACTGTTCCAAGAATTCATCTGAAGCTGCTCTCAACCATTTTGTAGGCCGCAAATCACAACAGAGAGGCTCATTTCTTCATCGGAGGCTATACATTTTTTTTAAACTTAATATTTTATAAAGTTCTCTCCTAAATATTTACTTAGGGTTTTAGGCTGCATTGAAGGGGAAGTGAGTCCAAGTATCTTGAAGGTTTTTTTTGGAATATTTATCCCACATTGGTGGAGTGATGCATTTGTTTTGCTATTTAAATAGCATCTTATTCTTTACGATCATTGTGGGCAAGTCTCATAGATTGTGAAGAGGTTGTCTCTCGCATGTGGTAATTGGTGTTGTTGTGCTCTTTAGAGTTGCTTGGTGACAACATTGAGATCAAGCAATGGGTTGCATCATTTTTTACACCAAATCAGATTTAATTCTTTTTTCGAAATTTTTGAGAGCACTATCTTAGAATTTTTTGAAAAATTCAGTTATAATAGTTTTTTTGGAGAAAGGGAACTTTAGGCGATGGAGTGATTTTATTCTCACTCATCTTAGTGAGCATAATCTATTTCCATATTGTGTCACAAAAGTGAAGTCTTGATACTTTTTCATTCATTTGGGTCTTTTCCCTTGGATTTTGGCCTTGTTTTGCTTTGATCTAATGTTGTAATGTGGCCAACACATTCACATTAGGCCTTGAATGCTTGCAAATCAAAAACAACCTAATGGTGTTTTACAAAGGTGTTGTGAAGTGCTGTAACACATCTTCCCACTTCTCTAGGACCCTTTGAACATAATTCACCTAAACAACTCCATTTTACCCCTTTCCAAGCCTTGTGACAAAGTTTTGTAAGGTGTTGTAACACATCTTCACACTTTCCTAGGCTTGTCATCACTAAATTCACCCGTTCTCATGATAAATTTTCCCCTTAATGTACTTTTAGGCCCGACTTAAGTGTGTTTCGAGAGACAAGCTCGTTAATCATCATTTAGCACCACTTAATCATCGACCACCACTTAAATTTGTCCAAGTGGACTAGGTCACCACATTGGGTGGCCTAGTCCCTTTTGGCATAAAACTCAAAATTAAAACAAAATTCTAATGGGAATTTGCCTCCAAAACCCTAAGGTCGGCCTATCATGTGTTATTTTTGGAGAAATTAGGGTATAGCTTGTATAAATAAGGGTTTTTAGCCTCATTTGACCTCTTCCTCTTCTTCTTCCTCTCCTACATAATTTTCACTCTCTCATCTTCACAAGCACTCAATCTTCTCAAGCAAGCATTCAAGCACTTAGCATTTTAGACATCATCCATTGGAGTCGGTTCTTACATATCTTCATACTTATTCAACAAGGTTTGGTGAGTGTTTACATTTACATGTTATTCAATCATCTTTCCTTTCTTATTTCATTTCATCATTTTGGGTTTTATTACTACAAAGGAGTTTGACTAAGGCAAACCCCTATTCTCTAACCCTAACCCTTTTCTCCTCTTTGCATGTGTTTTTTGTAGGTTTTTATATGCAAGTTTGTCAAAGAGAATTTTTTTGAAAAGGTGTCATCATTTCACCTACATCAACCAAGTCAACAAAGCCCTCATTGAAGCTTACAGACCTCTTTCAACTCGTTTTCTACGGAATCTGAACCAGATACCTATCAAGAACCAAAGTGCAGACCGAGGGCTTCCACTTCTAGTCTCTGATTTATAGAACTTAAAAAGTAGACTGAATCACAAATAATGGTGACCTAGTCCCAATGAACCTATTTTTCAGTATTTTTTGTAGATTTTGATACCTTTTTTTCAGAAACCCATTTTGACAAAGTTTCCCGACATGAGGACTAGGTCGCCCATTCTAGCGTAAGTGTCCCAGTGAGAATTTTCAATAGATTCCAAGAGATTACAGGGCTCCTCTCCATCAACCTTTAGTTTCCAAGTGCACCACCTTTTCCTTCTTTAGTTATGTTACAGTTTCTTAGCATTTTAGGTCATTTTACATAGTGTTTTTAATACATTTTCTTTCTATTAGTTTACATTCATTAGATAGTTTCATTTTAGTACTTATTAACATTTAGACACACAACACAATCCTCATTCAACCCCCCTATATTTGAATGAACTCACCCAAAAACACCATCCTTTAGTCTAAAAGAGAGTTATTTCTCAACCAAAATCCTAAGTGGAAAACCCTAGGAGCCTACTTGGGGAATCCTCTTTCCCTAAAATTATTTATTTTTGGTGGTTCATTTTGGTGAACCTGTCCTTAGAACACTTGTAAACTTTTGATTTTTCATCCTAGTAAAAATCTTGCATTGCATTAGGGTTTTGCATTGGTTAGCATTCTAGGGTTTTTACAATTGCATTAGTAAAAAGCTCATGTAGCTTGCATTTTTACATATATATTCTCATTGAAAATTTCTCAAATTTTGCATTTGCATCTTAGGATTGCATTAGATAGCCTGAAACACATCAACACCAATCAAAACATTCCAAAAATTTGACAAAAACCCTAACTAGAACTAATTCACCATTCTGGGCGACCTAGTCCCTATCCAAGTTTTTCACTGCTTGTTACAACATCAAAAAGCTCATTTTTGTGCTTCCTAGGCCTCCTAGTATCATATACTGTAATTCTGGGAAGTTTTGGAAACATAGTTTTTATGCTTCTAACTCAAAATCATCGATCTAGGGTAGTCATTCTTGATATACCTTCATCATTACATCTAAAAATGTTTACATTTCTGAAATTGTGTATAGCATTGATAAAAGTACTTTTCACTTTTTCTTATAGATTGTTTATGTTCATAAAAAATTTCATAAGTTTTCTAAAAGTACTTTTTAATCTTTCATATACATTGTTTACATTCTTAAAAATTAGCATACATTGGATAAAAATGTTTTCTATATTTCTATAGATACATTGTTTATATTGCTGAAATATTGCATAAAATGGTTACATGTACTTTTCATTTTTGTTCACACAATGCTAGTAATGGACATATCTAGATATGCTAAGCAACCTTCTCTACCTTCTCCCTCAGAGAGCATTTTTGTGATAGAGACTACAACCTTGGACATTCCTAATGATCATATTAGTTCTCCTCCTAATATCTCTCCTACGGGTGAAGAAGATATTTTGGTGTTCAAAGAACCAATTAATGAGCGTTATGAGAATTCTAGTTGTTTCTCTCCTATTACCTCTCTCAACAAACAAAACAACACAACCATAAGGGATCATGACAATAACATTTTTCCTTCTCCTTGTATCTCTCCTAGTTGTGAAGAAGATACTTTGTCATTAGAAGATACAATCAATGAAAGTCATGAGTATCTTAGTTGTCCCCTTCTCCTCGAGAACCCCTCCTTAAACAAGAAAATTTCACCATTGATCATTACCCTACTTGTGATGAATTCCCTTTAGAAGAACCAACCTTTAAAGGTAAAGAAAATTTGGTTTATCGTTCTCCTGAAAACTCTTCTCCTAGGGAGAATATCATGGTGCAAGAATATATGAACATTGACACATATCCTTCAAACACTAAACATTCCCTAGGTGAAGATAATTAAAGGTCATTAGAGTCCTCTTCACTAAAAATTCATGCAAATAAAGACTATATTCTTGAGGTTATGATTACACAAGTGGGATCTCCATTGATTAAAAAGCCTCCTAAGTCCCCTCACACTAGTGAATCACACAAAAAACTAAGAGATATTTTGAAATCCATAATGCAATCTAATCATAACAATGTTTTTCAACCACTAATTTGTCACTTAGTGACTCAAACATATAGGGGATCACACATCACTCCTACACCATTACCCTTTTCTCAACTTAGAGTCCCTACTATTGATGATCTTAAAAAGACTCCTGCTAATCTATATGTATGGAAACTCATTCAAATATCACCTATATACAAGTACATATTTCAATAAATGTTACAAATATAGTTGGATGAGATCTGATCTTACATAAAATCAAACAATATCCCATCCCTCTCTCATCCCATGCAAGTAACCCAATCTGAAATCGCATTCCCTAAACATGAATTACCCTCACTTGAGATTCAAAACAAGAATAATCCCTTGATGATAAAGGTGATCATTCATGAAACTTTAGTCAGGCACACTCTCATAGACAATGGAGAAGAGATTAATTTTCTTAGCATGGATCTCCTCAATAAACTTGACATGGACAAAAATCTTATTCAACTCAATCATGTTCATATTCATGGCTTTGACAATGTTAATAGGCAACCAGTAGGGATGATCACATTACCTATTGAGGTCGGACCTGTAGTGTTGCATACCTCTATCCATATCATGCAAGGACCCCTTCCATACAATCTTGTCCTAGGGTTACCATGGATTCATGCTATGAAAGGAGTCCCATCTACCCTTCATCGTACAATGAAATTTGAGTACAATAACAAGATATACATGATTGATGCAAATGAAGGAAGCTACAAATCAACTAATCACAACATTCCCAACTCCCCTAATCCTTTCATTCCTAGATCAAAACTTGAACCTATAAAATTTGATGCTAAGTCTTCACCTACAACACAAGTTTTTGTGTCAATGGGGGTCATTAGATTCTACAACTCCTTTAATAAAATCTCCAAAATCTCACCCTCTTGGTTCAATGATTCATATACAAATGATTCATTTTTAGATACAAGTTCTAGTAACAATTAGGGGCTTACGCCTCCCTTTAAAGGAGGGTGTGAAATCTCACAACCTAAAAAAAAACAACCCTATGTTCCATATGCTCAGCTTGGTTCTAAATCAACAACATTACCCCATGATGGTGATGGGGGCTCTATAACTCCCATCCCTCATGATGGAAAAACACATAACACTAAAAAGGATTTTTGTTCTTGTATAGCAACCAATCCTTATCCAAAAAAACCAACCCCTTCATCTAACTTGGAAGATTGTTATGGTATCATATACAATCTCCCTCCTACACATGGATGCAATCTACACATGATGCAAACTAGCATACCATACTCTTTCAAGAAATATATAGGGTTACCTCCCTTCTCTCCATTTTCTTCAAACAATAAACTTCATACATCTCACAAATCTTGGTGCCCTCCCTTCTGTGGTGGAACCTAATTCCTCTCTCTGATACATACCTTCATCCTATTCAGCTCACCTTTTTCCTACACTAAGTACGGGTAAGGAGTTGGTTAGCTTTTTCCTCATATGTCACTTGTCGTTGCCTCTTTCGATTAGTTGATCACTCTTCATGAACATAACCGAGCAAGCTTGGGATGTAGACGACATGCCTTAAGTTGGCTCACATGTGACATACATCATTTTCATAATGTAGCCTCTCTTGGAAGCATATGATTTGGCATAGGGCTTTCCAGGTTGGCTCTCATGTCTTTTTCTTTTTCTTTTTTCATTTTGCATTTCTCTACTTTAAAGTAATTTCTCACAAAACTGTGTGTATAAATTCCTTTAAAGTGGAGTCATACATTGGCATTATTCAAAATTTTCATTTTCTTTTCTTTGACCTTGGTTCCTAACATAGACTTGTTACTTTATACGATGTGTTTTTCGCTTTGTGGATGACATTGGGTGTAATGTCTTTCATGAAAGTGACTTATCTAAGCATATTACATTCCTCTTAGTGGCCTAGTGCAATGCACTACATCCCCTAAGTTGTGAATTTTCTATCCTTTGATTGGTCTTCTTTTGGAGGCATTGGACACAATGTTCCCTAAGTCAAAGACCTCGCATAAACTAAACAAGACTCCTTCGAACACTCATTTTTTATTTTACTTTTTGCATTTTTCATGTTGCATTTTACATTTTTCATTTTGCATACATGGCCACCTTGCATAACACAACTTGCATGCATGTGGTGCCATCTTACACTTGTTTATGAGCTCCAATCATATGCAAATTTTCTTGTCTCATAAACCTCAACCCTTGTCTTTTGTGGCACCTTATTAAAGTTATCAGCAATTATAACTTTGGTATGGTTGAGCGAGACACTCAACTAGTGGCACAACATTCCCCATAGCCACCTTTGTGTGTGTGAGTGTATACCAACCGTGTGTATGTCTCTCACCATTTGGGCCTTCTCACTCGGTGGACAACAAATAGTCTCATCACCCTAGAGTGAGTACACATCTTCTTTTCAGACATATAGCCTAGATCAAATCCACAACTAGCTGGACAAATGGTCGAAGCTTGATCCAACTTTCCCTCTCTCTTCACTCTTTCACATCACTTTCTTGTGTGATATTTTGTGCTTATGTTTGGTTTGGCATGGGATCTTGATCCTGGGTGCTTGATCATCCCACTTGATTGAACTCATCTCATCTTACTAGCATGAATACATTAATCCCTCTCGATATGCATGACTTAGCTACTTTCGTGTGAGTTTGAAGCAAGTTCATCCTCTCACTAAAGTGGGGGCTAAATTTGTCACCAAAAAGTCTAGCTTTGACACTTTTTCACTCATTTGGGCCTTTTCCCTTCGGTTTTGGCCTTGTCTTTCTTTGATCTAATATTTTAGTGTGGCCAACACATTCACATTAGGCCTTGAATGCTTGCAAATCAACAACCTAACGATGTTTTAAAAAGGTGTTGTGAAGTGTTGTAACACATATTCCCACTTTTCTAAGACCCTTTCAACATAATTCACCTAAAAAACTCCATTTTACCCCTTTCCAAGCTTTGTGCCAAAGTTTTGTAAGGTGTTCTAACACATATTCACACTTTCCTAGGCTTTTCATCACTAAATTCACCCTTTCTCATAATAAATTTTCCCCTTAATGTACTTTTAGGCCCAACTTAAGTGTGTTTCGGGAGACAAGCTCGTTAATCATCATTTAGCACCACTTAATCATCAACCACCACTTGAATTTGTCCATGTGGATTAGGTCACCACCTTGGGTGGCCTAGTCCCTTTTGGCATAAAATTCAAAATTAAAACAAAATTCTAATGGGAATTTGCCTCCAAAACCCTAAGGTTGGCCTATCATGTGTTATTTTTGGAGAAATTAGGGAATAGCTTATATAAATAATGGTTTTTAGCCTCATTTTACCTCTTCCTCTTCTTCTTCCTCTCCCACACAATTTTCACTCTCTCATCTTCACAAGCACTCAATCTTCTCAAGCAAGCATTCAAGCACTTAGCATTTTAGACATCATCCATTGAAGCCGGTTCTTGCAATTCTTCAAACTTCGTCAACAAGGGTTTGGTGAGTGTTTACATTTACATTTTATTCAGTCATCTTTCCTTTCTTATTTCATTTCATCATTTTGGGTTTGACTCAGGCAAACCCCTATTCTCTAACCCTAACCCTTTTCTCCTTTTTGCATGTGTGCTTTATAGCTTTTTGTATGTAGGTTTGTCAAAGAGAAAAGTGTTGAAAAGGTGTCATCATTTCATATACATAAACCAAGTCATCAAAGCCCTAATTGAAGCTTTCAGACCTCTTTTAGCCCATTTTCTACAGAATTTGAGGGTATGTGCAAGATCATGATGGACCAAAAAGTGGCGATATGTAAGCCATTTAATGGCCCATGTGGCTGATGACTTTTTTTTTACCCAAAATTGATGAGATGAAAAGGGTTTTTAGAGGATATTCTCAGCTTCCACCAACATAAATTATGCTTTACTTTGAATTTAATTAATAATTATTATTCATTTTCTATTAGAATTATGAATAAAGTCCTGATTGATAAGTTAATTGAAAAACATCTATAAATTTCAAACGGTATCACATTTTTTGAATCTGAAACATGCGTCACATTCTATGCTTTGCATACTATAGGATTAAAAAAAAAAATGAATTTCATGAATTTTTGACCAATTTAAGGTGGTTAGACAGACGAGCTTTTATATTTTTTAAAAGTTGTAATAAAAAAATCATAATTAATTATTTACTTGGAAAAAAATTATAAGAAAATATGCATCACATCGGGACATAAGTCCTTTACTTATATCTAAAAGATTATAAAAAAATATTATCATTTTATTGTGGTTAGGGTGGTCAGACAGACACCTACTTCTTATTTTTACCCTGAAATTTAAAGACTACTACATTGAAATTTCAAATTTTCACCAAATATATTTTATTTTTTTAAATAAAGGTCTAGTAGTTTAGAAACTACATTCAATTTTCTACAGATTCTATTTTTACATTTTTCTGAAATAATATAGATAACTTATTCAAATTGTTACGTCAAGTTGTCTAACTCTGATTTTCTATCTTTTTATTGCCACTTAAGGGCTTGTTTTTTCCATGATGATCCTGCACATACCCTTGAACCAAATACTTGTCATGAATCAGAGGGCAGACCGAGGGCTTCCACTTCCAGTCTCTAATTTGTAGAAGTTTAGAAGTGGACTAAGTCACCAACAGTGGATACCTAGCCAACAATGGCGACCTAGTCCCACTGAACCTTTTTTTCAAGGGTTTCTCCAAATTTGGATACCTTTTTACCAAAAGCTTGTTCTGGAAAAGTTTCCCGACATGAAAACTAGGTCACCCATTCTAGCGTAAGTGTCCTAGTGATAATTTTCAGCAAATACCAGAAGATTCTAGGTCTCCTCTCCATCAACCTTTAGTGTCCAGGTGCACCACATTTTCCTCCTTTATTTTTGTTACAGTTTCTTAGCATTTTAGGTCATTTTACATGGTGCTTTTAATACATTTTCTTTCTATTAGTTTACATTCATTAGATAGTTTCATTTTAGTAGTTAGCAGCATTTAGACACACAATCACACACAACACAACCCCCATTCAACCCCCCTATCTTTGAATGAACTCACCCAAAAACACCATCCTTTAGTGTGAAAGAGAGCTATTTCTCAACCAAGCTCCTAGGTGGAAAACCCTAGAGCCTAATTGGGAATCCTCTTTCCCTAAAAGAATTCATTTTTTTTGGTTCACATATTTGTATAATGAAGTTCCTATTCCAAGCACATGTAGTAGGTATACTATTTGGAAAGGATATAGGGCTACAGTCTTTAGAGTTATTTTTTAGCACATAAATGATCAAGAATTTTTGGATTCACTTGTTCTTTTTGAGATCCCTCATGCTCTTTGGAATTACATTCAAGAATTATATGGAGATTCTGATACTCTACCATGTCTCGATGACCCTCCTTCCAATACCAGTGTGTCTCTTTGTTCTTCAGATAAGATAAACCATGCTTGTGATGTTTTGGAGGTTTTTGAGACTTCAAATGAGGTTGTGGTTGCTTCAGAAGCTCCTAATTCTTTGTCAGAGATAGTTGATCCACCTTCATTGAGTACTTACATCATTCTTGAGCAACATGATTATCATTGTCTTCCTAATTAGGATTCCTATTTTCCAAACATTGCATCCTTGTTTGTGGAATCTCACATTTCTAACTTGGAAGACACATTTGAGGGTATATCCCTTCTATTTTATGATAGTTGTGGTATAACTATTGTCACTCCATCTATGGGTAAGTGCACCAATATAATTCCCAAAAAGGGGACTTAAGTGAACTACTTTTTTCTGAAATCGGGAAATATTGACCTTGGACATGAAATTGAGGATACTTAGACTCAAAATTTTGAGATGGAACTGAAAGAAGGATTCAAATGCTCTGAGTCTACTTTCTAAACTAGTAATTTATTTTGAAAATGGTTGAGATTAAGGGGTTCAAATGAGGGTCATACACAAATTGGTGTTGTTTTTGTCAGAAAAAACATAACATAGCAACTCTTGTACGACCCTCATACGATGAACTCTTTTTTAGTATTTTCAAAATCACAATAGTTAGAAGTTAGCTAACAATATGTAGTTGATGCATGATTTTTCTGATAATTTTTTAATGAATATTTGATTTTTTACTAATTTGTGAAGTGAACATATCCTGAAAAATAGAATTTTGGCCATGCTACCCCTACAAATTTTGGAAACTAATTAATTTTTTTTTTTTTTTTAATTTTGTAGAATGGAGTCTAGTTTCTAAAAATGTAATTTATTTGAAAATTTTATGAACGGTTAATTTATAATGAAAAAATACCAAACACTGCTTTTTGGCAAAAAAAAGACATACAAATAAAATAAATTATGGATGAAAGACATAACATTTTCAGAAAGTGAAAAAAATTGCATCGTTCGATAGCTAAGAAATAACCCAACATTACCTATGTGTTTGATTTTTTCGATATTGAACCACGTGCAATCCTGACAGTGAGCACGAACTCGATTATGAGAAATATGGTGGATTTTTTAAAAACACGTCTCTGGTCATTGGGAATGCCCTCCAAGCCTTTGGGTTGGTCTTCCAAGGAAAATACCAAGCCTAAGGCTTAGGAATTCCCAAAGCAAGATATAACGTGAGCGCCTTATTACGCGTTGGCCTTATATCTCACTTTTCACATGGTTTTCGCTTCTAAGGGAACATGTCAACTAGGACATAATGCGAGCACGTTATAACGCACTCGTGTTATGTCTTCATTTATGTTAAATGCCAATATATTGAAAGTATGCTGATATATTTGTATGTTTGTATGTGCATGTATGTCATGTATGTATGTATGCTTGTATGGATGTAAGATTATATGTACATATGTATTATGCTTGTATGTATGAATTTATGTATGTCTTTAAACAGAGGGAGAATTTAGAGAGAGAGAGAGCCTAGAGAGATGGAGAGGGGGTGGAAGTGAGTTTAAGAGAGAGGGAGTGGGAGAGAAGGGGTTGGAGTGAGGGGGACTTAGCTAGGTAGGGTGGGAGGGATAGAGGGAGGGAGTTGGAGAGAGAGGGAGTGTGAAGAGAGGGAGTGTGAGTGAGAGACCTGAGAGAGGGAGAGGGTGTGGGAGGGAGTGACCTGATAGAGGTAGAGAAAGAGGGGGGTGGAGTGAGAGGAACTTATCTAGGTAGGGTTGGATGGATAGATAGAGAGAGGGGAGAGAGAAAAAGAGAGAGTTACCTAAGTAGGTTGCCAGAGGGAGAGACATGAGAGAGAGAAGGGGTGGGAAGGAGAGACATGAGAGAGAGGGTGAGAGAGGTAGTGGGAGAGAGTGGGATGGAGTGGGAGGGACATAAAGAGATATTGATAGAGGGACCAAGAGAGGATGGTAGGGATTGATTGAACAAGAGATACGCAGAAAGAGGGAGACGGTAGATAGAGACAATTAGAGAGGGTAGGAGGGAGGGAAGGAGGGAGAGGTGAGATGTATAGTTAGAGAGAAAGTGATAGGGGTTGAGGGTATGGGGTTGAGGGATTAGGGTGGAGGACCTATAGGGTTGATGGTTTCTAGGGTATTAGGGTTTAAGGTTTGAGGGTTGAGGGAATAGGGTCGATGGTAGAGGGTATTTGGTTGAGGGTAGAAGGTAGAAGGTTCAAGGGTTTAGGGTTGAAGGGTTTGGGGTTAAGGGTTTAGGGTTAAGGGTTTACTTGGTTGAGGGTAGAGGGTTAGGGTATAGGTTTCAGGGTATATGGTTGAAGGATTTGATTCAGGGTCCAATGTAAGGGGTAGAGGGTTTAGGCTTTAAGGATTGAGGGTTGAGAGATTAAGGGTTGAGGGTTGAGAATTAAGGGTTGAGCGTTTAATGTATAGGTTAAAGGGTAGAGGGTTTAAGGGTTGAGGATTTAAGGTATAGGGTTGAGGGATTAGGGTTGAGGGTCCAATATATAGGGTAGAGGTTATAGGGGTTGAGAGATTAAGGTTTGAGGGTTTAGGGATTAGGGTAGAGAGTTTTCTTGGATTTCACGGTATAAGGGTTGAGGGATTAGGGTTTAGGGTAGAGAGTATTCGGTTGAGGATAGAGGGTAGATGGTAGAGGGTTTAACAGTTTAGGGTTTAAGGGGTTAGGGTTGAGGGTGGAAGGTTTAGGGTTGAGTGTTTAAGGGTTTAAGGGTTGAGGGATTAGGGTAGAGAGTTTACTAAGTGGGTTTCAGGGTTGAGGGTAGAGGGTAGAGGATTGACGGTAGAGGGTAGAGGGTTTATGGGTTAGGGTTTAAGGGTTTAGGGATGAGGGATGAGGGATTAATAGGTTATAGGGTAGAGGTTATAGGGGTTGAGGGATTAGGGTTTAAGGGTTGATGGTTGAGGGATTTAGAGAGTATAGGGGTTGAGGAATTAAATTTTAAGGGTTGAGGGTTGAGGGTTGAAGGATTAGGGTTTAAGGGTTGAGTTTGAGGGTTCAAGGATTAAGAGGGTAGAGGGGTAGAGGGGTTAGGGTTGAAGGGTTCAGGGTTCAGGGTTCAGGGATTAAGAGGGTATAGGGGTTGAGGGATTAGGGTTTAAGGGTTGAGGGTTGAGGGTTCAAGGATTAAGAGGGTATAGGGGTAGAGGGATTAGGATTCAAGGGTTCAGGGTTCAAGGATTAAGAGGGTATAGGGGTAGAGGGATTGGGGTTTAAGGGTTGAGGGTTGATGGATTAAGAGGGTATACGGGTTGAGGGATTAGGGTTAAAGGGTTGAGGGTTGAGGGATTAAGAGGGTATAGGGGTTAAGGGATTAGGGTTTAAGGTTTGGGGTTGAGGGTTCGAGGATTAAGAGGGTATAGGGGTAGAGGGATTAGGGTTGAAGGGTTGAGGGTTGAGGGTTGAGGGATTAAGAGGGTTGAGGGGTTGAGGGATTAGGGTTTAAGGGTTTAGGGTTCAAGGATTAAGAGGGTATAGGGGTAGAGGGATTAGGGTTGAAGGGTTGAGAATTGAGGGTTCAAGTATTAAGAGGGTATAGGGGTTGAGGGATTAGGGTTTAAGGGTTGAGGGATGGGGGATTAAGAGGGTATAGGAGTTGAGGGATTAGGGTTTAAGGGTTGAGGGTTGAAGGTTCAAGGATTAAGAGGGTATAGGGGTAGAGGGATTATGGTTGAAGGGTTAAGGGTTGAGTGTTCAGGGATTAAGAGGGTATAGGGGTTGAGGGATTATGGTTTAAGGGTTGAGGGTTCAACGATTAAGAGGGTATAAGGGTAGAGGGATTAGAGTTGAAGGGTTGAGGGTTCAAGGATTAAGAGGGTATAAGGGTAGAGGGATTAGGGTTGAAGGGTTCATGGTTCAGGGATTAAGAGGGTATAGGGATTGAGGTTTGAGGGATTAAGAGGGTATAGGGGTTGAGGGATTAGGGTTTAAGGGTTGAGGGTTGAGGGATTAAGAGGGTATACGGGTTGAGGGATTAGGGTTTAAGGGTTGAGGGATTAAGAGGGTATAGGGGTTCAGGGATTAGGATTTAATGGTTGAGGGTTGAGGATTCAAGGATTAAGAGGGTATAGGGGTAGAGGGATTAGGGTTGAAGGGTTCAGGGTTCAGGGTTCAAGGATTAAGAGGGTATAGGGGTTCAGGGATTAGGGTTTAAGGGTTGAGGGTTCAAGGATTAAGAGAGTATAGGGGTAGAGGGATTAGGGTTCAAGGGTTTAGGGTTCAAGGTTCAGGGATTAAGAGGGTATAGGGGTTGAGGGATTAAGAGGGTATAGGGTTTGAGGGATTAGGGTTTAAGGGTTGAGGGTTGAAGGGTTGAGGGTTGAGGGTTGAGGGATTAAGAGGGTATAGGGGTTGAAGGATTAGGGTTTAAGGGTTCAAGGTTTAGGGATTAAGAGGGTATAGGAGTTGAGGTATTAATGTTTAAGGGTTGAGGGTTGAGGGTTCAAGGATTAAGAGGGTATAGGGGTAGAGGGATTAGGTTTGAAGGGTTTAGGGTTTAAGGTTCAGGGATTAAGAGGGTATAGGGGTTGAGGGATTAGGGTTTAAGGGTTGAGGATTCAAGGATTAAGAGGGTATAGGGGTAGAGGGATTAGGGTTGAAGGGTTGAGGTTTGAGGGTTCCATGTCTCCCACTTTATATTTCTAACCCTCTTCCTCTCCCTCCCTCTCTCCCTCTCCCTCTCCCTCCATCTCTCTCCCTCCCTCTCTCCCTCCATCTCTCCCACTATATCTTTCTCCCCCTCTCCCTCTCCCTCCCTCTCTCCCTTTTTATCTCCCACTCTTTCTCCCCCTCTCCCTCTCCCTCTATCTCCCCATCTTTCTCTCCCACTCCCTCTCCCTCCCTCTCTCCCTTTTTCTCTCCCACTCTCTCTTTCTCCCACTCTCCCACTCTCCCCCCTCTCTCCCTATCTCTCCCACTTTCTAACCCTCTGCCTCTCCCTCCCTCTCTCCCTCTCCCTCTCCCTCTCCCTCTCCCTCTCTCCCTCTACCTCTCTCTCTCCTTCTCTCTCTCTCACACACACACCTCTATCTCCTCTACTATAAGGGTGCAGGGGACAACTTTAGAATTAGGATAGAGCGTAAAGACAAAGAGGGAGAATAGAAATATACTAAGAAAACCATATTTCACATAACGTGTTCGTGTTATAACGCAAGCGTGTGTTGTACTCCACTAAAATGGTAAAAAACTCGATATACCCATGATTTCAAGGCCCACAGTCTGCATATTCCCCTGGTTTTGCGTGTCCTCTGACAAAAAGAGGCTTTTTGATGATGTTGTGAAGTGTGCAAGCATTTTTTTCACATTCCATCACCTTTTCCATGATTTTTCTACCGCCTTTGCATGAAATAGAAGAGTTTCCACATTGAAAGACATATAATATCAATTGAAGTTTGAATTCCATTCAAAACTGATATACAATTGAAGTTTGGAGGGGAACAAGCTTTTGAACAAGTTAAATTGTTGTGGAGTTTGAAGAAAGAAGAAGTTAAGGCTACATAATTGGTTTGAACTCCTCCATTTGAAAGTTTGGTTTATTAGGTATGTGAAGTCTTTACAAATTTTCTATCATTCTATTATGGCTTGCTTTCATTTTTGTTTGTCATTATAACCTTAGGTTGTCAATGCACATTTTAAATTTCCATTATATACACTTGCCAATTACTATTTTACACTTGATGCAGAACATCTACTAGGATCCACAAATCATCAAGGGTACTTCTGACCCTAAATTAAATTGAAGAAAATCAACAAACAAACTCAATCATCTTTTCATCAAAACATTAGAACTTGGTTTCAACTCTTTTTCAAACTCAAATAAATAGATTAACCATCATAAAATTGATTGTAACATAGCATAAAGTTGATTAGAAACTCAAAACCATTCACCAAAATTCATCCTTTAATACAACTCCAAGCCTCTCCCATTCCTCTGAAGGGTCCAAACACCTTCCAATACCTTTGCACAAACTGATCCAGTACAAAGGAAGAAATCAACACCTTTCTTGACACACTTATTCAACTATATTTCCCTTCACAAAACATTTGATTCGTATACTCAAATTAGCATTTTAAGAGTTCCCAATTCCTTTTAAGGGCCTTCAAAACACCTTGAAAATATTAAAAATAACTGATTACAATCAACCAAGTTTCTCAAAACATCAACCAATGATTATGTCATTCACAAGTTGTCTTAAATATTCCATAATGGCACCATTGTTTCAGTTAGTACAACAAAAATGAAACCTTTCAGAAGTCTACCCTTCCACACAAACTTAGTTCCTTTGTTCACTATCCACATTACTAGTAGCCAAGCATCTACAAACTATCACATGTATCTCCCAAACCATGCACACACTTCAGACTATGATACTCATTTTTGATGTAGAGTTAGAGGGCCCAAAACCAAATTGAAGATGTCAACTTTCCTTCAAGAGTCATCTAACAAGATTAAAAAAGCCTAATGGACCAATCCCAACACTCCTCCAAGCTGGACAACAAACATAAACATTATTTCCCACATTTCACCCTTGGAATCTAATTACTATGCAAAACTAGTTTTGGTCCCTTAACTCCAAAACTTTTCAAAACACCAAAAAAATTAAATAATGATTCTAGCACCCATTTCAAAGTTGCAATACATACCTTAACGCATCACTTGACTCCTTTGGGACAACTTTAAGAAAACTGAACTTTTCACTATTTTAGGCCTCCAAGTAGGCCAATTTTACAAAGGAACTACCCTTAGATCCTCACACCAGACTTCCAAACCCAAAAACATTATTTAATTAGTTCTTGAAACAAGATATTTTCTAGGTCTTAGGACCTTACCCACTCAACTAGGCTTCCAATACAAAAACCCCCATTTTTCAATGCAAAGAGGGAGGGTTTATAGAAAATCCTATACCCGAGCCTTCCCATACCATTCCAAAGCATCAAACATATTCAAAATACCTTGAACAAGGTCAAAATTTCATTACATAGACCACTCATTCAACACTTTTTCAAAATCACTCCTTGGTTCCTCAAATTCTCATGGAAAAGTGTATGTTTCAGCCTAAGAACCCCATCCTATTGTCATTAGTTTCATTCCAAGGAATTTTCAACAATAAAATACCCTACTCTAATAATTTACATGCCATCCCACTGAGAAACAAGTCATAACAATAGGTGGGATGGCCATTTCATAATTAAATCCTACTCAAACCCTTGACTGGCTTGAAATGAGCAGTTTCAAAAAATTGTCAATTGCTCCCTTCAAACGTGTTGTTAAGCCCTCAGAACTGATGCATTAGAGATTTAAGACATGTTCCTAAAATATTATATTATTTTTCTATCAAGGGGAGGTTGTATAGATCTGTACAAGTGCAGGAAAGTGCAAAAAAACTAGTGAATTTCTGGAAAATGACACTTTTTTATCAAAAAAATGGATTTCAAAATGAACAAAAATCCTCCCTTCAAGCCAATAGAGGTTGTTTAAAAAATTTTCAATGAAAACCAACTCCCCCCAATTCCTATAACTAAAAAGCAACCACCTTTGAAAGCTCATATAACTGGTACATGGAAAATGTCTTTAATGACCCTCTTACAACATGAAGATACCCAAAATTGAATCAAATTTCAAAATGGAAGCATAGATTGTCAAGGTGGTCCTACACCACAAACTTATCAAACACTCACAATTCTATTCACTCATTAGTTTTCAGAATCACCATCATGGTTATTCACTTTTAGTTAGAAATGTGCTCTGGCCAACCTAGTGCTTCCATAGTTTGTACACATTTGTCTACATGCTAGGTTAACTTTTGTACACGATGATTGTAATTATTATTTAAATGAAGCCTTCAATGACATATATTTTTCAATTAACTTGAATGGATACATTTTTTAGGAACTAAAATTTGTCTCATTACCATGGTATATATAAATTTTCCGCCATGCCGAAGAAAAAGACAAAGAGGAAACTAACAGACGAAGAGAACGAAACCTTGAAAGAAAAGGAGAGAGTTCGGGTGATGGCATATCATGAAAAGAATAAATTGGAAACGATTGATAAAAACAACCCGATTGTAGAGGAACCTCAACTGTCTAAAAGACAATAGGAATTGGCAGCATAATAAGCACAAATGCGAAAGCATCATCGTAAGACAGATTCAGATACCGTAGTTGGAGACACACCCTCTATGACAAGTGAATATGAAGGGACACCATTAAGCACAAGTAAAATTGGAGGGACACCATCTAGCACAAGTGAATATGGACGAACACCATCTAATCCAAGTGAATATGGAGGGACACCATGTACCACAAGTGAATATTGTTCGACACCATCCAACACATCTCAAGTTGAGAGTACATCATCACTCGAAATTGACAAAGAAGGTATGCCATCATCCCCATGTGAACCTCAAGGTATGTCTTGTTCTCCACCCTCGATCGAAGGTATGCAATCTAGCCCACCTCAATTAAATATTGATGAAATTCCTAATGTTGAGATGTATGTACCTAGGAGAACACCACCAAGAATTTTGCATAGAAAGCCAAAGTATTTGATTAATATTGATGATGAGATTTTGCAGCACATAGAAGGTAAGATTTCAACATGCACTTGTAGAAGATATGCTGATAAGATTTGGGAACAATTCTTTGAAAGGCTAAGTGAGACTGCAAGATGTCAGCTATTTGTTGAAATGATGCAGGGTGTAAAGTATAGGAACATCATGAAGACTCTTGGGTTGAGAAAATCAAATGCATTGAGTGAAGACACTATTGTGAAGAATCTAATGGATGCTTATGAGAGTATGGTTAAAACCTCACACTCAAAGGATAGCAATTTCACCCAACGTGTCATTACATCGACTTTGGTAAGCTTTCAAACAAAGAGAGCTCGTCTAATTAAAAAGACTAGTGAACAAACGGGAATTAGTAGAAAAACTTTATCAAGAGCAATTCAAAGGCAGCAAAGAATTGAGGGCAATGATACAAATGAATTATGGGCATTCTGAGGGAGACTGTCACAAAAAGATAAAGAAGTTGTTGAAGCCTTGAGAACACTAATTGAAGAGTATTAGAAGAATAACACAAGGCCATCTCTGAATCAAAGGGATGTGGTAAGAAGGCGAATCAATAGTCGGAATCGTGAGCCACATCCAAAGCATTTTTTGGATATGACTCAAACCCAATTTTTTTGGAAACTTGAAAATGATTATCCTCAAATTATTATTTGTCAAATATTTTTTGAACTGCTTAAACCTTTTTATGTCAAGATAAACTACACATGCACTACTTATTTTTGTAGACTACATATTGAATTTTCTAACCATTATGATGTTTATCATTCTATATGTTTAGATTTGCATACTAACGATGTTTTGTAGGATTGTGGCATAGAAGCCCCACCAAAATCTTCAAGAGAGTTCTTATCAAAAAAATTATGTGAAATAGAGGATGGCCAGATATTCTATAGGACAACATACTTGGATGGTTCATGCGAGGCTTCCAACGTATGCTAGTATGTCAACATATGGAAAGCACAGATGAGGTGGGACAAAAACTAGTAGATTTTGGGAAGTATAAAATAGTGGCATATGCTACAAAAGATGGGTCTCAAGCAAAAAGGTGTGATTTGGTTATTGAGAAGATTCCAATCTACCAATTTATGACAACATTTCATGACAGTATACTATCTGAGTATGTAATGCATACCCATAGAGCCCGATGGTTGGACACGTAGTTCAAGCTATGCAAGAACACCTTTCCAGTTGGAAGCATAGTATCTATGGTTGAATTTGTAGAGAACTACACTCTACAGCCACACCATGAGGTGTAGTAACAGTATTACAACTCCACACAAGTTTTTATATTTGTGCACATAGCATTCATTTATGCATCTGATAGTACAGATGAGAAAAGAAAGGTATTGAGGGAGTACCACTTTTACATTAGTGATGATCGCACATATTCTCCATAGTTCGTGCAAGATTTCTTCCAAATTTTCTACAGTGGTTTGGCTCAGATGGGCATAGAATACGATCAACATATAATATGGTTTGATAACTGTGCAAAACAGTTCAAGAACTCGTGCATGTTCTACTAGTTGTGCAGGATGCATGTCATTACAAGTGTTCAACATATGTGGAACTTTTGTGAGGCCGGACATGGAAAGGGGGAGCATGATGGTGCAAGAGCATGCATGAAAAGAGCATTAGCATGAGAGGAGTTAAAGTATTAAGACAGTGCAAAGTTGACAGATGCAAAATCAATCGTCAAGTGGTGTAATGCTTTGATGGGTCCAGGTAATGAAGTTATGTCTTCAGTTCGTAGATTTTTTTGGTTGATGGATGATACTAAAATTGCACCATATGAAGACTGTTGTACACTAATAGGATCGAGTGAGGTACACTCTTTCCTTATCTCAAATGCAGGTTCATGGAGTATCGATACATGAAAGATGGCATGCTTTTTTTCTTCATGTACAATGCAAGCTTGGAATGATTGTGAGTCAGGGGAGTGGGTTGACAAATGGTTCACAAGTTATCTTAGCCCACTTCACGCATATCGCCCTCCGACAATATTGGAACTGACATAGATGGAATCATCGATCAATTTTGACCATGTATCAAATCTAATTCAAC
Source organism: Sequoiadendron giganteum (assembly GCA_007115665.2). Classification (NCBI taxonomy): domain Eukaryota; kingdom Viridiplantae; phylum Streptophyta; class Pinopsida; order Cupressales; family Cupressaceae; genus Sequoiadendron; species Sequoiadendron giganteum. The sequence goes on from CM021101.1 coordinate 113,377,531, forward strand.
AAGGTGATATATCTACTTTCTTAGTTGTTGAAATTCCATATCGTTATCTTACTTTGTAATGTATTCATAATGTTGACAAATTTCAAGAGGTTTTTTGCACATATCAATGCAGGGCATGTTTATGCAGTTATTGCAGATGAAGACAATGAAGAGGGAACAGACTATTACTTGTGTCATTGTGTTGAGACCAAAAAAAAAATTGGAGGCCCCAGTTATAGATGGAGAAAACATCGAATACCCTATAGGCTGAGTTGTGGTTACTAGAACATGGCTTAGAAGGTAACCACATTCAAGTGTTAAACATTGGCTATTTCAGGACTTTGACATGCATCGTAAGATTCTTCATTACTCGAACCTTGTCGTGGCATCCAATGTTCATTTGACCAAATATGGGGGTAGACCTTTGAACAAGATGTTATGGAAGGTCCGTGAGTCTAACCATGAGGCAATATTTGACACAATAAAGAGTAGAGGAGACCCGGATGGTTCATTGGATTAATTTGTAAGTATATACACATTCGTTCTTATTAATTTATACTTGTATGCACATTAATTTGTTCGATTCCAATGTTATCATCTTCTTTTACAGTGATTGGTGTCACCTTGCAAAAAATGCAGATATATGAGCCATCCAAGAGAATGTCAGCCAGAAAAAAAATGCAACGTCCTTATTTTGATGCCTGCATGCAACATTTGTAAGTGCCTTCCATCTATTTTTATTTCATTTCCATTTTGTATACTCTTTCTTTTTCTCTTTTACTTTGCGTATTTCTAAGTAAACTACTAAAAATTAATTGATCTTTCGGTGTAGAAAATTTTGATTTAAGAGCCATCAAAGAGAATCTTAGCTAGAAAAGCAATGCAACATCCTTATTTTGATGATCTTGACAAATATCAATTTTTATTTCAAACCATTATAAAAGAGCGTGTGAAGCTTAGCAAGGGAATCTAAAGTTACTTATTTGAAGTTAACTTCATAGTGAGCACCTATGATGTAGACATTTAAAGAGAATCTCAAATGTATGAGTGACATTGTCAAAGATCTGTGAGAATAAAGTGCCTGAGGCATTGTAATAAGATTTAATTACATAATGAGATATACTCAAATATTGTAAGGTTTGAGTTCATGTTTGGTGTAGTAGCACCTTGTTCTGAAAATGCCTTGAATAGGAAATTTTTCAAACTTTGAATTTTGAAATGTAAACAATGTGAAAAACAATGTAAAATGCAAACAGTGAATTGTGAAATGTAAACAATGTGAAAAAGGTCATTTAAAGGTCATGTAAACAATTTGCAACTTTTTTCTGCAATTCGTGTGACCAAGCGGATTGTTCCAATATGTTTGAATAGGTATGTTTATGCCAGGCATGGTCCTCTTTCGCACCAAAACATGTAGAATCTCTCCGGGCTATGTTCCACCGGATCGATCCCTTAAGGGTCCAAAGTGCAAAATAGCTGCAAACTTCAGCATGCTATTACTTGAATACTATGATACTTATAAAATTCTCATCTAATTCTATAGGATCATGTTGGACCCCTCTAGAAAAACCTCTCTCGGTTTTGGCTATCTCGGAGTGGTTTTCTCGTGGGGGCGGATTTTCACTTGATAGAAAAAGTGTTAAATTCAAGTTGTGCGAAGTTGCGAAGTGGTGCAACTTTTGCTCTGCAACTCATATGACCAAACTAACTGTTCCAACACATCCTAATAGGTATTTTAATGCTAGGTATGGTATTTTTTCGCACCAAAACACGTGGAATCGCTCCCAGCTACGTTCCACTGGATCGATCCCTTAAAGATCTAAAGTGCAAAATGGCTGCAAACTTCAGCATGCTATTACTCAGATACCATGATGCTTATAAACTTCTTGTCTAATCCTATAGGATTATGATGAGCCCCTCTACAAAAACCTCTCTCGGTTTTGGCTATCTCAGAGTGGTTTTCTTGTGGTGGCGGATTTTCACTTGATGGAAAAAGCATCAAATGCAAGCAGTGCAAAGTTGCAAAGTGGTGCAACTTTTGTTCTGCAACTTGTGTGACCAAGTGAACTATTTGAACATGTCCAAATAGGTATTTTTTATGCTATGCATGTTCATCTTTTGCACTGAAGCCTGTGGAATCACTCTGAGCTATGTTCCACCGGATCGATCCCTGAAGGGTCCAAAGTGCAAAATGGCTGCAAACTTCATCATGCTATTACTTGGATACCATTACACTTAGAAACTTCTCATCTGATCCTATAGGAAGGCATTGGGTCCCTTTAGAAAAACCTCTCTCAGTTTTGGCTATCTCGGAATGGTTTTTTCGTGGCGGCCGATTTTCACTTCATGGAAAAAGCATCAAATTCAAGCAATGCAAAGTTGCAAAGTGTTGCAACTTTCGCTCTACAACTTGTATGACCAAAATAAATATTCCAACACATTTGAATAGGTATTTTTATGCTAGGCATGGTGTTTTTTTGCACCGAAACATGTGGAATCACTCTGAGCTATGTTCCACCAGATCGATCCCTAAAGGGTCCAAAGTGCAAAATGGCTGCAAACTTCAGCATGCTATTACTCAGATACCGTGATGCTTAGAAATTTATCGTCTGATCCTATAGGATTATGTTGAGCCCCTCTATAGAAACCTCTCTCAGTTTTGGCTATCTTGAAGTGGTTTTCTCATGGTGGCAGATTTTCACTTGATGGAAAAGGCATCAAATTCAAGTTGTGTAAAGTTGCAAAGTGGTGCAACTTTCACTCTACAACTCGTATGACCAAAATAATTGTTTCAATGCATCTGAATATGTATTTTTATGCTATGCATGGTATTTTTTTGCACTGAAACACGTGGAATCACTCTGAGCTACGTTCCACCGGATCGATCCCTGAAGGGTCCAAAGTGCAAAATGGCTGCAAACTTTAGCATGATATTACTTGGATAACATGAAATTTAGAAACTTCTCGTCTAATCCTAAAGGATCATGTTGAGCCCCTCTACAAAAACCTCTCTCAATTTTGGCTATCTCAGAGTGATTTTCCCGTGCTGGCAAATTTTCACTTGATGGAAAAAGCATCAAATGCAAGCAGTGCAAAGTTGCAAAGTGGTGCAACTTTCATTCTACAACTTGTGTGACCAAGTGGACTATTCCAACATGTCTGAATAGTTATTTTTATGCTAGGCATGGTCTTCTTTCGCACTGAAACACGTGGAATCGCTCTGAGCTATGTTCCACCGGATCGATCCCTGAAGGGTCCAAAGTGCAAAGTGGTTGCAAACTTCAGTATTCTATTACTTGGATATCGTTATACTTAGAAACTTCTCATCTAATCCTAAAAGAAGGCGTTGGGACCCTCTAGAAAAACCTCTCTCGGTTTTGGCTATATTGGAGTGGTTTTCTCGTGACGGGGGATTTTCACTTGATGGAAAAAGTGTCAAATTCAGGTTGTGCAAAGTTGCAAAGTGGTGCAACTTTCACTCTGCAACTTGTATGACCAAACTAAATGTTCCAACACGTCTCAATAGGTATTTTTATTCTAGGCATGGTCTTTTTTCACACCAAAACATGTGGAATCGCTCTGAGCTACGTTCCACCAGATCGATCCCTTAAGGGTCCAAAGTGCAAAATGGCTGCAAACTTCAGCATGCTATTACTCAGATACCATGATGCTTAGAAACTTCTCATCTGATCCTATAGGATTATGTTGAGCCCCTCTACAAAAACCTCTCTCGGTTTTGGCTATCTCAGAGTGGTTTTCCTGTGGTGGTAGATTTTCACTTGATGGAAAAAGCATCAAATGCAAGCAGTGCAAAGTTGCAAAGTGGTGCCACTTTCGTCTTGCAACTTGTGTGACCAACTGAACTGTTTCAACACATCCAAATAGGTATTTTTACACTAGTCATGGTCATCTTTCGCACCGAAACATATGGAATCACTCTGAGCTTTTTTCCCCTAGATCAATCCCTTAGGTTGGAGGAGTCTAAAGCTGCAAATTTGTAAGTTGCTTAAAGCAACAAATTTCAAATGCAATGGTTATTTATTTTGAAAGTTGTTTTTTAGTTAGTTGAGGGTGTGGATCAGTTAGACAAGGGTGTAAAACACTATGTAACGCCTTGAGAGGCTTGAATGGAGGTTGTTGATAAACTTTTGGAGAAGATAAGATAAGAATTATTCACACTGTTCTCTATTTTTTAGATTTTTTATACAAACTTGTTGATCTTGTACTTGGTACGACCTCCAGCTTCCTATAAAATCCCAAGGCTGAGGATGACATGGATTGAAAGAGGGTTGAGTTCACAAGAACCCATCCCTCATGATAATGAATGGCCCACTTAGCACTCATTGCATGTAGGTGATGCTCACAGAGGTGAGGCACTAGGCCTTCCCAGGAGGTCACCCATCCAATTACTACTCCAGCTCAAGCATTTAACCCCAAAGTTTTTTCCCCAAGGTTAAGCCCACTTAGCTTGCAACCCCATTTGCAAAACCTTCAGCAAGTGTTGTGCCTTATGAAACATTCAAATGTTTAGAGCCCCTTTAGCTCATCAATTGATAAGTCGGAGGTATTTTCTATAATGTGTCAAATTGTGATATTTCTATCAAGATTCAATTGTGTAGTTTTCGAGTATAAAAGAGAATAAGAAGGGAAGATTAGGGTAATCAATTTGCAGACTTATTTTTTTTATTGAATTACCTAGTGTGAGATTGGTCTATATGAGAAAAAAATTATAATATGAAAGTATACGTTTCAAGCATATAATCCGGAAAGGACTCAAAGTTAGATGCATGAGTACAAAGTATTGATCAGGAAAGGCATCCCAATTCTCAAGGCCTATATATCAATGATAGGAAGATTTATATTCAAAGCTAGCACATGATTTTAATTGATTAATTAGAAATAACTATTATATTTATTTATCAAATTTTCATTATCAAATTAATATTTGAAAAAGACTTCATATTCAAAATTTATTTCATTTATAATTTGGGGACTCCGTTATCTATCTTAATAATATTAGATGACAAACTTTGCCAATCCAATAAGAAATAAATCAAAAATCTATTGATCCAGAGCTCGAGTCATTACAGTGGTATTAGAGCAAATGAACCTGCTAGCCTTTGGGTATTGCAACAAATTGAATTTCCATTTGAAGCATGGCAACTGATGATAGTGGTTGGCATTACTCAAGAAGCATGAACATCTTAAAGACATTTGCGGAAATCGGGACAAGTAACCTTCTTGTGGACTTAGGGTTGCAATATTCGATCTACAACATGTTCTGCCATTTCTTTAGGAGGATCAAGAACACACATAATGAAGGTGTGTTTACATCCATGAAAGATTATGGTTCGAAGTATCCAGAAGAGTGATGTTTTATCTCGACCACCCATATCTATACCATGGGTTTTTTGGAAACAAGAATGGGTTTTCTCTTCATCGGCATATACATTATTCCTCAATGTGTTCACACTAGTATTACAAGACTTGGACTTGCCTCAGACTTGACAAGCCAATTTTTGACTTGGACTCAGGCTTGAAGCCCAGACTCGACAATTTATAGAAAAACCTAATAAATTCAAAGATTTTTAAGGATTTAAAACTTGTTTCATGCACCCTTTAATAAATAAACCTTAAAGACACAATAGCATCATCAAATAGAAATTACTATGATCCCATACACAAACATACATCAATCACATAAGTATAAGCATCGATAAAAGATATTTGTATTAACATAGAAATTACCTTGAATACACGTAACTCATAACTATTGAACCATCAATTTAGAATGCAAATATGGATAGGCATCAATAAAAGATATTTGTATTAACCAAATAGCCATGTAGGCATACATGAATATATGTCAATATAAGTATGAAATATATGTACAAAATAGCCATATAGGCTTACGAGAATGCCATATAGGCATACAATGTCAAATATGTCCAATAAAAAATATGTACAAAACTATCATATAGGCATACAACAAAGGACTCTAGAATCAAAAGTCATTGGTCTCCATGCCCTAGAAATAAAATTTTTCCCTTTCCTTTTCACTCGGATGGCGATAGGTCTTTCACTCATTTTTGTTGCACTCGTGGAGTGCTCCTGCTACTCGTCCTAGGGTTTAGTTCATGATGAAGTTTTAACTGTTACAATAAGAAGTAAATACATGAATATATAGAAATTACATTATAAAAAATGATATATTTGAAAAAATAATCACTTACAACCATCTCACGATCTCTCTCCATGAGGGAAATATTCTGACACCCATGCTCATGTGTGATCAAGCCCTGTATAAACCATACAAATAGAAATTAAACTACGTGAATCAATAATGGTTTGATTTTTCACTAACTAACATCTATAACAACAAATGTAAATTGAAATTTACTAATTTTCCTCATACCTCTTCTGTCAGAGTCATCAAGGATTGTATAGCAGATGTCACACCAATACCCATTGCCCTCGTCACATTCGGAGGTGTATCGTCTTGCAACAACTGAAAATAAAATAAAAAAATATTCAACGTAATCAAAAATGTGCATATAAACTACACAAATATATTAAGTACTTGATTCATTAGTTAAGCTCTTTATTCTATTACCTACGTGAAGGTTTGAGTAAATCCACCACCATTGGGAAGTGTTCCATCAAAACCTCCAATATTAGTCTGTTTAACATCCAAAATCGCATATTAAATTACCATTCGTAAAACAATGCTATTAACATGCAATAAATTTATAATTGTTTACTAGTTACATACCCTAGCGATAGGTGTACTGCAGAAATAGGTTGGTGGGGGGCCGGTGTATCTAGTCTCAACACTGTGACCCTGCAATTTTATTAAAATCATAAAACATTTTTAGTTAATCTTGCATTTCAAAATCAAAATTTAATAAATTAAATTCAATAAACACATGCACTAACTTTTACCTGACTATCAATGTCATATGCCTCGTGCAAAATTTCAGTTGCCCTCTCCATCTCCATAGTTGTAGATGGATCTTGCGTACCAATCTCTTGAGTGTCGATGGGGTCATATGAACAAGTAGCGGTGGGGTCATATGAACAAGTAGCCCCGCAAGATTAACACACATGTGTTCGAAGGCCACCACTCAAAGACTCCCCTGGATGGCATTGTAGAATAGGGCTAGTATGATGGATGACACTCTAGGTCAAATTTTTGATTGCCTGCAATGTCTCTATGTCAACACTTTCCTTCATGATGGAAGGCATAAGAACGTTCTTACGAGGTGGCTTAGCGAGAGCTTGTCTACCTTGCTGCGTAGGATCCGACTGTGCACCAGGTCTATCCTGAGCTGACCCCCACCTCTCCCCTGGAAATCCCTCATATCAAAATAATTTGGGATTTTGTTCAATATGAACTCACTATATAGTTTCCTAAGGAAATATTGCAGGACCTCGCAATTGTTGCATGGTAGGTAATCAAAGATCATGTACCACCTATCATAAACTAGTCCCTAATCTGTTGGTGGTGGCACCAATGGATAGGAAACCTCTTCGCATTGAGGGTAAGATTTTGATTTGTGCGTGGGTCGGTGAATAATGAGCACAAATCACCTTTTGTAATTTTTAAATCCTTCACATCCTTGTATGATAGTTTATTGGCATAATAATCCCTAGCCACCTACCTCCTATCTTGCCATCCAGTTATTTGTTTGCTAATTGAATCTACATTTTTTAACATATATCTTTTAATGAATTTTCTAGGGTCATTCTTTTTGTGGTTGAACCATTTGGATCACTCAACCTACTAATCAAATCCTCAATTCTCTTTTTGTTGTTCTCAATTTCACTCATTAAATTGTTTTGAGTGCTAGGAGGGGATTGAGTCATTGGTGGAGGAGGTTGATGTTGTGGTTGATTTTGATCTTGAGGATTTGGTTGGTCTTCCTATTGAGGATTTGGTTGGTCCTCCTGTTGAGGATTTTGAGGGTTTGCAGGTTGATTTGCATCTCCTAAAAATTCAAACAAATAGATATCAAATTCAGCCTAAAACTAACTAATTCAAAACAAAAACCATAGAATCCTTACCTCTCACATCTCCTCCTCGTCATGGCACCATTGTTGCGAGTAAATAGGGATTGTTGGTGAAGAAATTTGTTGAAATTCTCCTCCTAGAACACAAGCGCGAAATTGTGGTGGTTTTGGCCGTGGCTGCAAAAAAAAACCAGTCGAAATCCTAATGAGAACTTTGTATTTCTTTTTTTTCTTTTAACAATCAATAATGCGAGCTCGTTATAACACGCTTGCATTATTGGTTTGTAGTTTCCAAGCCTCAAGCTCGGCATAACGAGCCATATTGTGCTCGCGTTATGGAATTCCAAAAAAAAAATTAGGGGGTGTCCACAGAATTGCTACCCATTTCCACACACCCGCCCCTCAGTCTCTAGAAAATCTTCAAAATTATTTTACAGTGGTACCTTGTTTGTTGCCTTCTATTGTGATTGGGCATGTTCTTGGTTGGTTCATGGCATCATCTTCCAAGGTCTTGGTGACACATGAGTATATTTTAGAGACATTTTCATCCTACATTTGGATTTCACATGTTTATTCCTATCTAGAATGGGAAGCATACCTTCATTTGTACTTGTTTTTTTTTCTTCCAAAAGGGAGACAAGATGTTTGTGGACATTGGATCATGTTTTTTCTTCACACACTTACCATTTTTGTAGGTGATTACGCATTGTGGGGGGCTATATAGTCTCTCTTTTTCCCTCTTATGGGGGGACATTGATTGTATAAACATGTACATGTAGTCCTTGGGGGGTTTGATTCATTCCTCCATCCATGCATCATTTTTGTTTTGTTTTCTTTCTTTTAGAGAGGGATTTTTCCCACAAGGTTTTCTCTTTTTCTTTGGTTGTGAGAGATTTCTTTTTTGTAGTTGTAAATGGGTACCTAACATGGTTGTGTAGCCAAGACCCATATTTAATCTTCTTTTTTGCATAATAATATCCCTAAGTTGCACTTAAGGGGGGGTGTTAGGATAAATAGGATTTACCATGCTTAAGTTTACTTAGGCATAATAATGCATTTAATTATCGAGATAGTTTTTTCTCGTGTTGGGTAGTTTTCTCACCCGTCACATATTTTTATGCCTTTATAAGGCACTATTGTACATTATGTAATTTATCTCATCTCAATATTTTTCTCTAGTGAAATAGCCTTGTGTTGCTTCTCTCATTTTTTGTGAGGATTTTTTGCAGGTTGTGATCCTAGGCTTAATGGTTGACACCAACAGTATATGTTTACATGGTTGTTTATTTGTATCCCTACTATTGTGGTCACTCTATTTTTTTATATTCTTGGTAAATTAGGTCTAGCGGTGATCTTGTGTTTGATTTTTTGAATCTACATGTGACATATAGTTTTCTCTAGTATGCATATTTTTTTTTATATGTAAGAAAAGGTTTTGTATTAACTTTCAAAAAATTGGTTGCATTCTTTTCCACACTAGAAACTAGTTTGTAGATATACATAGACACCATAATTTTTTCATACAAAAAACACTAGCCCTGTATATACCATTATATGCATACTTCCATTTCATATACCTACACAAAAACAGTCATGCAAGGCCAATGTAAACCAAACACTTACATGTCCTACAACTCCAAAAAAATGAGAGAGAAAACAAGCCTATGTCTCTAGTATGCATATTACTAATGATATGTTGAATCTATTTTTGAAGTGGACTTCATATGATGAAGATTCTATTTTGTTGGCTTTTCTTGGTCATCTTATTCCATTGGTATTCTTATTTAAGTGAGATAAAGAGATTTTTATTTTGAGTACTTGATATAGCTGTATAATAGACCTATAGCAACTAGCTATGGTGCATGAGAATCTCTATTCACTTTTAATGGATTTTTAGAAATGATGATAATGTCATGCATAGCTTGGTATCACTTTCAGTGGAAGCTTTGTGGAGTTACATAGTATGTTCTATCTTCTTGTTTCAATATCTTAGTTGTTCATTCAAACTTTTTGGTGTTTCAATGTCTAATTTAACTATGTGAGCTATGGATAATCTTTTATTAGAAGATGGATGATTTTCTGAAATTATTTCTTGTGTCAATGGAAGCTCCTATTATATGATATTTCATTGAAATTGTGGATACTATTGATAGAGAATGGTTATATTCATGTTCTTTGGTAATTTTAACATCTTGGTTCCAATGAAGAACTCTTGGAGTCTTTGGTTAAGGTGTTTTTATGATCTTCCTTTGGATATGATTTAGTTCTCTTTAGTTTTGAGTATTAATCATTTTCTTGGAGCTTCATGGTTTTCCAAGGTTTCATTTGAAGTTGGCATGGAATGATTGACGGGTTCTCATGAATACTACAAAGACTTGGGTGAGGATAGATCTATTCTAATTAGAGATATGTGTTGCATTATTACTCATTATGAGGATTTCGGTTGAAAGACTAAGAATCCTACACCTAGTTGTGAATGACAATCCATTATGGACTTCAAGAGAACATTGGAATTTATTTTTTTCTTGGAGTTGTATGCATAAGGAAATCTTGTTTCCCACTATTGGTCTACTCAATGGGTGAATGATTTGAGAGGTATTTCTTTCCTACTTATGATATGAATTTTTTTTTAGAATTATATGGCTTATGGGATTTTTTTCATCTTGGTTTTGGTGTTGAGATATGGAACTAGTATAGAGAAATGTTTTGGAGATGAGGGGGAAATGCTATGTGGCTTTGGGTATATTTCATTTAATGTGGGAATGTTTTTTTTACTTGATCTACCATCAATATGAAAGGTTTACATCCATTACTACTATATTTTCATCATAATTTGAATTTCATATAATGTTCATATCCTTTCATTTTGAGAATGGTGAAGGAGATCTCACTTTACACAGCTTGGTACATGTTAGTATGGTACAAGGATACAATTTGATTTTTATGTTCTCTCTTTGGTCTTTTTCTTCTTCTTGGGTGTTTTTGTTCAAATTACATTATATTTGATATTTATGTGGATCCATGGTGATCACTATGTTTTTTTTCATGTGTTTCATTGTTCTTTAGTGACAACATGGATGTTCCTTTATCTCTTTCTTTTTTGAGTGTGGAGAATTTGGGAGAGCTATGGATACTAGTGGTGAGAGATGTATTGCAACATATTTTTTTGCATGTTTTCTATATTATTATATGTTTCCTTAAAACACTAGGTAACAGAGGATTTAGTCACATCCTATGTGGCATACTATAGGTAGAATTAGTTAGATTATCCTCTTTGATATCTTGGTTTCGAGGTTACTAATATAGTGATGAGTTTGCATGTTTCATTATTTAGGATCTACAAGTTACACAGTTGCATGGGATAATCACCCATTTGGTTGTTGTGGGATGACACTGATGTGTACTATCTATATCTACAAGATATATTTAGTGTTAATGTATAATTTGTTAGTTCTCCTTATTTATGGTCATTTTTGCACTAGTATTTTTTATTTGAGATAAGAGGATGAATATACAAAAACTTGATTACAAATTTTGGGTTTATGTTAATGAAATGAAGTTCTATCTATGATGGTTCAAATACCATGGTTTAGGGTATGGTTATATTGGGTAAGTTGAATTTTTTTCTAGTTTCTATTCTAGTTTGTATGAGTATGGTAACTACTTAGAGCCTTTTTGATCATTTGAATTTGATATTTGTGTTATATAAAGATTGGTACAAGTTTCAGTGACACTTGATATTTTATACCTTGGTATGTTCCTGTTTTAGTCATGAGTGACATGTGATGTGAGGATTTTTTTCTTGATGGTGATTATCATGGTTGCATTTTTAGGAATCTTGTTGGAGCATTAGAGTGTGGTGAAGATTCAAGTGGTACATGATTGGATAAGGGGTGTTTTATCTATTATTTTTTATTCCTATGGGTGTATTTACAATGTATAATATCAAATGGTAGAATGTTAGGATTAAGGTGTCATATACCCTATAAATCCTATGTCATATTGCATAATTCCAACATCCTTGGAAAGTATCCCTAGGCACATAGGGTGTATTGGGAAAATGATTTGTAGTATTTAATTATCACTATTATTTGTAATGCATTCATAAGAGATGAAGGATTCTAATAGAAGTGGTAAAGGTGACTTATGGACATAAATATTTAATTGATTTTTAAATCCCAAATATGGATGCCTAGAATGGAATGGTAAAAGACAAGTGAAGAGGATGAAAAGGTGATAATTGGGATTCTCGAGGTGGATTTTTGGAAAAAAAAAAAGAAATAGGTGTCTCTTGATATTCCTTTAGTTGTGGAATTTTATGTGATATTTTATTTCCATGTTTGGGTTCTTAGGTTGGAGGGAAGGTTATTGGAGCCAAAATTGTATCCTTACACATTCCTAGGAGGAAAATCAAAGGATGGGAAATTTGGAACGAAGATTCATCTTTTGGTGCCAAGTTTGGTGCATAAGACATCTTTAAATATCTATAAATTTAGGTCCTTTAATGTGGAAAGTAGGTGGAATAGTTATTTATATGTACAACAACCTAATTAGGAATAGTTTGGAGAAGAAGGAAGTTTTTCATAGGCTCATGTGCTTCCATATTGGAGGTAAAAAGGAGAATAAAAAATTGTGTAAAAAATCGTAATCTTGTTTCAAAGATAATGCATACTTTGAGTCTCTTCTTGGTGGATTTTTTCCCTACTATGAGGGTTTCTCCACTTAAATTTTTTGTTATGGGATTCTTTTATGTTTCTTATTTGCACATCTTCGTTGCTATCTTATGGTAATGTTATCTTTTACTTTTTGATGTTATAAGTTCACATAAGGTGGTGTTGTTAAGCATGTTGTGTTGGTCAATTTTTAGCATGATAAAGAATATGGATCTAATCATGTGGTAATTCCACATTAACGTTACTTAGTTTCACATTTACCTAAAAATTTCATATTTTCATATTATAGTAGTCCATGCCTAGTATCTGGCCAATTGGTGTTAAAATTTGAGAAAAAAGATTTAAATTTAATTCAATGGATAGAGATTACAAATTTCCCAACACCTTTCCCTATAATATTTGCATATTCATTACACACATTATTACGCACTTACCACTTACCCATAGACATGTTCTTATACACCCTATACATTTTCCACATCCACCTATATATTACACCTATTTATGTACACATTTTTATACACATGTTACCCAATATAATATAGCCCACATTATATCCCAAGACAATTTTGTAGTCACAAGGAAATCTTTATAACTATAGACTTTTCCTACCAAGAATTAAATTTGAAATTTTAGGTTTATCCAACTTCCACCTTTACCCTTTTCTCCTAGGGATTTCTAGATACAAATTTACATGATGCTTCATTATTTATTTATATTTAAATCCTTTCAATATATTTATTTCAAAACGTGGAGGAATTAAGTAACATCAAGGAATTCAAATATTATTTACATTTACACACTTTGATTAGTACACTAAAGGGAATCTAGTTCTATACATAAAAATCTTACAAGAATATGCATCATTCAAGAGTGTTACTTTCAATCATTTGTACACATTTACATAGGTTGACCTAGAAAAACATGTTTCCTCATGGAATATTAGTAATACTATTAACATATTCTCAAATAATACCAGATCTCTCATCAATTATCAAAGTTTCTATTTCATTTCCCACATTTAATAACTAAAGCTTGGGAAGAGGACAAGATGCTCATTTACCACCACCTATCTTTTCTACCAATTCACTTAATTTACATCATATTCCTTAAGCTACATCTAAAGTAAAGGAGTAAAACACCATTCAATAAATAAAAATGACTCAAATCTAAAATATATTTATGGGAATTAGTGTGTACATAATATTTTTATAGAAATTTTATGCAAAAGGATTTAGAAAAATATGAGTTTCACTTGATACTATCCATAATGAGTTGTGTCTTTGATGGAGTCATAGTCATACAAATACTCATGATGTACCATTTGAGGATAAGGAAATTCTAGTTGAGAATGGACATAAGGAAGCATATTAAGTTTGTATGTTATGGTAGAATTTGGTGAAGCACCAATTAAAAAATATTAATTAAGAACGGATATAGCATTAACATATGCACTCAAGATTATTTAAACTAATTTGAAGTAATTTTTTCCTTTATATATAGCCATCGAATCTTATTTTTAGAGGATTTGATCATATGTCTATATCTTGTTTGGTAACTATTACTCTTCTAATCCAAGCTGATCCATGTAAGATAGATACCTTGTTCTATGTGATGCTTGGTAATTGAATTATAATACTCTTCCTTGGCATTCATGGTTGCATACTATGAAAGTGGTTCCCTCTACTTTACATCAATGTGTTAAGTATTGGAATGAAGAATCACTTTGTCACATATTTTTAGATCCTAAACCATTTAACAAGTGTGGTCAAGTTGATGGATCTAACAATTGTATTGCACAAAAGGAACCCTTAGCAAATGATTCTAGCACATTTCATGGTGATGATTAAGTTTCATTACATTTAATACCTTTTGATGTTAGTAAATATCATGATCTCGAGGCTTGTGGCATTCCATCTTTATATATAGATCCTTCTATTTATTGTAGCTACCTTCTCTACATATTTGACTTTTGTCATATGTCATTTCTTTTAATTTTGAAACTTGTTTTTTTTTTTCATAAAAAAAATAAAAATGGATAGTCATGTTATCTACTTGCATTTAATTTCATGTTTTTTCTATTTAATTTAATGTTTTTTCTTATTTATAGATGTTAACCATGTAAAATTTAAAATTTATACTTTAGAATTTTTATATTTTTTGCTAAAGATTTATACTACTTTCTATTAATTAATAAGAATGATATGCTATTAAAAAAAATGAGTGTTAAAAAGACACTCTAGAATTTATGTGAGACCAAGTCTAAACATAGAAATGAAAACAATCTCTAACTGAATTTTAGTGTATATTAAGCCCTCAATCAATTCATACATTTGAATTGAAGATCATATCATATTTAAGTCCAAACTATCCTCATATAAATGAGTAAAAAATACCAATATAATCTTAAAAAGAAATGTAAAACAAGCAAGATGAATCAAATCATTGTAACACACTAACTGAATTTTAATATACATTAAAATATTTTGCCTGTTTCAACAATCTCTGGGTGAAATCATGATCACAAACTTATACATGGTGAGAAAATATTATGGCTAACCAGTCTGTGTACCCTTCCCTTTGTTCGGACCAGGAGAAGTGGGTGGTTTTGGATCCTTAGGCATTCCAATCTTTGCAGCTGAATCAGTCTGTGTACCCTTCCCTTTGTTCGCACCAGGAGAAGTGGGTGGTTTTGGATCCTTAGGCATTCCAATCTTTGCAGCTGAATCAGTCTGTGTACCTTTCCCTTTGTTCGCACCAGGAGAAGTGGGTGATTTTGGATCCTTAGGCATTCCAATCTTTTCAGCTGAATCAGTCTGTGTACCCTTCCTTTTGTTCGCACCAGGAGAAGTGGGTGGTTTTGGATCCTTAGGCATTCCAATCTTTGCAGCTGAATCAGTCTGTGTACCCTTCCCTTTGTTCGCACCAGGAGAAGTGGGTGATTTTGGATCCTTAGGCATTCCAATCTTTGCAGCTGAACCACTCTGAATACAAACACATGCACAATCAAAAATTGACTCTTGTAAACAAAGCTCCTGAATATTATTGTCAACAGAAATTTGACTGTTTGAAATCCAAATAAAATTATACTTTTGACAGTCTGATATATGGAACCCCATATAAAACTGTCATAGTGAATCAGTCAATTAAGATTCAACATCTGTTATTTCAGCTGCTAGTTAAACAACTATATATCCAAACCTTCACATATACTTACTGCAGCAAACAATTGAATTTCTTCCCTACTCACAGCCTGTTGTCCATTCTCACCCAAATCTTCTGTCAAAAGTTAAACAAGCAAGCTCAAAATATGAAGGAATCTAAAACAGATTGGTATATACAACAGAAAGAAATAATTGTATGTGAATAATACAAAGGGCACTGAAACCAAATAGATGAAGGAAACCACTTGCAGTTTCTGCCAAACAGGAACAGAAGCATCTATACCCACCATTTTCTCTGCTAGTTTCCATGGTTGTTTTTGTATACTTGCCCTTTTTTTGGATTACTGGTTTTTGAACATAGAATTTCTAGCTATGCCATTGTGCTTAAAATAGTAGCTTATACAAACTTATGATTGTGATGAAGAACTGGTCAGAAGAGGAAAATAAAATAAAATCAAAGTGCAGAACAAGCTAGCTGATGGAATCTATTTAGGTGGTCGAAGACCGGGTTATAGAAAGCAACCCAACCAAATATGCCTGTTAATAGTTTACAAGTAGTTTTTACAGTAGATTCTGCTATCAGATTGGAGAAGTAAATTGAGACTGATGAATAAAAATTAAAAAAATAGTAATGCAAATTTTATTTTTAAAATAATTATACAGATATATGTAATTAGATGTCATCTTTGAATTAAACTATCTCAAATAAATAGACTCAGTCCATTAAAATTTCTTTAAAATCAAACCTAACTCTTCACACCTTTATTTATAATAAATTAATTAAACTCGATTGAGAAAGAACATAATATTTTGTTAGGAAGTTGGTCTTGAAATAATATATTACCATCCACGTTCTAGATTGATAAAGATATGGACGTGTCTTAATGCCCATGTTTGTTGGGGGTTTTATATTGAGAAATAAGGTAAAATCAATTTAAAACAAACTTCACAAATAGTGAATTGGGCTTACTTCACCCACCAGTCTGGCCCATACATTGATTCATAGGGAAGCTTAGAAAGAGAAATGGATATTATAATAGCAATTCAATTATTTTAAATGTTATTGAGTTTTAAAGTATTATATAAATATATTATAAAATTGATATTAAAGAAATTGTTGATTAATTTTATGTATGAAAATGGATGATTTGTTGTAATTCATGTTTATTGATCTAATTTTTATTTCTACTATTGAACTTGAGAATGTAAAGTTTTGATAGATAGAAATATTATATGTATTCTATTTTGATTTGATCTTGTATATAGATCTCTGATTTATGCATTTACAACTTCAATCTTATATATGTGGTTTTGAAAATACTTTATAGCCTTGACCATTGCACTTTAGATTTTTAAATTGTATTTACTTTTGTTATCTAAAAATTATGATACTTAAAAGAATTATTAGATTTTTTATCCTAGGAAAGGTAGGTAACTAGCTCTCATCTTAGTCAAGCCCTTAGATTAATCTAATGATTTTAGATAAATTTGAAGATACATCAAGTATAAGTGCAAATGTTAATCTCAATCATTATGATCTCTTGACTCTCAATGCAATACTCATAAATAATCAAATGATGTGATGACATGACCATTCAATTTTCTAAAATAATTGAGAACGTGTATCTTTTTATATATTTTAATACAAAAAAAATTATATTTAATACTTAAATTGACAATTAATTTAAAATAATTCAACCTAAATCTATATTTAGATTTTGAATCTGAAAATAAATAAATTTCATAAATATGATGTTAAATTAAATGAAAATGACAATTATGATCTTGAATTAGGATTTTAAATAATAATAATTTTATAATATTAAAAATAAAAACTCAAAAAAAAAAAATACAAACTACATACCAATCCATTAAAAAATTAATAATAAATATTTAATATCAAATTATCACATTCAAATAGAACAAAATATTAAGATATTATTTGCATCTTTGAAACTTTAATTCTAATTTTTTTTAAGTAAATACACTTCCTAAATCAAAATCATCTCTATATAATTCAAAGAGTAATTAAGAATATATTACTTAAAGTAAAGAGAAATATTTTTAAAAATGTGTATAGGCTAAAGGGTAATACATTATTATTATTTAGGGAGATAAAATCATGTCATACAATAATATAATTTAAGGTTTTTTATTTTTTATTTATTTTTTTCAATATACAATTAAATTTGGTAATAAATATTTAAGTAAATAAAAATAAAAATAATTGAAATAATTGAGATGAAAATAAATTTTGTCTAATTTGTGATATAATTTTTTATTATTTTGATTAATTAAGATATTATTATAACAAATAAATTATAAATTGACATTTGATCAAGTATTTGAGATTAAAAATAAATTTAAAAAATTGAGGTTTGAAAATAGGTCACCTTTTTAAAAAGAAATACTTTCAATTTATTATATCCACTTTTAAATTACACTTTTGAGAAATGTAGAAACTGAAAGGAAAAGAAGAGGTGCGGAATCACTTTCCTAACGCTAAAACAACAAAGGAGAAGTGCAAAGAGACCAGTTTTAAAACATATTAAAACACTTAAGATGAACACATACAGGGTAACAAGAGTAATAGAAAAAAGCAATCACAGATAACACCAAATTTACGTGGGAAAACCCTTTCGGGAAAAAACCCACCACACTAAGAGAAGACACTTTGTATTATAGTAAAATAAATTACAAACAAAGCTCACAATCTTCACTCTCTGATAGATAGCTCACAACAGCAAACTTGAGTTTTCATGCACTAACTATTACAATACTTCTTTCAATATACAATGAATACAACTCTCAATTTTGTCTCTCTCTCACCGTCACCCTTCGTAACTTATATCAATGTAATGGAATATACAAGTCATACATTGCATTAATCATACCAACCAATCACAAGCCTTAATGATACATCATTCACCCAATCAAGCAATCCGATCTTCTGATCGATTTTCCCTGCAATCACGCATCGGTCCGCCCAGGCATTAACTCTCCTTGCCTTAATCGGATCTTGTCATCAGTCGAAACACGTCTTGAATTTACTGATTTCATCCCTCCAGACTTCAACCAATCAGATGTTGATTTCTTGCCACGTGTTGCCTCTCTACTTATTCGCCGCTTCTAGTCAGGTCAGACCGGTCAACACAAGTGACAAACAACTCTTACCACACTACCTCACCAAGTCAAAGCAGCCATTGCGGTATGGTGGTGACACCGTGGCACTGCTCCAAGGTTGACAGACCTCCGTGGTATGGCGGTGCCACCGCCCAATCGCAAGTCCCTTCTAACACTCTCGTGGTACCGAGGTAATGGCTTGTCTACCCCGATGCTTTACACCGCGTCAACGCTGAGCTTGGATCGACCTTTTGCGATATAGCAGTGCCATCACCCAACCGTGAGGCTAAGCAAAGCCTCCCATGGTATGGCGGTAACCACCTGAACTGATCATCGAGCTCCACCGTGCTACTGCACCTCGACTGCAAGACCTTTGTGGTAAGGAGGTAACCGTTATATCTGACCGCCAAGAATTACTGCACCACCACGACATGGCTGAAAGGCCATCATGGTGTGGTGGTAAGCAAACTTATCTTAACTATCTTCATTCACCACGGCCACTGCACCACCAACGAACACCCTACGCGGTAGGGAGGTAGACCTTCATGCTAACCACGCTCATCCACCGTGCTACTACTAGCCTAAGATAGAGACCCCGCAGTATGGTGGTAACATTGCCCAACCACGGTCAGACTGATAGAGGCTCACGGTAAGGCGGTAAACCACCATACCATGCCTCTATGAAACACTCTCAGTGGTAGAGAGGTAAAGGCTAAGAAAGGTGATAATTTTTCCAAGTCTTTTTAGAGGTCCAAGCTAGAAGTTGAGGCACTTGTTCTCAACAAGCTCCCACTTGATAAAGACTTCCTGGCTTCCTCTAGATTTTGAAAAAATTACTGACGATCATAAGCCCCAAGGCCCCTCGAGTATGTGCACCATCTGAACTTGTTTGTGCTCACTAGCTTTGTTAATGTATCTACAACATTCTTCAAAGTGTCAACCTTTTCTAAACATATCTTTCCATCTTCCACCATATCCCTCACGAAGTGGTACTGCACATCAATTTGCTTTGTCCTGACATGGAAAGTCGGGTTCTTTGCCAAACAAATGGCACTCTGACTGTCACAGCAAATTGTAATCTGCCCTGCATTAAAACCAACATCAGAACACAAACGACTCAGCCAAATTGCTTCTTTGTAGGCATGTGTTGCTTCCATGTATTCAACCTCTGTAGTGGATAAAGCGACTACACTTTGTTGCTTGCTCATCCAACTTACTACACCACCATTTAACATGAAAGTGTATCCATTAGTGGATCTTCTGTTGTCAATATCCCCTGTCCAATTAGAATCCACATATCCACGAATATCGAGTGTTCTATGTGATGCAACTGAACTTCCATGGTAAAACAGAGCATATTTCGAAGTCCCCTTCAAATATTTGAACACTCTCTTCATAACATCCCAATGTGATTTTCTTGGATGTACCATAAAACAAATGAGAACTCCCACTGCTTGGGCAATGTCTGGCCTTGTACAAACCATTTCATACATTATATTGCCAACAACACTTACATAAAGCACCTTGGTCATGTCCTCCATCTTAGTAGCAGATTTAGGATAGTCTTCAACAGATAGTTTTGTTCCCTGCATGACTGGAACAAATAGATGTTTGCAATCACCCATACCAAATCTCTCCAAAACTATGTTAACATACTTACTCTAGCTGACCCAAAACTTTCTACTTGTTCTATTCTAGGTTATCTCCATCCCCAGAATATACCTTTTTGCACCTAGATCTTTCATTTCAAACTTTACAGACAACTGAGATTTAAGATTAGAATTCATAGACTTACTATTTCCTATGAACAACATATCATTCATGTATAAGGTAATAATAAGCACATGACCATTTTTAGATTTATAATAAACACAATGAATAGATTTTGATCTTACAAATCCCATAGACAATACAAAAGTGTCAAATTTATGGTACCACATTCTAGGAGACTGCTTCAAACCATACAAATATTTCTTTAATTTGCATACCAGAATTTGTTTACCTTTTTCAATGAAGTGCTCAGGCTAGGACATATAAATTTCTTCTACCATCTCTCCATGGAGAAACATTGTCTTCACATCCATCTGCTCAATATCTAAATCATATGATGTTACCAATCACAACAAAAATCTGATAGATGTCAGCTTTTCTACAGGGGAAAAAATTTCTCCGTAATCGATTCCCTCTATCTGGGAAAATCCTTTTGCAACAAACCTTGCCTTATACTTTTCTACACTGCCATCTAGACCAGTCTTCTTCTTGAATAGCCATTTATAGCCAATAGGCTTTTTCCCTTCTGGCAAAGGCACCAAATCTCAGGTTTCATTTTTCTTCAATGATTCCATTTCTTCATTCATGGCCTCCAACCAATAATTTGAATCAAACATACTAATAGGTTCTTTTACAGTCCTAGTCTCGTCAATGCTAGTAATCAAAGCATAGGCATAGTTTGAATCTAACATATAGAAATTGTTGTGCATATTTTGCACACACGCCCCATCGTAGGCAAGGACCCTCTTTTTTCGCTCCCGACGGGCTGCTTTGCTCCCACCTCGATTTTTGTGCCCCTAATTTTGGTTTCCTAATTGGTCAACACATTCTCAAAAGTCTCATTTTTGGCTGACCATATTTTTCCCCTAAAATAAGAAATGGCTAAGTCTTGGGTTTTTCGGGCTTCGCTCCCCACCCCCCCCTGCTTGCTCGATTTGCTTTTTCCTTCATTCTTTGACTTTGGGGATAGATTTCCTATGGATTTTGGATGTTTTTGTGGTGCCTAAGTAAAATGACAAGGTTTTATTAAGTTTTAGGAAGTTTTGAAAATTCCAAAATTGTATTTCTGCAGCAGTAGTCCTGCAACAGCATTCCTACAGCGGCATTCTGGGCTCATGTTTCTGGAACGTACAAGCGCACCTCCAAATCAAAAATGGACTTCGACCCAGATGCTAAAATGGGGTCTTATCCTCCCTAGAACTTTCAAATTCCAAAATTGCAACCAGGGAATACCATCCAGAGTTCCGTGCTCCATCGGCCATTTCAAAACAGCATTTCTAGAACAACATTCTGGGCTCATGTTTTCGGAACGTACAAGCGCACCTCCAAATCAAAAACGGACTTTGACCCAAATGCTAAAATGGGGTCTAATCCTCCCTGGAACATTCAAACTCAAAATTTGCAGCCGTGAGATACCATCCATAGTTCCGTGCTCCATCGACCGTTTCAAAACAACATTCCTACAGCAGCATTTTGGCCTCATGTTTCTGGAACGTACAAGCGCACCTCCAAATCAAAAAAGAACTTTGACCCAGATGCTAAAATGGGGTCTTATCCTCCTTGTAATTTTCAAATTCCAAAATTTGCAATCGAGAGATACCATCCGGAGTTCTGTGCTCCGTCGGCCGTTTCAAAACAGCATTCCTAAAGCGGCATTCGAGGCTCATGTTTCCGGAATGTACAAGCGCACCTCCAAATCAAAAATGGACTTTGACCCAGATGTTAAAATGGGGTCTTATCCTCCATGGAACTTTTAAATTCCAAAATTGCAACCGGGAAATACCATCCGAAGTTCCGTGCTCCATCGGTCGTTTCAAAATAGCATTTCGGGCTCATATTTTCGGAACTTACAAGTGCACCTCCAAATCAAAAACAGACTTCAACCTAGATGCTGAAATGGGGTCTTATCCTCCTTGAAACTTTCACAATCCAAATTTGCAGCCGAGAGATACCATCCGGAGCTCCTTGCTCCGTCAGTCGTTTCAAAACAGCATTCCTACAGCGGCATTCCGGCCTCGTGTTTCTGGAACGTACAAGCGCACCTCCAAATCAAAAATGGACTTCGACCTAGATGCTAAAATGGGGTCTTATCCTCCTTGGAACTTTTAAATTCCAAATTTTTAGCCAGGAGATACCATCCGGAGTTCCGTGCTCCGTCAGTCGTTTCAAAACAGCATTCCTACAACGGCATTTCGGGCTCATATTTCTGAAACGTATAAGCGCACCTCCAAATCAAAAACGGACTTTGACCCAGATAATAAAATGGGGTCTTATCCTCCCCTAACCTTTCAAATTCCAAAATTACAACCAGGAAATACCTTCTGGAGTTCCATGCTCCGTCGGTTGTTTCAAAACAGCATTCCGGGCTCATGTTTCCAGAACGTACAAGCGCACCTCCAAATCAAAAACGGACTTTGACCCAGATGCTAAAATGGGGTCTCATCCTCCCTTGAACTTTCAAATTCCAAAATTGCAGCCGGGAAAAACCATCCGAAGTTTCGTGCTCTGTCGGTCGTTTCAAAACAGCATTTCCAAAATAGCATTCTGGGTTCATGTTTTCGGAACGTACAAGCACACCTCCAAATCAAAAATAGACTTCGACCCAAATGCTAAAATGGGGTCTTATCCTCCCCGGAACTTTCAAATTCCAAATTTTTAGCTGGGTGGTACCATCCAGGTCGCCCTACCCTGTTCGTCGTTTTCAAAACAACATTTCTAAAATAGCATTTCAACCTCTCATTTCTGATTTCAAGAAGCCTACCATACATCCATCAACAAAACCATTTGATCCAATGAGTAATGTTGAAATTCCATTGGGAAGAAGGCAGCTTTCAGGCAATTTCAGCTACAGTAAAAGGGAAATTAGCTAGGAGATAAAACTGTTACAGTGACTGACCACTACAAGACAGAATAGGGAAAAGACAAAGATTTATTTTAAATTATTGAATATTGTGGGGTGGGTGAAGCTCTAACGTAATTGAATCCGAGCCACACAATGTAACTCAATCATAGCGATTCATTTGGGCTTTGGTAAACTATAAATAGGGGTCTTTCCCTTATTTGTAGTTGTTGGAGAGTTATAAAAACATTCTGCAGCAATAGAAAGCAGCATTGCAAGATCATTGGGTGTTACTTTTGAGTTTTCTCATTATTTGTGCATGGTTCTACCTTCCAAGTTAGTTTTAGTTTTAGTTGTAGTTTCTTGAATAGAAGTGGTAATGGTGATTATTTTTACAGCATTTGATGAATTTCTAACCCATACTTTTGGCACTTGTTGATGGCAAGCTGATGTGCAAAGTTAGCTTGGGATTTTTTATTTGATTGCTGCAACTTAGTTCATTTGCATGTTCATGATGTCTGTATGCAAACTAAAAATCTGCAATCCTTAGAAAATTGCACTGGTTTTGTGTAACTGTAGGATCCTCTTGGCCAAGCAAAACCCAGTTTAGGGAGTTTGTCTACTGTAGTAGCCTCCATGATCACTATTCATTCATAGTTTCAGATCCAGAAACCTTCTCTCTTCCCTGCCTTTTTTCCTTTTTTTTAATAAGTAACCTTAGGCAAGGTTCATTCCACATTGTAAAGCTAAATCTGATGTTGAAATGGAGTTCCAGACTGCTGTTTGAACCTACAGCAAATGCTCAACAACTTTCCCATCTCAAGAAATCCATTTGCAGATCCAACTTCCCCGCTTTGTAACTCATCCATAAGTCCACCTTGTGATTCCAGCAAATCACATAAATCAACTGAGATATTCCAAGCATCGTCAAGACCTGACATCCGAGAGACCTTGGGATAGTGTTCTGCAATTTGATTATGGAAGATTGTCTTTCAAGAGAGGTGATGCACCTATTCATTACCTATGTTGAGAAGTGCATAAAAACACCATCAACAGAAACCATACCTATCAAGTTGTCATCTTTCACATCTAGACCTTCTTACTGGCTAAGGTTGTGGTTCTTCATCTTCAGAACTCTCAGAGCTGCTTGAACTCTCCTCAGTTTCAGGTACACCATGTACTTCCTCTTTTTCTAAAGTCTAAGGAATCTGAACTACATTCTTATTTTCTCTTTTACCTATCTCTCGTTGTGGATCAACTGTAGAAGGTTTCATCTCACGAAATATTACACTTCTATTGTATAGAACCTTCTCAATATCAAGATTCCAAAGCTTGTATCCTTTCACACCAACACCATAGCCAATGAAAATACATTTAACAGTATTTTTCTCCAACTTTGATCTTTTCTCATTGGGCACATATACATATGTCTCACAGCCAAAGACACGAATATGTCTCAAAGAGGGCTTCTTACCAGACCATGCTTCCAAAGGTGTCTTGTCAACAAGAGTAGAACAAGGTGAACAATTTACCAGGTAACATGTTGTAGCCACAGCCTCAGTCCAAAACATCTGCTCCAGACCAACACTGCTCAACATACTTCTCGCTCTCTCCATTAACATTATGTTCAACCTTTTAGCAACTCCATTCTACTATGGATTATAAGGTGTAGTTTTATGCCTATTAATCCCATGGTCTTTGCAGTACCTTTTGAATTCTACAGAACAAAACTCACCGCCATTATCTGTCCTCAAGCATTTAATTTTCTTTCCAGTCTAATTCTCTACCAAAGTTTTAAATTCTTTAAACTAACTGAACACTTCTAATTTACTCTTAAGAAAGTATATAAATTCCCTTCTCGAATAGTCATCAATAAAGGAAACATAATATCTAGACTTTGATAATGAAGGAACATTAACTGGACCAAACACATCATAATGAACATAATCTAGTACATCAGAAGATTTATGAGGACTCAAATAAAAATAAACATGGTGTTATTTTTCATATATACAGTGTTCGCAAAAATTGAACTCAAGGTTACAATCATCAAGCCCTTCAACAAGATTTTTGTTTTTCAAATTTTTTAAATCTTTTTCACCTATGTGACCGAGTCTATGATGCTACAGCATGGTCTTCTCTATTGGGAGTTTCACCTCCAAAGAATTTTTAGCCAGAGAAGCATCTTCATCTTCCTCTATAGGAACAACTTTTCTTGACTTTACAGAGGCGTTATTGCATTGAACAGGACATGCATCCAGCTTGTACAAAGTGCCAGTACGTACACCCTTAGCCAGCACCATTGTACCTTTGCCCATCTTACACCCTTTACTCCAGAAAGAAACTTCTAGACCAGCATCATTCAACTTACTAATAGAAAGTAAGTTACGAGCCAAACCTGGTATGTGCAGTACACCACCAATCCCTTTGATTCTTTCGTCAGGGAACTTTATTTTGACTCTTCCATGGCCGACAATTTCCAATGTTGAAACACTCACCAGGTACACCTTTCCACCATCATACTTCTCATACTTAGTGAACCATTCTTTATGAGACGTAATTTGAAAGGATGCACCGGAGTCAACCAACCAGACATCATCTAATGTCTAAGTTGCCAAGGTTGCAATGAAGGCATCTGCATCACTCTGAGAAAAGTCATTGTCTGAAGTGTTACTCTTCTTCTTCTCCTCCTTACAATCCTTTCAGACATGACTAGGCTGCCCACAGTTCTAGAATTTCACCTTGGACTTTTTACCAAGAGATTTTGATCTCCCTAAAAATTTAGATTTGGACTTCTTGTTCTTATTTTTGCCTTTCTCCTTCGATCTACCTCGAACAACAAGGGCCTCTTTGGCCATCTCCGAAGACTTCCTCTGCATCTCTTCAGACAACACTGAGGCAACAACATCTTCCATCTTGAAATTAGTGGTCGTACTTCCAATAGCCATTACAAGATGATCCCGAGTGTTAAGTAATGAACACAGTAGGAGCATGTAATGATCCTCCTCCTCAATCTTCACACCCATAGATGCCAACTAAGCAACACTCATATTAAATGAGTTCAGATGGTCTGCAATAGATGAACCTTCTTCCAGCTTCAAGGAGTACAACTTCTTCCTCTGGAATAACTTATTTATCAGAGACTTTCCTTGATAAATATCACCAAGCTTCTTCCATAATGAAGTTGCAGACTTCTCCTCATGGACGTTCAGGAATACAGAATCGACCAGGCTAGGTCTTATCAGACCTCTCACTTTTCTATCTACAAGGTCCCAATCTTATTGCTTCATACTTTGTGGCATAGTTCTAGACACAGCAACCCAAAGTTCTCTATCCACAAGTAGGTCTTCCATTTTGAGTTTCCATAACTCAAAGTTGCCACCATTGAATTTTTCAATATCTAATCTACCTGATGTACTCACCATATCAAACAAAACTAGGTTCTAACTTTGCAAGACTCCCAGTGGAATAGTATTAGCACAAAAAACTAGCCCTACTAACAAGGATAACACAACTAGCCAGGCTCTGATACCACTTGAAAGGAAAAGGAAAGGTGCGGAATCATTTTCCTAACGCTAAAACAATAGAGGAGAAGTGAAAAGAGACCAATTTTAAAACATATTAAAACACTTAAGATGAACATATATAGGGTAACAAGAGTAACAGAAAAAAGAAATCACAAATAACACCAAATTTACATGGGAAAACCCTTTCGGGAAAAACCCACCACACCAAGAGAAGACACTTTGTATTACAGTAAAATAAATTGCAAACAAAGCTCACAGTCCTCACTCTCTGATAGATAGCTCACAACAACAGACTTGAATTTTCATGCACTCACCGTTATAATACTTCTTTTAGTATATAATGAATACAACTCTCAATTATGTCTCTCTCTCTCACTATCACCCTTCGTGACTTATATCAATGTAATCAACTATACAAGTCATACATCACATTAATCATACCAACCAATCATAGGCCTTAATGATGCATCATTCACCCAATCAAGCAATCTGATCTTCTAACTGATCTGCCCTGCAATCATGCATCGGTCCGCCCAGGCATTAACTCTCCTTGCCTTAATCAGATCTTGTCATCAATCGAAACACGTCTTTCATTTACTATTTTTAGTGCTCCAAACTTTGACCAATCAGATGTTGATTTCTTGCCACGTGTTTCCTCTCTACTTTTCCGCCGCTTCCAGTCAGGTCAGACCGGTCAACACAAGTGGCAAACAACTCTTATCGCACTACCTCGCCGAGTCAAAGTAGCCACCGCGGTATGGCAGTGACACCACAGAACCACTCCAAGGTTGACAGACCTCTGCGGTTTGGCGGTTCCACCACTCAACTGTAAGTCCCTCCTAACACCCTCACGGTACCGAGGTAGTGTCTTCTTTTCTAGCCCAATGCTTTACACCGCATCACCGTCAAGCTTGCATCGACCTTCTGCAGTATGGCGATGCCACCACCCAACTGCGAGGCTAAGAAAGGCCTCCCATAGTATGGTAGTAACCACCTGAACTGACCATCAAGCTCCACCATGCTACCATGCCTCGACTGCAAGACCTTCAGGGTAAGGAGGTAACTGTTATATCTAACTGCCAAGGCTTACAGCGCCACCGCGAAATGGCCGAAAGGACATCGTGATGTGGCGGTAAGCGAACTTCACTTAACTTTCTTCATTCACCATGCCACCAACAAACACTCTCTATGGTAGGGAGGTAGACCTTTATGTTGACTGCGCCCATCCATCGCGCTACTGCTAGCCTAAGACGAAGACCCCACGATATGGTGGTAACACTGCCCAACCACGGTCAGACCGACAGAGGCCCGTGGTAAGGTGTTAAACCGCCATACCACGCCTCTATGAAATACTCCAAACGGTAGAGCGATAAAGGCTGAGAAAGGTGATAATTTTGCCAAGTCTTTTCAGAGGTCCAAGCCAGAAGTTGAGGCACCTGTTCCCAACATAAACTAATTTCATATCATGCTTGTACTTATGCCTAGTAATTAGTGTTGTTGAATAGATCCTCTATAGGGTTAATATATACTGGCAAGACTATTAACTTCCTTAATAGAAATTAGACTCCATGGTATATGTAATAAGATCAAATCTATTCTCAAAAGATAATTGTTTTGTATCAATGCAACTAACACTAAGTAAACAAGGACTTTTTAAGACTAAAATTATGAATGATTCTCTAAATTGAAATCCAGAATAACCTCTCATGAAAATATGTTGATGATTAAAATGGTCTAGGATAGTATCCTTATTTATTCAAGTATTAGAAACACAACTTGAGACATTTGACATACAATATGATGAATAATTATCGTTTCCTAGAATATTAGCTTAGAAGGTAGAAGATTGAATTTTAAAATAAGAAAGCTAATTCACATGCATGGTTCTCTCATAGGGATCTATTTAAAGTGGAGTTAAATGAAGGTATAAAAGTATTGGATATGTAGACTTATGTTATATATATTCTACTAGCTTTCGTGTGCATTTCAATCTATATGATCAATAACACCAAATTGTAATAAAGTAAATAAATATAGACAACAAGATATATATTTTATAGAATTTATAAATTGAGCTAATAGAACAAGTGTCTTCCCTTTCCAATATGCAAGAAAAATCCATTTCCCATGTCATGTCATCAAACTAAAAGTACTAACCTTTGAGAATTTTTCATATAATGAGAATAGAATTCGTAATAATCTATCCTTAAACTGTGTTATAGAAAGGTGCTCCCACAAATCAATGAAAGAAAAATAAAAGTGAAATATGGAAAAAAATGAGAACACGAGAAATAAAATAAGTTAGGTGCATATGCACAACTGAGGTATACTATTTTTTGAATATTATCTAATTAGAAAATGATGACGGCTCTGCAAAGGCCAAGAGGTAACAGGGGCGGGGCTCCAAATTTGAAATTTTTGGGCATCGATTATGGTGATGAATCGGAACCTGATGATGATGGATAGGTCCTCTGGCTTGATGTAAATTTTTGGCTTGCTTCTCCCCTCCCCTTGATTTTTTTTCTAGTGGTCGGGATTTCCTTTAACATCCTTGGGCAGATCTCTCTAGCCTACATTGTGGTTTTTGGTGTTTCCTAGCCTATGCGGTGGTTTTGATGTCTCCTGTGCGGGTCTGTTTCTTTGGCTGGAGGTATACTATGTGGGCAACCATCATTTGTTTGTTTTGGTGGACCTTCCTGATGTGGTAGACTCTAGCTTTGTGGGCCCGGGTGTGGGCTTGGCTTCGTATTTTGATTGGGGTTGGGTTTATTGCCTTCCCCTCTACTCTTTGTCTGTTACTCCTATTGTGGTTGTGCAGTATGTCTTCACTTCTAGCCCTATGCGGGTTATGTGTCTGTGGGTGCCTTCGCTGTGGTCGTTTTTGTTGGTCATGTGGGCATCCTCCTCATGAGTCTCTGATGGTGTGTGCAGATGGCCTTGCTCTAGCTACTAGAACCTTCAGGTGTGTTGGGTGGGTAGCTTAGGTGTGACTCCTTTATTTTTTTGGTTGCTATTGTCTTTTCATCAGCTTGTGTTTCTGGTGTTAGGTTTCTGCAAAAGTTCATTGCTACTCTACTTGATGGGGGTTGTAACTATGTGGAGTGGAGGGAAGGCTTTTGTTGCTCCTCTCTTAGTGTTTGGTTGTGGCTAGGCGCTCTAGTTGGTTTGCTCTATTCAATGTCTGGATTTTATTGGGGTCCTTTTACTGACCATTGGTTCTTCCCCTTTCTTGGGGCCTAGTGTGGTTGATTGGTCCTCTATGGTAATGCTTTGGTGGAAGCCTACGAGGATTTCAATGGTTTTTTCTCAAGTCTTATTTGATTGGCCTAGACTTGGGGTTTTTTTATACCTTTGGTTTGGTGGTTTTCTCTTCCTTGTAGCATGTTCCCTGTGCCAGTTATGCCTTTGGATATTTTATCTTTCCTTCCTACTATCATTGGTCTTTGTCATGTTCTTTAGTTGGCTTCTTTTGAGGTGGAGTCTACTTCTATTGAGGGGAATCCCACTCCTATTGAGGTGGATTTGGTGGTTGTTTTGATGGTGAAGTGTTCTTTCCTCTCTTATGAGATCCTATTGAGGTGGTTCTTGTTGGTGCAGGTGAGTGGTGACTTTGGTTTGGAAGATTTTCATTTTATCCACTCTTGTAGAGGGGATCTCTCTCCTTTTGAGGTGGAGCCTAATTTGTTTTCCTGGTGGGTGGGTGTTGCAAGTTGACTAATTTTGTTCTTTGTTCAGCTTTATTATCCTTCTCTAATGTTCCTTCTTTTATTGGTTGGTTGATTGACATTTGGCTAGTCTACTTTGGCTCAATTGTTCTTTATGCTTCTATTTTGGTAATACCCTCTCTGTTAGAGGTGATGCCTGGTTGGTCGGTGTTGTTTGGAATTTGGTTCTCTACTGGTGAGGGTGTATTTTTCCCCTTTGTTGATAGGAATCTAGTAGGCTATGTTCTTTCTAACTTGAGTAGAAGAAATCTTGCAAACCAATTGTTGCAGGTGGTTGATGGCTTGGTTGTTCCTAGTAGTCTACAGGGCTTGATAAGTTGTGGGTTTCTCCTTGGTTTTGAATGTTGCTCTGAAGCTTCGTATGATTCTTACCACTCTTTTGGTAAGAAACTTTTAGGCTCTCTATTGTTTGTTTTGAGCAAAAGGTCTATTGTTGCCCATCTACAGTAGTTGATTGGTGTCCTGGTGGTTGCAAGCAATATCTTGGTCATGTAGTTTTGTGGGTTTTCTAGTTCAATAGGATTGGTTTTTGTACTATGTGGTTAGTTACTGTTGGTTATGGAGCCAATTTTGGGTCACTAGTAGGTCTTTAACTTAGGACTATTGTTGCTCCTAGTCACTACTGGAAAGGTGTTGTTTGGGTCTCTATTTTTCTTTCGTGGTGTTTTTGTTGGTGTTGTTTCTTTCGCATTATTTGTGTTTGTACTGTTTAGAAGTTTCCTTCTCTTTTTTCTATAAAAGGTTCTTAGTCCTTTCAAACCTCGCTTACCTTATCAAAAATTGAGGTATACTAAAATATGTTTGTAATTAATGTGTATGAAAGATGCCCAATTTTTCCATTATTGAGAGAAAGAATAAACATAGAACCTCGAAGAAGAAAAGGTGCATTCCATCAAGAGGAAAAAATAAATAAAAATTATAGATTAAGAACATTAAATTATTAATGTAAATATTACTATATAGAATGGACTAAAAGGAAAGTGATAGATATAAGGAAGAGGCTAGCTAATAATATTGGTTTACTCAAGTAGAATGTATCAATTGCAATGGAGTTAAAAAGTGTGTCAAATGAATCAATTCCCCCCATGGAGATAACCTCTATGAAAATCTATCATGAACAAGAAATAATGGTGATGTATGATATCACGTGTCTCACCATGAGGAAAAATGGTGTATAAATATTGAAAATTTTATGTTATCATTGGAGAAGTAGGTTGTTATATTATCATAATCTTATGTTGTATGTATTTTTTTTTTAAATATTTCAATATATGTTTTCTTATGAGTGATTTTATTATTATCATGAGATCATGTAGCTATTAATTTATCATTTTTAATTTTTTTCAAAGGACTCGCCTCTAAATAAATACTTTATCAATTGCATGCATATTGAATTAACTAACAAAAATGTAACCCAATATATTGCTTAGAGGGGAATAACTTAGTCTATTTGATATAGGTATATATTACAAGTTGGGAAGCATGTGTAGGAGGGTGGGATGTTTATAAGTGGCATTTTGAATCCTCTACAGATAACTTTGCATGGGTCAATTAGAGGAATTTACATTCACTATGTTTGTCTTACCAAGTTTGTGAAGCTATATTAAATTATATACCACATTTAATCTTGTATTCTATTAGAGTATTATAATCCCAGGGATTCCTACATAATCCCAACTCTAATGTAGTTAAAACAAGGAAGAATGGTCACAATAATGTTGTGTAAGTTTAATATTATCCTACCTAATTTTTTTATAACTAATTATTGGACACATTTTGATAATGAAATGACACCACCTAGAAGAATTATTAGGTAGATCTCTAAAGCCCTTCCACTATAATTGAGAATTATGTATACTAAAGTTAAGATATATATGATCATGTGGATTTTCTATTTGACTTGGTGTGGAAAGAATTTTCAAGTTGAGAAGTGTAATTTTTTAAAAATCAAAATTTTATATAGGATAATAGTTTTATCATACCTCATTTATATTTTCTATGTATAGGCATTAATGTATGTGATGAGAATCAAAAATAGTTTTGAGTAATATGTAGTTTGGGTAGTTCCCTTGGTTGATATAGTATAGATATTATGGGGATATAAATAGGTACATATGATGTCTATTAAAATTAGGGAGGCATTTTAATTATACAAATATATATAGAGGCATATGAAAACATAAATTTAGAGGGTATAAATGAAACTAGGAGTGATTATTAGTACCCTAGAAATGTGTTTTCTATGCCACTATTTTATTGAGTGAATCTCTTTGTCTTTTATCTCACATTAATTCTTTTTAAAGGAACCTTTATTTCAATTATAATTTATCCATTAAATCCATGTGATCAATAATAATACCACCAAATGGTGTCATTGACACTCTCTTTGATTTATATTTTTTGTCATTTTCTATCATATTTGATATCTTCATTTACATAGCATTAATATGATATATCTTTTATCCTATTATGAGGCTCCTCATCATTAATCGCTGTGTTATTATATTCATCATGTTGATATCTTGATGATGCATTACCATTTTAATTATATATTATAGTTTAAGAACATTAATATCAATAATATTATGTGTCTTAAATTGATTGAGTTTTGTGCACCTAGTTTTATCCTGTCCACATGTTGGTTGACAATGATAGAAAGGGGTGGAATTAAATTAGTGTGTATGATCATTATATGTAAACATAGGTTTTATTACATGAAAAATTTCTTAAGTTGATATTTAAAAAATACATAACACTAGATGTGAATTCAATCCACCAAGTGAATGAATTTTACTTACTCTCACAGTTTTAGTTCAGTAGTGTTAACATAAAAAATATTGATAACATTGGATTTTTTATTAAATCCATTGCCATTGCCCTAGTTTTTTACTTTTTCCTTTAGTTGGAACTTATATAAATGATTATTAGTGATAGAGACACTATAGTGTAGAGATTATTTTCTAAAAATGCATGCTCAAAATAGCATGTAAACTAGCATGTAACTCCAAAAAAATAACTATTTAACTATTAAAATATATTTTCTATTTTATTATGGTTTCAATTATAAATAAACCACATAAGATCAATATATCATCTAAGTAAACCCAAATTATATCTTGTGTGCTAAACCCTAAATTCTAAAGCCCAAATATTAAACACTATTATACTCCTACATAGCATCAAACTTGAAACATAAAACTATAAATTTTGGGTCTAGTAATAATCCATTTTTATGTATATTCAAAATATCTTAAAACATTTAAAAAATATAAAACTTAAAGTCTTATTACTCTCTAACCCACAAACCATATCAAGAATCCTAATTCACATATGGTATTTCCACTAGTGTTCACCTATTTATAAATATATAAAACTATAAATGCTAAACCCTATGTTCCTTGTTATGAAAAATATCAACATTAGTACATATAGAAGAAAAAATAGAGAAAAATAAGCCTAAGGTTGAGGAAGGTTGTGGATTTGTGGATTCATTGGTACTCTTATTAATGAGAGTGTATCCAATCATATAAAAGGTGATTCTTGTTAAATAATCTATCAATATCCTTAAATTTTTATTATGATGAGAATATGCAAAGTTTTATTCTCTCTCATATCTTTTCTTGCTCTCTTGACAACCTCTCATACTATCTATATGCTATTTTTTATGCTAGCCTAGCTAGAAGAGGCTCCACCAAGTGAAGAAGATTTGTAATGATCTTTTCAATATGGGAATTAGTAAATGGAAGAAAACCCTTTTTATCAAAAATGAAATGAAAAATTACATAATGCTACAAAATATATTCAAGAATTATACACCAAATTACAATAAATTATATGCATTCATATATATACATCCATAACATCATATATTAATAGACTTTAATGTCATTATGCATGTCTTATCATTCAATCATCATGCTTCATATACATATATATATATATATCTTCCACACTTCCTTATTCTCATATATATTTAATCCATATGATTCCACACTCTTTCGCATTCTTATCTCTCACTTTTCCCTTCTTTATATAGCCTCTTCATGCATTTTCATAATGTATTTCCATCATATATTTTCATAATAACACTTAATTATCTTATTCCCATGAATTTATAATTTTTTCTATAATATTTTACGCTTTATAGTTTATTTAGACATATTAGAGGTGTTAAGGCTATTTAGGTGGTATATAATGGATATGTGGTTCTATAAATGATCCAAATGACATATGAGGTGCCTCACAGCCCTCTATATCCTATCAACAAGTATCCTACCACCAATACCATATCTTCTAAATATTTTATATTTGATTCTTATTTGAAACGGCATTGCTTCACCTAGTTACAATGCCATCTCAAAGAGAGGAAATATAGACTCTTAAAAGAAAACCCACATCATAGAATAACCATCCACATTCATTTTTTAATAATTAATAAATTAAATTAATTAATTTAAAAAATTATCCTCTTTTCCTAAAGTCCTAAATAAAAAAATTCACATTTATTTATTAATTTTTCCCCTCTCATCTCACACATGGTTTAATTAAAGTTATTAAAATCTCAACTTTACACATAAATCATAAAATAATTATTAAAATTACCATTTGTTCTTGAGCCACCATCTTGTAGTCAAATAACCATTTTATCTCTAATGCCCTGCCACACAACCCTAGAGGAAGTTGCAATTAACTACTTAAACAGACTAATTTTTATTTTTTTTTTAAGTACAATTAACATGCATATACACTACCCAATGCCAACAACCTCTAAGGTTAGGAGACAAAGGTTATTTAGAACCTCAACAAAAAACATGAATTGAGACCATAACATTCATTTACTTAATAATATAGAAATACATACAATCCATACATGATAAATTACATTAAAGCATAAGAGATAACTTTCAATTTTATTTATCCATAATTAAACAATAAGATTACAACTATCATTCCCTGAATGAGGTAAATCCAATAAACATGATTACAAATTACATCTTTCCACCTTGATAACAAATGAGGGGTAATAAATCACAAGATCAACTGAAATAGATAAAGCATGAAATGAAGCTGGATCCCATAACCTCTCCAACTAGAAATATCGTCTGCACGAACAAGAAGAAAGCTCAACGGACTAAGGTGCATGCCACCTAGCCAAGTGGAACCCAAAGGCCCACCCCCCATACTAGGAGATAGTAACAAGGAATCCTAGCCAAGACCAACACCTTTAGACATAGGCTAAATCATAATTGAACCAAACTGACACAACCAATCACATGTACAACACAAGTACAACTCTAACATGGTTACATTGCTTTCAGATATAAAAAAGATCAAGTATGTTACGAGAACCATACACACATAATCAAATACCAACTGTTGTCCTAGATAGAGTGTCATCACACAACTCATCATGAGTTACCCACTGCGGATCTTCATAGGCTTCGGCTATCCTGGTGACCTCAACCAATCCCCGACCCTCATACTTACTAATGCAAGATCAAATATCTGTCAAAAAGACCAAATAGATAACCTTGCCATTCCAAGCCTTCCCACTCACCCCAAGCCTAAACAAGCACTTGCAATTATGAGTGACGCTAGAACTTATCTTGATTAGTGTGAAGTACCACCTAACTCTAAGTATATTTCTTTAGTTATCACTTGATTAACTACTTCTGAAGGTTACCCAATCTTACCTCTTACAGACTTTGGCCCCTAACGGAAGCCACTCTTCTACTTGACAACATACACTCCATCCAATCACCAAGGGTACCAAAGTGCAAACAAACAAGATAACACAACCACTCCTTTCTCAAGAGGTGACATAAGTCAAAACCCTCTCCAAACACTAAAGGTAACAAAAATAACAAAGCCACTCCTCACAAGGACGCACAAATCACATAATCCACTTCTAATCCAAGGAGGCACAAAACATCCCCATTCGTGGAAATCGGGTAATTAACTAATACGTAAAATGCACTACCCAAGGGATTCAAAACAAGTTGACAACATGACATGACAACCCACATATTTAAAACGCCATTTGGAAGACTTATAATTCTCTATGACTCGATTTCCCCCAATGAAAACAGAAAAAATTCACAATCAAGATGAGCTAGAAAAGAGAATTAAATTCTACTTTGGATTCACTAAATCCATTTCCTCATTAACATTGATTAATTTATTGCATTAAATGAACTGAATTAAATAACAACTCTTTTAGACCAAGATGAGATTTAAATCAAATATCACATTCTCTAATTGATTTTAATAATTATAAAAATAACCGTTTATTTCAACCACTCTGAACACAACATTTTTTAAAATAAATTGTTGTTGCCCTTGCAAACTAAATCATTTTAAAAGAAATCAATTAATTTTGCCATTAAACACATTAATTACAAATCCAATATTTGCATTTTCAAATATATTATTTTAAAGAAAAATAAAAACAATAATTTCATTAGAAACACAATATTTTAAATTCCCCAATTATATTAAATCACACCATCAATTCATCAATATTTTAATATATGCATATTTATAATATACATATTTAATCATTTAAATCTTATATATAGTAATATTTAATATTATATAATAAAATATTAAATATTAATATATATTTTATCATTTAATATATATTAATAATATAAAAATATAATATTAAATAATTAAAACATATTTTATTTTATTTTTCTTTAAAAAAAAAAGAAAAAAGTCCACATAAATTAGGGCTTGTTTCATCCTAGGGCCGCGCATCATTTTAGAGCTAGGGTCGCATGGATTTCAGGTCGTGTGCCTCTCCGACCACGTGCTTTTCTGGCTACGTGCTTTGCTGGGGTTGGGGCAGCAGTTTGGAGTG
This sequence comes from Sequoiadendron giganteum, assembly GCA_007115665.2. Lineage (NCBI taxonomy): Eukaryota > Viridiplantae > Streptophyta > Pinopsida > Cupressales > Cupressaceae > Sequoiadendron > Sequoiadendron giganteum. Next base: position 113,415,203 of record CM021101.1, read on the forward strand.
GGGCGGCAAGCTAGTTTATACACAGCCGACCCCCATTGTTGGGGGCGACTGTGTGTAAACACAGTCGGGTTCCCCAAAGGGGCGGCAGCTGTGTCTATACAAAGTCGTCCCCAACAGCGGCGGCGGCTATGAGCGGGGAGTGGGGAGCGTGCTAGGCGCGGCTCCCTCCCACACGCCTCCAATGGGGGGTGCGGTGGGGGTTGAGCCCCCAACACCTCCCTCCTTTTTTTAATATTTTTTTTAAACCAAAAAAACAGCAATTTCAAATCTGCCTCCTTGTTATTTTTTCTTTAAATAATTTAAAACAATTTTAGCAGCATAAACCCTCTCTAGGAAAATAAATAAAATATGTATATATATTTGTAAATACATATATATGTCAATATATGTATATACATATATAGATAACATTTTTATAACTAAATTTACAAAACAAATTGAGAAATCAGAATAAAAACAATCATTTACAGCCATAATCTCATTTTTCTTTTGAAGCAATTTATTTCAAAACAAAGGTTTTCTTCCAAATTTCTAAAACAAGAATCAAACTGGGTTTGTTTTGCAGATCCCACAAAGGTTTTAAATGTTTCTCCACCTGATTTTAAACCACAAAGCATATGTAAATTTAATTTCAAAACAACTAAATTTAAAAAGAAACAACATGAACCTAGTATTCTTGAATTTGAGGAGATCCAAATGGTGCACAGATCCTTGCTTCGATTGCCTCTTCAAATCAGCAATTTCCTCAGATTCAATCCAAACCCACAAAATGCAAAATTTTTCCCCTCCTCTATTCTCAAATTTTCAAACTTGTTGAGAAAAACTTGTGAAGAAAATTCCAATAATAAAGAAATTTTCAAAACAAATATCCTGCAACAACCCTCATCAATTTCTGAAAACAGAATAACAAATATCTTCTTCTTTCAAATTTTTGAATTCAAACTTTCTAAAAATGCAATTCAATTCATTTTCCTTTATTTTGTTAATTTTCATCCTTTCAATATTCCCAATTTCACACAAAAATCTATTAACTCCAAAATGGAAAAACTAAATGTATTTCAAATCAATTAATTTAATTATCAATAAAATAAATCTAATCCAAGATTAAATTATTTATTAATAAATTAAATCCCATTACAACATAAACCAAATGAAGTTAATCGATAATTTAACTACCAAAGCATATATTTTAACCTTTTTTCTAACTTGCAATTTTAACCGAAATCAAGACCAGAAGAACAACATTAAAGCAACTTAACATAACTAAAACCTGACGACATACTATGACTAGGGTGACGACATGGCACGAAAACCTAGCTACTATCTCCCAATCGAATACTGTTGGGCAATGGACACGCTCAAACATGTGAAACCAAGTGGATTCGATGTCCTGTACCTGTAAACCTGCGAACACATAGTATATCCACATGCATATATGTCATAAATAAAACACACCGTGAAGAGGAAATCACAGAATTGCAGGGCGCTCGCAAGTGAGTGATACAATACCATCCCCTTCACCAATACAATGTAACTAACTGACAAATCTAACATACTAATATAATCCAAAGCATAAAACATCATTGATTCAAACATCCATAATGCTAATCCAAAACATGCCATAATGATAACATCACAATACCATACCATCCCATCATATAACATTCATGCCGCTTTATAGATAGCGATCAAATAGTAGTCAAGTACCATAGTCAAGTACAAATAGAAACTAAAGCATAATAAGGGGAACAACATTGTTCACACAACAAAGCAAAACAGAGGCGTATTAAATCCTCCCCTCTAAGGTTAGGCTTACTCCTGGAAGCTTGCAAACAAGTAGGGACATAACTCCCTCATACAAACTGCATACAAATCAAATCCTCGACCCCTACGGACGAGCATTCTGTACTAGATGACCAACTCCAAAAGTCTCAATGACAGCTCCCTGATACCCAGGCTGATGGTTATCAACCACAGCATAAGCTCGATGAGATCTACCTGCATCCCCTACTATCAACTTTGAAACTATTGGGCCCTGAACAAAACCAGAAGTTTTCTGATGCGAACAATTCCTAGCAAGATGGCCCTATTGGCCACAAGAGTAACACCTCGTGTTACGACCAAACCCTCTATCTCCTACAGCTACAGTAGACTGCTGCATACTACCCCAATCAGCCACAGACTGTGAACTTTGGGCTAGCTGCTCTTGCCGATTGCGCTTGTTGCGCCACTAGTTCTGGTTCCTCCTAGGTGACTAACCACCATCATCCTGACATGGATGGGATTCCTTACACTTCCCAAGCACACTCTCCTATTGTTGACCACTCTGTGATGGTCCTTGCTAAGATCTAGAAGGTGCACCTCCCTGAGGCTGGCCTCCTCGAGTACTAGACCCTGTCACTAAACTACTACCAATCTGTACACCCATGTGACCTCCTAGTGCCATGGTCAAATTCTCCTCAACAAGACGTGCTTTCTCCACTGCAATATCCATGGTATTGGGTTTGAAAACCCTCACACCACTGCTAAGACGAGCATTTAAGCCCTTGACAAAATGGTGCACTAACATACTCTCATCATCACCAATCCCTACAAACTATTTGAGCTCATAAAAGCGTCACTCATATTTCTCAATAGATAAGGCCATCTAGCACAAGGCATGAAACTCATCGCCTCGATGCTGACGCCAATGCTCAGATAGGAAACAAGCTCTGAATCACTCTAGGAAGATCTCCCAAGATACTGAGTGAATATCAATATGGACCTTCTGCTCCTCTAGCCTCCACCATGTGGATGAGAACCCTCTCGGTTGCATCATAGTGTAATGTGCTTTGGTGTAACTGCCATATGAGTGCATGGAAAAACACCTATCTAGGTCTATAAGCCAAGTTTCGGCCTCTAAACCAGTACCTGATCCATCATACAATGGAGGATGTAACCTGATTAGGTCCCTCATGTGTGACTCAGATTAGAGTGAAACTTCCCTCACAACAAAATTAACCTGAACCTCTACCTACCTTCGACCAAGGAGTGCCAAAGCCTCCTCAAGCGCTCTACACACAACCTCAATCCCTGCTAGATCCTACTGACGATCACTGACCCCTGGTACATTCTGAGATGCCTGAAGTTCTTCCTCATCTGGAAAAAATGATACACGAGGAGGAGAGTCATGCTGACTCCCACTACGACGGCCTAAATGGACACGTCCATGCCCTCTACCTCTTCCGCATCTGGGAGGCATAATCCTGCACAGACACATTAAGGTATTAGGCAAGGCACACAACTTAAAAGACTATAGAACTAAAATATTAATTGCTCCATCATAATCCCAGAGTACACAGTGTTTAAACCTGGGCTCTAATACCATGTGTAACGCTCCACCACGCAACCCTAGAGGAAGTTGCAATTAACTAATTAAACAAACTAGTTTTTATTTTTTTAAGTACAATTAACATGCAAATTCACTACCCAATGCCAAAAACCTCTAAGGTTACAAGATAGAGGTTATTTAGAACCTCAACAGAAAACATGAATTCAGACCATAACATTCATTTACTTAATAATATAGAAATACATACAATCCATACATGATAAATTACATTAAAGCATAAGAGATAACTTTCAATTTCATTTATCCATAATTAAACAATAAGATTACAAATCTCATTCCCCGAATGAGGTAAATCCAATAAACATGATTACAAATTACATCTTTCCACCTCAATAACAAATGAGGGGTAATAAATCACAAGATCAACTGAAATAGATAAAGCATGAAATGAAACTGGATCCCACGAGCTCTCCAACTGTAAATCTCATCCACGTGAACAAGAAGAAAGCCCAACGGACTAAGGTGCACACCACCCAACCAAGTGGAACCCAAAGGCCCACCCCCTATGCTAGGAGATAGTAACAAGGAATCCTAGCCAAGACCAACACCTCTAGACACAGGCTAAATCATAACTGAACCAAACTGACACAACCAATCACATGTACAACACAAGTACAACTCTAACATGGTTACATTACTTCCAAATATAAAAAAGATCAAGTATGTTATGAGAACAATACACACATAATCAAATACCAACTGTTGTCCTAGACAAAGTGTCATCACACAGCTCATCATGAGTTACCCACTGCGGATCTTCATAGGCTTCGGCTATCCTGGTGGCCTCAACTGATCCCCAGCCCTCATACTTACTAATGCGGGATCAAATATCTATCATAAATACTAGATAGATAACCTTGCCATTCTGTGCCTTCCCACTCACCCCAAGCCTAAACAAGCACTTGCGATTATGAGTGAGGCTAGAACTTATCTTGATTAGTGTGAAGTACCACCTAACAAAAAGTACATTATTTTAGTTATCACTTGATTAACTACTTCTAAAGGATACCCAATCTTACGTCTTATGGGCTCTGGCCCCTAACGGAAGCCACTCTTCTACTTGACAACATACACTCCATCCAATCACCAAGGGTACCAAAGTGCAAACAAACAAGATAACATGACCACTCCTTTCTCAGGAGGCGACATAAGTCAAAACCCTCTCCAAACACTGAAGGTAACAAAAATAACAAAGCCACTCCCTATAAGGAGGCACAAATCGCATAATCCACTCCTAATCTAAGGAGGCACAAAACATCCTCATTCGTGGAAATCTAGTAATTAACTGATAAGTAACATGCACTACCCAAGGGATTCAAAACAGGTTGACAACATGACACGACAACCCACATATTTAAAACACCATCTAGAAGACTTATAATTCTCTATGACTCGATTTCCCCCAATGAAAATGGAAACAATTCACAATCAATACGAGCCAGAAAAGAGAATTAAATTCTACTTTGGATTCAATAAATCCATTTCCTCATTAACATTGAGTAATTTATTGCATTAAATGAACTGAATTAAATAACGACTCTTTTAGACCAAGATGAGATTTAAATCAAATATCACATTCTCTAATTGATTTCAATATTTCAACCATTCTGAACATAACATTTTTTTAAATAAATTGTTGTTGCCCTTGCAAACTAAATCATTTTAAAATAAATCAATTAATTTTTCCATTAAACACATTACTTACAAATCAAGTATTTGCATTTTCAAATATATTATTTTAAAGAAAAATAATAACAATAATTTGATTAGAAACACAATATTTTAAATTCCCCAATTATATTAAGTCACACCATCAATTGATCAATATTTTAATATATGCATATTTATAATATACATATTTAATCATTTAAATCTTATATATAATAATATTTAATATTATATAATGAAATATTAAATATTAATATATATTTTATCATTTAATATATATTAATATTTAATCTTAGAAAAATATAATATTAAAATATTAAAACATATTTTAATTTATTTTTCTTAAAAGAAAATAGAAAAAAGTCCACAGAAATTAGGGCATGTTTCACCCTTAGGTAGCACGTCATTTTAGGGCTTGGGTCGTGCGGATTTCAGGCTGCGTGCCTCTCCGGCCATGTGCTTTTCTGGCCTCATGCTTCGCTGGGGTTGGGGCAGTGGTTTGGAGTGGGGCGGCGGGCTGGTTTATACACAACCGACCCCCATTGCTGGGGGCGACTGTGTATAAACATAGTCAGCTTCCCCAAAGGGGCGGCAATTGTGTCTATACATAGTCGTCCCCAGCGGCGGCAGCGGCTATGAGAGGGGAGTGGTGAGCGGGCTGGGCATGGCTCCTTCCCACATGCCTCCCATAGGGGGTTTAGTGGGGGGTGAGCCCCTAGCACCTCCCTCCTTTTTTTAATATTTTTTTTCTTAAACCAAAAAAAACAGCGATTTCAAATCCACCTCCTGGTTATTTTTTATTTTTTTTAAATTAAAACAATTTTTCCAGCATAACCCCTCTTTAGGAAAATAAATAAAATATGTATATATATTTGTAAATACATAAATATATATATACATGTATATATATAACATTTTTATAACTAAATTTACAAAACAAATTGAAAAACCAGAATAAAAACAATCATTTACTACCATAATCTCATTTTTCTTTTGAAGCAATTCATTTCAAAACAGAGGTTTTCTTCCAAATTTTGAAAGCAAGAATCAAACTGGGTTTGTTTTGCAGATCCCACAAAGGTTTTAAATATTTCTCCACCTGATTTTAAACTACAAAGCATACCTGATTTTAAACTACAAAGCATATGTAAATTTAATTTCAAAACAACTAAATTTAAAAAGAAACAACATGAACCTGGTATTCTTGAATTTGAGGAGATCCAGATGGTGCATAGATCCTTGCTTGGATTGCCTCTTCAAATCAGCAATTTCCTTAGATTCAATCCAAATCCACAAAATGCAAAATTCTTCCCCTCCTCTATTCTCAAATTTTCAAACTTGTTGAGAAAAACTTGTGAAGAAAATTCCAATAATAAAGAAATTTTCAAAACAAACATCCTGCAACAACCCTCATCAATTTCTGAAAACAAAATAACAAATATCTTCTTCTTTCGAATTTTTGAATTCAAACTTTCTAAAAATGCAATTCAATTCATTTTCCTTTATTTTGTTAATTTTCATCCTTTTAATATTCCCAATTTCACACAAAAATCTATTAACTCCAAAATGGAAAAACTTAATGTATTTCAAATCAATTAATTTAATTATCAATAAACTAAATCTAATCCAAGATTAAATTATTTATTAATAAATTAAATCCCATTACAACATAAACCAGATGAAGTTAATCAATAATTTAACTACCAAAGCATATATTTTAACCTTTTTTCTAACTTGCAATTTTAACTGAAATCAAGGCTAGAAGAACATTAAAGCAACTTAACCTGACTAAAACTTGATGACATACTATGACTAGGGTGACGACTTGGCATGGAAACCTAGGTACTGTCTCCCAATTGAATACCGTTGGGCAATGGACACGCTCAAACCTGTGAAACCAGGTGGAGTCAATGACCTATACCTGTCAACCTGCGAACACATAGTATATCCACAAGCATATATATGCCATAAATAAAACACACCGTGAAGAGGAAATCACAGAATCGTAGGGCGCTCACAAGCGAGTGATGCGATACCGTCCCCTTCACCAATACAATGTAACTAACTGAAAAATATAACATACTAATATAATCCAAAGCATAAAACATCATTGATTCAAACATCCATAATGCTAATCCAAAACATGCCAAAATGATAACATCATAATACCATACCATCCCATCAAAATATAACATTCACGTCGCTTTATAGATAGCGATCAAATAGCAGTTGAGTACCATAGTTAAGTACAAACAAAAACTAAACTATAATAAAGGGAACAACACTGTTCACACAACAGAGCAAAATGAAGGGGTATTACATTATCCTACCTATTAATCCTCTCTACTAATCTTTGGTCATTGATCCAACTCATTGAAAGCATATAAATCTACTATTCCATAAGTTGTTTTGGGGATCCTTTATTTGAAATACAACATCATGCTACCATTTTTAGCAACTACCTTTCATACTCTTTACAATAGTAAATATTTTGAGAATAACCACTTTTTCATGCATCAAGAATCTTATGTGGGTAAGATCTTCTTTCGTTCACATTTTCTAAGTTTCCTTTTCTTAAAATTAGGTGTAGGTAAACTTGAAATAGGGATTTAATCTTTATTTTATATTATATTTTTTTACACTAAATTCACAAATAAACAATGAATTCAACCTTATGCATGTTTAATATTTTAGCTATATAACAATAATTTACCATTTTTTCCTAAAATTGATCTTATCCTACTTAGATGTTTAAAAATTTACAAAAGAATGAAGGGTTTAAAGGGAGAAAATAAACATATTTATAATTAATTGCATTGTAATCCTTATTGAGATGATAGAAACCTATATAACCAACTTTACTTGGTCAATATTCCACATAATTTGGAACACAAAGAGTTGCAAATGTCTCAGTAACTTTGAAAATTAAGATAAAATGCATAAAACAATTATATTAAACATGTAGATCTTACATGCAACCTCCAAAAGTTTTCAATTTCAGATTATTAGTATTAACCACATGTGTAATTTTGCATATCTCATGTGAATTATATAAATTAGCTCAAAATAACAAGAACATTTATTTAGAAAGCCTTTAAAACTAAGAAAATAAAATAGAAACTAGTCTAGAATTATTATAAAATTATTATAAAATAAAGGTTTGTAACATTACAATATCATTTTTGTGCATATATAGAAAATAGCTCCAAAATAGGCCATTTGCAATCATAACAACTTGATAAAATCATTAAATCTGTGTTATACATCAATATTCATTAGTAAATTTATCTTAAGGCTCAAAATCAAGAGAATTTAATATTTATAGCATGGGTTCAATTTTGGAAAAACCCTCTCATTTTGATTCAATCATCATTTAAAAAAAAGTGATATAATTTTCAATACTAAATTCAACTTCTTCTTTGACATATCTTCATGAAAAAAGTTACCTCTTTCCTAGGTGGTTGTAGCAAAAGTTCCTAGATGGCAACTCCTCATTGAAAAAACATAAGTTCTAGAAAATACTAAAATCACATATGCAATGTATCCTTGTTGGAAAGTATGTGTAAGCCCAATTAGAATATTTAGGCATAATCAATCTCTACCTCCATTCTGCCACCCTCACATTGCATCTACTCTTGACCAATCCAACTATCCTTGATGAGAAACAAATGAGTTCACTCTAATAGGGGTCTAATTTAGTCACTCAAATTTGATAAGACAATTTGCACATTGAATTTTATAATCCTCTTATCAATCAAGATCTCTCCCTATAGTTGAATATCTCCTCTTTACCTTTTTTTGGGTGTTTCTTCCTCTCTGACCATTACTTTCTTAAATAATATAGTTACAGCAACAAAATAGATACATGGAGCTTCATAATCATGAATATTTAAAGGTACATGAACATCTAGTTCCTATTTTATATTAGATATATGTTTTAGAATCAAAAAAATATCTTTAACCAAAGTAGTTTCATGATGCTTGTTACTGGTAGGCCAAAACTAGGGTAAACAATGAGATAAATTTAATGTAACTTGATAAAAAAATTCACTTTGGTCTAAGTGTCAATCTAGAAGCATAAGCATGCAAAAGTTATAGTAGTATTATGTGCAAGGGGTGCAAGTAGTGAGGTGAATGTGGATGAAATGTAGCTAGAAAATAAAAACACTCATTTAAAGTTGTTATAGGAACTGTGCAAGCTACCAAAACTGTGTACTAGGATGCGATAAGAACTATGTAAGCTACCAAAATTATGCAAGATACTACAAGAACTATGCAAACTATTGTGAATAAATTTTATAAGAACTACTTACGAAATAATAATTTTAAACAACTAAACATTAACAAAACAAAAATTTATAAACTATTATAGACCATTATATTTAAATCCTAAATGAAATCACTTCAGAAAAATACAATTTAGAAACAAAATGAAACTAAAACTAAAACTAAATAAATAAAAACATGGATCAAAGTCATGGTCATTTTGTGAGAGTGGTCCCTCCTCTCCTACAAATTGATTGAAACATTCCTACAGAGCTCAAATTAGAAACATTTATTGATTTCAATGAAACATTGTATAGGAGTGAATTTTCACCCCTAATGCAAATTCCCCCTTCACCCTTCTCAACTTTAGAAAACCAAACTCGAAGGCTTAATTCCATATAATCTCATTGTTCTCATCACACTTGGCACACGTTTTTAGTGTTGGTAGGGTTGTTTCTATTAGGAACGCCTGTGCAATGTGTTGACATTTGTGCGACATGCTTATGTCCTTGGCAAATTCTTACGGCTGGAGTCTGCAGAGAAGTTACACTTCCCATTGGAAATTGAAGTGTAATGACCCTCTTTGGCTGGCCGACCCGAATATGGATATTTTTCATTCTTCTTCTTCATATTCACCTTTCATTGATTCATTTGAGAGGCTAGTTGATATCTACACAATCTCCAAGAATTTTAGCATTCATTCACAAGCTTTGCAGCAATATTTCACACTTCATTGCAGCAACCTATCACTCCATCACTTCAATAGAGAAAGTGTAGGAAAACTCCATTACAACAAAGGCTTGAGTTCCACTCTCATCTTTCTCCTCCACTAGCCTTGAGCACTTTGGACGAAGGTGGTAAGTTCCTCTCATCTTCTCTATTGCCTAGTTGAGTAAGCATGTATTGTTTTGTAGTGTTTTTGGTGTACTTTGCTTGTAATTCCTTCTTTATCACTTTATTTCTATATTGTGGAAAACTTGATTGTACATGGAGGTGGAAACACGAAAACAGACTAAGGCAAACCCCTAAAGAGCCCCCTAACATTTTCCCTCTTTTTTGTGTGCAAGTGGAGAGATCTTGGAGCAAGTTGGAAAAATGGTTATTCTGTGAGATCGACTTCATCACCCTTGCATTAATATACTTCCTTTATCACATTTGTCTTTATGTTTCCTATTTCATAGTCTTATTCTGCACCTTTAGAAACTCATAACTAGATTGTTAGTCTACTTTTTAGAGGTTAGACCCTGTCTCCCTGGTTTTCTGGTTGTATGAATGCCAGTGCACCTGAGAGACACCAATATTCCACACTATCATCCAAAAACCACACTTATGTCCTTTGATAGAGAGCTATCTGAGACACAAAGTTGACCCTAAGAATTGACTCATCTAGTTTCCTTTCAACATTCAGGATTGCAGAGTGATCGAAGGACCTCACAGTTCTCATCATTCTCATCTTGCCTATCCTAACTATCCCTTAAACTAAGGTAAGTTAGGGTAGCCTACTACTCTTGGCCTTTTGTGACCTAGGGCCTTGTAGTGGTCGATCACCCTCTTACATTTTTGGTGAACCTGACATGAACCAACATATACTCTTTCATTGGTGTTATGAGTTTTTCCCTTGTACCCTCTGCTTGTCACATCCATGTGTGTTGTGAAGTTTATGAGCATCACAACCCAATCTATGACCTATGGGTATATTGTTAGGATAATTTTGAGACACCTTCCAATGGAGAAGATGAAGGTCTCTTCTAGTTTCACTATCGGTATTTTCTTTGGTTCTACTATTGGTCTTGCTACACAAGAGTAGATGTCATGGGGTGAGTCTAGATTCCTTGATGAAACTGACTGCATCCCTACTCCTCTTGTGTCTCCTACATCATCATCCATAGACGAGCGTGAAGTTATCCACATTCCTTCTGAATATGTCACTAGTCTAAGTGAACGGTTAAGTGCTTTGGAAAATCACTTGGGAAGAAACTCAAAGTTGGCTAGGGCTACTAAGGTTATTAGTGAAATAAAATATATGGTGGGAAAATTCCGAACACGTGTAGAACTCCTAGCTAGTCTCACAGGTTTGACTGAAGCATGCGCTCCTTTGAATCATAGCCATATGATACGAGGTGGCTCCTTCGAAGAACATGAGAGATAGTTGGAAGTATCTATGCCTCCTACATCTATGTACATGGCTGACACGGTCCCTTCCATCAGTATACCTACTACTTCCAAAAAATTTGAGACCATCAAAGTAAAGAAAACCCCTCTAGGTTTTCACTTCACCCCTCTTGTCACCTCCAGTGGTAGAGGATTTCGCGGGACAATTGGTGGAGGCTTTGGTGATGGCGGTTTCCGTGGCAAAGGTGGCACTAGCAGAGGTGGTTCTGGTGGAGGTCATGGTTGTGGCTTTGGAAGTGGCAATGGTTCTGGCAGAGGTCACACCGCTGGTGGTGGCATCGGTGGTAGCTCTGGTGGTTGTCACAAAAGTGGTTCTAGTGGTGGTTCCACTGGTCCTTTATCTTCTAATGACCCAATTCTGAATACCCTTTTTTAGAATATGGGGAAGATGCAGAACTAGCTGGCAAACCTTTCCCAAGCTTCTGCCAAGCTTATCTTCCAACCCTTATTCTGACATATTCCATTGTCGATAGTAATTTTGAACACTCCTTTCCCACAAGGGATGGAGATTCCTAAATTTGAGAAGTACGATAGCAAAGGGAACCCACAAACACATGTGTTCACCTTTAATTCCTCATACATAGACTTTTTCCATCATGATACATTGATGGAAAAACTATTCCCTCGATCCCTCAAGGATACAACACTCGACTGGTACTGTTCCTTGCCCGATAATTCCATCTTTACGTTTGATCAACTTTTGAACCAATTCTTATGACATTTCCAAGCCAACATCGGGCCAAAGATGACCTTCTTTGATCTTGTTCGATGTAAACAAGGGGATAATGAGAAGATTATTGACTTTATAGCATGATATCACCTCTTCTCGCAAATCTTGTACCCATTGCTCGACTCCGATGTGTAGAAGGTGTTCATAGGGAACTTACAAAGGCATTGGCAAGAGAATTTTTCCCTCATGAAGTATCCTTCTTTCACACATTTGTGTGTGGCTTTACAAGAGTACCAACAGACGGTGGTTTAGTTCAGCGGATCTTCCTCACACTCTTGTTCTGAAGGAAATTCCATTATATCAATCTATAAAAAAGGAAAATTTGTTGCAAATGTAGCTATTGTGGATAAATGTCTTTATAGCATGATATCAAGCGCTCTTCTCACAAATCTTGTACCCGTTGCTCGACTCCGATGTGTAGAAGGTGTTCATAGGGAACTTACAAAGGCATTGGCAAGAGAATTTTTCCCTCATGAAGTATCCTTCTTTCACACATTTGTGTGCTGCTTTACAAGTGTACCAATAGACGATGGTTTAGTTCAGCGGATCTTCCTCGCACTCTTTTTCTGAAGGAAATTCCATTATATCAATCTCTAAAAAAGGAAAATTTGTTGCAAATGTAGCTATTGTGGATAAAAATGGCCTCAAACGTGACCAAAAGTTCACAAAGTTATCATAATCTTATTCTCCCATCTTACAGAAGTTTTTGAAGGATAGGATCATTAACTTGTCGAGTCCTAAGCCCATTAAGGAGCCTTACCCTAACTGGTATTATGCAAATACTTATTTTTGATACCATTCGGTTAATGGACATGATACCAAATGTTGCATGTGTCTACATCATGAGATATAGGATTGCATTGAGGATGGTACTATTTGAATTGATGGAAGCAAACCAAACACAAACAAATCAGTGGTGAAAGCTAATAGTGAATTGTAGATATACACGAACTTGTTTCTGTCGCATTCCGCTAACATGACTATCAATCCCACTGATTCTATTTCTCAACCCAAAGCATACGTTAACATGGTGGTTGTTACACCCTCTCCTCATCTTGTGACCGGTTCACCGGATATAAAATTCACTTCACAAGATATGCCAAAAAATGACAAACCTTCTCTCCTTTACATTCTCACTCGCCTCAATGGCAACATTATGACACGAGTCTTAGTCGATCCTACGAGTAGAGTGAATGTCATCATGGAGGAGACTTTATTGTTGAACTCCCTACAAAAGGAGTAATATGAAGAAAAAAAAAATCATGTGTATGCATGATGATCTTTCCCTAAAACCATATGGGTCAATAACTTTGTCCATCCTAGTTGGACCCAGAACGTAGATGCAATTTTTGATGTCATTCTTGAGTTGGACCTATTCAAGGTAAAGCTAGGCATACCTTAGCTAGCTTCCATGAATGGGATTGCCTCTATAGTCCACAAGTGTCTTAATTTTTCCCATGAAGGTGTTGTGCATGTAGTGCATGATACTAGACACTATCTTGTGGTGTCCCATGGAGGATACTCATTGGATCACTTTTGGCCCACCCCAGTTGGTTCGCTTCCTCCAAGAATAGACCTACTCTACAAGAATTATGTGAATTACAAGACTAGGGGTAAGGGACAGTCAAAAATGACCCTTCCTATAGTTGAGCAGCCAATTGTCTCCTTTTCTCGAAATGAAAAAGACAAACTTGCTCCTTCTCGGGCTACCTCATCTCCTCCCCTCTCATGGGAAGATTATTGGATGAGTAAGTTTGGTTTTTACCTGCTAAGTCCAATGATGCCTAATTGGCATAGACCCAAGATTAGGATATCAGATCTCCCTACCGAGGCTCTTGGGCCTTGGTACTACTTATATGGTAGAAAGAAAGGCTTGTGAAGAGAATTCACTCTGTGGCCTCCTATTGTTCCTACTTCTAAAGCGGTGAATGGGAAGAGGCCTATTGTTGAGGTTTTGGAGCCAATTCCCCTTGCTACTTCTAAAACCATTCCTCCTGTTCCCATCCAAGATTTTGTCCCTCTGCTAGAAATAGCTTTGGAGGAAACTCTCATGATTGAGCAAGAGCCCTCCATTCCTTCACAACCTTCGGCCTCTAGTTTGAAGAGTCATAGAAACTACCTTACATGTGAGTGCAACCGTTAGAAAAAGGCTCCTCTAGCTACTATGGCCACTTCACAGAAGAAGGAAGAGGAGATGATCACTCCTATATCAAGACCACCTGCTTCCTCTCTCCCCTCTATTTCCATCCAAACTAGTTATGTGGTGCAGGAGCACCTAGGCAAATACTAGGCAATAGGAAGTCTAGGATCCATGTTTTTGTTTTTATGCATTTGTATAAGGTCATGTTGACCATTGCATTGTGTTAGAAGGTTAGGAATAAGTAGTGATCAGGAGCCATCAGGAGTGGACAGTAGTTGAAGATATGGAAGGGTTTCATGGGGTTAGAAATCAACTAGGATAAGTGGCAAGAAGTTGCAAAACGTTCCATTTTGCAACTTTTCCATCATCGGTTTAGTGAATGAGCGGCCAAGAAGTGGTTGAGGCCGAGCTTAACTGAATTTGGACACCTATTTATGGTGGATTTCGAGCTGAGGGCAAGGTTGAATGTTTTGGCATTGTACAAGTTTCATGAAAGCATGAAAAGACAGTGTTATGGAGTAATATTTATGTTTTGCCTTGAGTTAGTGTATTGTTGGTTTGATTAGACATTGTGTTTAGTGTAGAATATAGTGTAGTTTCTTTCCAAGCTCTGTGTGGTACAGTGGCAAGTTGAATTCATCATTTCCTAGCTTGTTCTTAGATAGTTTTGTTCCTTTCCATTGCTAATCAGTCTGGTAAACTGTCAACCATGGAGACTTAGACCTTTGTCTTCCTCTATACCTGGTGTATAGTCTATGGGGATTGAGGCTAAGCTCCATGCCTATACATAGATTAGGTCTAGGAGTCTTTAGGGGTCGAGTGATCATGAAGAAAGTCTCTTCCTAGGTGAGCTTGGCAATGCTCGGCTAGGAAGGACAGTGCAAAACAAGCACCTAACTTGCAGGGGTGCCCTCTCTTGGCTAAATCCCATGGTAGAAAGGTGGAAGGAAGCCTTGTAGAGGTTTGATACCAAGGAGGAGGTCCCAACAGTCCGTTTGATGGGAAAACAAAATGACAGTCCATCGGGTGGTCAAAAAATGGCTTAAACAAGCCTAAATTTGCTAAACTAAGGGTTAGGACAGAGTACGGATAGTGGAGGCTCCAAGTTCCAAAATTCTTTAAGGTGTGGGCAAGGGTATCATGAATTCCAAGAAAAGATTGGCAGTCTTTTGGATAATTTAGGAGAGCTACCTCATTCTCTCAGGAAAAGGACCTATTTTGAAGGCCTAGAACTAAGGAACCAAAACCCTAGATGAGGGTTTGGTGAAAGCGAAGGAAGAATGGAGTTTGGTGCACCTACAAGAACCCTAGGAGGAATTTTGGAAGCCTATAGAAACCTTTCTACACCCATGAAAAGAGAAATAGAAGAGATGGAAGTATTTAACCTTTAGGGAAGATTAAGGGCTAGGGAAAAGAATGGCAGAGAGAGCACCAAGATTGACTTGGTTAGGAAAATGGAGATGATAGTAGAGTTGGCCAGGAGAACCAGGGGTGCCTAGCAATCAGTAGGGCCTATAGGTTAAGGTGGTGGAGAGTGACACCATAGGGAATTGCCAAGGTGAGACCTAGAGCATGGAACAATGAGTGTTCCAACCAACTCTACCCTATCAGATTGGAATCAGAGCAAGTTAAAGATTTGGGAGTGAACTGTGTATGTCAGACTTGGAATCCAGTGGTTCCACAACCATGGTGACCAACATTGAATTTGCAAAGAATTTGAAGATCAAGAAGAGGATAATAGAAGGTTGAGAGAAAGATTGGCTCAACTGGAGCAAGCATTGAACAATGTGCAAATCAAGGCCGAAGAGGTCAGTGATAGATTGGAGGGAAGGGAACCAAAGATTGAAGAGGTTGCAGAGGAAGACAAGACCCCTAAACCTGACCCTGTTCTACAAGAGGAGCCTTTCTTGAAGGCATTGAAAGCTTTGAGTGGGAAGGCACTTGAAGGTATACCACTATTTAGTGGAAAATTGGAAGCTGATTTGGTCATAGATTGGATAGAGGGCATGGAGAACAATTTTGAATGTGATGGAGTCACTGAAGCACAGAGGGTAAAGGTGGCCAAGTCTAGATTAAGAGGATCTGCCTTGACATGGTGGAAATTCATGCAAACAGAGAGAGAAAAGGAAGGTAAGAGGCCTATTTCAACTTGGAAAGGTATGGTGGCCAGAGCGAGAGAAGCCTATATACCAGATGACTATGAGATTCAGTTACACAAGAAGAGGCAAAGATTGAGGCAAAGAGACCAGGATGTGAACACCTACACTGAGGAGTTTCAAAAATTATGTATGAGGTCCAATGTCTTAGAAGATTATAGTCTCAAAGTAGTTAGGTACCTGAACGGTTTGAAGTGGAACATCCAAGAAGAGATGACTCTTCTAAGTCCTAAGACAATGCATCAATGCTATTAGTTAGCTATCAAGATTGAGGAAAGAAGCAAGAGGAAGCATGATCAGTCTTCTAAGAGCAGAGGTAGGGGAAGAGATCAAAGAGATCAAAGAGGACAGCGAGGTGGCTACCAAGGTAGAGGCAATGACCAAAGAAACCAAGGAGAGTTCAAATCCATAGAACATGGAAATGTAACACCTTCTAGAGGAGGGTATAACAGAGGTAGAGGTTCTCAAGGAGGATCCACAAGAGGAAGAGGAGCAGGTAGGAGCAATTCCTATTTTGCAAACATGAAATGCTACCACTGTGGCCAAGTTGGACATCCAGCTTATAGGTTCCCGGAGAAAGAATCTTCATCAAGAAATGAGAAGAGAGTGGCTTATGCAAAAGAGGACACCATGAGTCCTAAGTCACCTGAGGTTAGTCACATTGAGTCTAAGATGGGAGAGAATCTGATGTTTAGAAGAGTGTTGATAAGACAACTGGTCAAGGAAGAACCAAAACAAAGAAGAGCTCTATTTAGAGTAAGGTGCAAGATACTTGGTAAAGTATGCAAGGTCATAGTAGATTCAGGTTCAATAGATAATATTATCTTAGAGGAGGCCATAATGAAATTGAAATTGGAGAAGGTACCCCACACTAACCCCTACAAGGTCACATGGCTTAACAAAGGGCAGAGTGTTCTAGTGAATGAGCAAGTAAAAGTGGAGTTTTCCATTGGAGGGTACAAAGACAAGTTAGTTTGTGATGTTTTACCCATGGATGCATGCCATCTACTATTGGGAAGACCATGGTAGTATGACAGAGGTGCCATGTATGATGGGAAAGAAAATAGCATCTCCTTCAAGAAGGATAGAAAGACTTTCAAGTTGTAATCACTGTCAGAAGAGGATGAAGGACAGTCAAAGACACCAAGTGTCTTGTTAAGTAGTGGGAAAGAGTTCCTTAACACCCTACATGAAGGAGGAGAAGGATATGTAGTCTTGTTGCAATCCAAAGAGGAAGATAAGCCTGAAAAACTAGTCATTCTCGAAGCAGTCCAGAATTTGCTTGAAAAGTATAAAGACATAGTAAGTGATGGTACACCTGCAACTTTACCTCCTAAAAGAGCTATTAGTCATCAAATTGAATTCATACCTGGAGCATCATTACCTAACAAAGAAGCATATAAGCTTACACCAGATTAGAACTTGGAAGTGGCTAGACAAGTGCAAGAGTTGTTAGATCAAAAATTGATTCAAAAGAGCATCAGCGCATGTGTAGTACCAGTAGTCTTGGCAACCAAGAAGGGAGGAAAATGGAGGTTATGTATTGATTCTAGAGCAATAAATAGGATCATGATTAGATATAGGTTCCTTATTCCTAGAATTGAAGATCTAATAGATTGTCTTGGAGGAGCTTAATACTACACCAAGTTGGATCTCAAGAGTGGATACCATCAGATCAGAATTAAGGATGGTGATGATTGGAAGATAGCATTCAAGACAATAGATGGATTATATGAGTGGATATTTATGCCATTTGGCCTTTCCAATGCACCTAGCACATTCATGAGACTCATGAATGAAGTGCTCAAGGACTTCACAGGGATATTTTTGGTTGTATACCTTGATGACATCCTCATCTTTAGCAAGACAGTAGAGGAGCATCTCAAACATGTGGAGTTGGTACTTAGAAGATTGCAAGAGGAAAAGTTGGCTATCAACCTAGAGAAGCGTGAGTTCTTTAAACAAGAGCTTGTCTATTTGGGATTTGTGGTGTCTCAAGGATCATTGAAGATGGATCCAAGCAAGGTGGAAGCTATCCTAAACTGGCCTACACCAACAATAGGGACTGAGGTAAGAATTTTCCATGGATTGGCTCAATTCTATAGAAAATTCATAAGGAAATTTAGTGGTATATGTGCACCAGTTCTAGAGACAATCAAGGGTGGTTTGAAAACCAAGTTTTTGTGGACTCAAGCAGTTGAGAGAGGGTTTGAGAAACTGAAACAAGAAGTGGCAACTCAACCTATTCTCTTATTACCTAGTTTTGACAAATTGTTCACTGATGAGTGTGATGCAAGTGGAGTGGCAGTAGGAGGAGTGCTAAGTCAAGAGGGCTGGCCTATGGCCTTCTTTAGTGAAAATCTCAATGAAGAAAAGAATAAATATTCAACTTATGACTTAGAACTTTATGCTTTGGTTCAATCACTTAGGAAGTGGAGGCATTACCTTCTACCCAAGGAATTTGTAGTCTTTACTGGCAATCAAGCACTTAGTTATATGAATACTCAAGAGAAGTTGAGCAATAGACACTTGAAGTGGATGGAATACATCCAAGCTTTTACCTTCACCATCAAGCACAAGAAGGGATAGATGAATAAGGTAGCAGATGCATTGAGCAAGAGGTTGTTGACAGTGCAAGAGATACAAGTGAAGAGCATAGGGATTGAAAGCTTTAAAGATCTCTATGGAGAGGATGAAGATTTCTCAGAGGCCTATAAGGTATGTTCTGACTTTGAGAATCATTTTCATAGTCAATATGCTAAGTATACATTGCAAAGTGGATTATTGTTTAAAGGGAATCAGTTATGTGTTCCAAGAGGGTCAATGAGGGAAAATCTCATTCAAGAAAAGCATAATGGAAGTCTTAGTGGACACTTTGGCATCAACAAGACCTTAGAATTAGTACAAAGGTTTTATTACTAGCCTAAGTTGGCAAGAGATGTCAGAAAGTATGTGGAACAATGTGTTGTGTGTATGAAAGCTAAGGGAGGAGCTAGCAATGCTAGTTTATCTCAACCCCTACCCATTTCTAACAGACCATGGGAGTGTGTGAGCATGGATTTTGTGGTAGGACTCCCTAAGGCCAAGACTGGTTTTGATAGTGTGTATGTAGTGGTGGATAGATTTAGTAAAATGAGTCATTTTATCCCTTGCAAAACTACTCATGATGCTAGTTACATAGCCCACCTTTTCTTCAAGGAGATTGTTAGGATCCATGGCTTGCCTTTGAGCATTGTTTCAGACTGGGATGTAAAATTCGTGAGTCATTTTTGGAAGACTCTATGGAGAAAATTAGGTACCAACCTCTCATTTGGATCAGCTTACCATCCTCAGACCGATGGTCAAATAGTGGTGGTTAACAGGGTGTTGGGTAATCTTCTTAGGTGCCTAACAAAGGAATATGAACAGACATGGGATATGGTCATCTCACAAGCTGAGTATGCCTATAATGATAGTGTCAACCAGACCACAGGGAAGAGTCCTTTTGAGGTTGTGTATGGGATGCACCCAAGAGGCATATGTGAGCTCAGAGATCATGGAGCTATGGAACATAGAATTGGACATGCAGAAGACTTCAGTCAAACCCTGAAAGAGATTCAGGAGTAGGTGAAGAGGACAGTCACCGAAGCTACACAAAAGTTTAAGGAGAAGGTAGATTTTTCAAGGAAGGATGTGCAATTTGTAGTGGGTGAATATGTCATGGTTCACCTCAACAAATCTAGGTTGCAGAAGGGAGTATCAACCAAGCTATAGATGAAGAGAGTAGGACCATGCAAGATATTGGCCAAGTATGGTAAAAATGCATACAAGGTTGAGCTACCTACCGACTTAGCAATCTCACCAGTCTTTAATATAGCTGACTTGATCAAGTACAAAGGATCAGTCATTGATGTGGATCAGAATAGTAAGGAGATCTTCAAGGACATCAGCAATGTACCCTTACCTAGTCCAGACAAGCAAAAAGTTGAAAGGGTCTTGGAGTCAAGGGTGCAAAAGTCTACAAGACACAAGGTGTACATGGAGCACCTTATTAAGTGGAAGAATAAGCATGAATTAGAAGCTACATGAGTACATGAAGATCAGTTCAAGAAGCTTGGCATTGACATGTCATTGCTCTCTCCTTCTACTCCATAGTGTTTGGGCAGGGAGGGGGAGAATGGTGCAGGAGCACCTAGGCAAATACTAGGCAATAGGAAGTCTAGGATCCATGTTTTTGTTTTTATGCATTTTTCTAAGGTCATGTTGACCATTGCATTGTGTTAGAAGGTTAGGAATAAGTAGTGATCAGGAGCCATTAGGAGTGGACAGTAGTTGAAGATATGGAAGAGTTTCATGGGGTTAGAAATCAACTAGGATAAGTGGCAAGAAGTTGCAAAATGTTCCATTTTGCAACTTTGCCATCATAGGTTTAGTGAATGAGCGGCCAAGAAGTGGTTGAGGCTGAGCTTAACTGAATTTGGACACCTGTTTATGGTGGATTTCAAGTTGAGAGCAAGGTTGAACATTTTGGCATTGTACAAGTTTCATGAAAGCAAGGAAAGACAGTGTTATGGAGTAATATTTTTGTTTTTCCTTGAGTTAGTGTATTGTTGGTTTGATCAGACATTGTTTTTAGTGTAGAATGTAGTTTAGTTTCTTTCTGAGCTCTGTGTGGTATAGTGGCAAGTTGAATTCATCGTTTCCTATCTTGTTCTTAGATAGTTTTGTTCCTTTCCATTGCTGATCAGTCTGGTAAATTGTCAACCATGGAGACTTAGACCTTTGTCTTCCTCTATGCCTGGTGTATAGTCTATGGGGATTGAGGCTAAGCTCCATGCCTGTACATAGATTAGGTCTAGGAGTCTTTAGGGGTCGAGTGATCATGAGGAAAGTCTCTTCCTAGGTGAGCTTGGCAATGCTCGGCTAGGAAGGACAGTGCAAAACAAGCACCTAACTTGCAGGGGTGCCCTCTCCTGGCTAAATCCCATGGTAGAAAGGTGGAAGGAAGCCTTGTAGAGGTTTGATACCAAGGAGGAGGTCCCAACAGTCCGTTTGATGGGAAAACAAAATGACAGTCCATCGGGTGGTCAAAAAATGGCTTAAACAAGCCTAAATTTGCTAAACTAAGGGTTAGGACAGAGTACGGATAGTGGAGGCTCCAAGTTCCAAAATTATTTAAGGTGTGGGAAAGGGTATCATGAATTCCAAGAAAAGATTGGCAGTCTTTTGGATAATTTAGGAGAGCTACCTCATTCTCTCAGGAAAAAGACCTATTTTGAAGGCCTAGAACTAAGGAACCAAAACCCTAGATGAGGGTTTGGTGAAAGCGAAGGAAGAATGGAGTTTGGTGCACCTACAAGAACCCTAGGAGGAATTTTGGAAGCCTATAGAAACCTTTCTACACCCATGAAAAGAGAAATAGAAGAGATGGAAGTATTTAACCTTTAGGGAAGATTAAGGGCTAGGGAAAAGAATGGCAGAGAGAGCACCAAGATTGACTTGGTTAGGAAAATGGAGATGATAGTAGAGTTGGCCAGGAGAACCAGGGGTGCCTAGCAATCATTAGGGCCTATAGGTTAAGGTGGTGGAGAGTGACACCATAGGGAATTGCCAAGGTGAGACCCAGAGCATGGAACAGTGAGTGTTCCAACCAACTCTACCCTATCATTCTGTATCACTTCTGGCTTCCGTTGTGAGTGCACATGCACCTGGAAAGGTGTAGGTGTTCATCACTCCTTCAATGGATCCAAATTTTTTGACATCCCTTCTAGATGTCTCACCTTTCCCAAAGCCCATAGATATGGTTAACACTTCGATTATATCTATTGTGGTTCTTTCCTCCTCTTCTCCCTCTACTATTCTTGCTTCATCTATGGGGAGTTTTCCTTCTTCGATAAAGAAGAAGATAGAGAGTGGTCCCTCCATAAATGGAGGTAAGAGGATCCCACCTTCCTTCAAAGATGGCCCTAGGCTAATTTGTTATTTCCTAGCGATAGAACTAGTCCTGGCCTCTCTTGAGTTCGTCACCACTCCCGAATCACTCGACAATCCTAGCGATGAGCCTCGAGAAAAGTCTCCTTTGTCCATCAAAGTGAAACATGGAACTCTCGTCAAGTGCATGTTTAACTCCATAGGTGAATTTTTAACCCTATCAATGATCTTCATGAAATTCTTGACCTTAGACCCACAAGAGTTGAGCGACAAAGACCTCACTCGTCCTTCTTCCTTAGCCCTTGTTGTAGGAGGATCAAAAGCTCCTCCCCTTAACATTCAACCACTACAGGCTCGTCTTCCTTCTCCTTATGATGATCTAGAGTGGGAGACTGGCAACCTCTTCGTTGATCAATGTTAGGGGGAGACCCCTTCTTGATCTTTAGATTAGTTTTGTATGTGTTGTGATGTGCTTCCCCCATAATTGTGTTATATCTACCTAGATGACCCTCATCACCCATGTCGGTGCTTGGATACAAGCATGGTGTTTGTCTTGTAAACCTTCCTCTATTTTTATCATCATTCTTCCATGTTTTTGATTGAATTTCAGAAAATTGGGGATAATACAAAGTGTCAGAAGCATTTAGGGTTCCTTCCATGTTGACCTAGTTTTTTATTTTTACTTTCTCTTTCGTGCATTCTTCTTGATCTAGTTGGGGATTGATGATATTTTTCCTTGCACCATGATTACCTACTATTTACATAAACAAATTCATATCTAATCCCAAGAAACTAGATCCCCCTATGCCCTATGTTCGTGTTCTCTTTCCTTTTGCTCTCTTTTTATCTTTATCTCTTCTTTGCTTGAATTGTCCCTCTCATGTGTTAAAACGTTGATTCTAAACTACTTGGTCTTTTGGAAATGCATTCATTACCATATGAATCTTTTCTTAAGAACCTTCACACACTTCTTTCTTATAATTGAATTCTCAACTTGAAACCCTAACGGGGCATGTTTCCTTTATCATGGGTTTGCAAAGAAAGGACTTGAGAACCTTCCTTTGAAGCAAGAACAACTTTGATCTTCCCCTCACATGAGGGAATATTCTTCCTTTCAAATTCCTTGATGATGAATCGATTCAAAAAAGGTGTTATATTTCAAATGAGTGCATGCCTTAAGTGTATCCCTTTCTTTTCACATCGGGTTCCCAAGGGATCCCTTCAAAATTCTTTACATCTTTACGTCTATCTTGAGGGCAACCCAACTAGACCTTCTTTACATCTTTGCATCTAGCTTGGGCACAGCTCGACTAGACCTATTTCACATCTTTATGTCTAGCTTGGAGTCAACCTAACTAGAGTTTACTTTTCAAACAGTGCATCCCTTGAGTGGACCCCTCTTCCTTTTGAAGGGTTCCTGAGGGACCCCTTTGAAAGTCTTCCTACTCGGCGATGGTCTGCATGACTATCCATTCATTGGCCTACATAACCACTTCTTGATGTGTTCTATATGTAGGTAAACATGTCACCATTTTTGACTCTATGGAGTCCCCTCTTATATGTCTCCCTCATGTGAGATTTCTTGGTAGGTACCTCTCCTTGCAGGTCTTCAGGTCTGTAAGGTGCTCTTCCTGGTTTCCTTCATGTCAAAGTTCTTGAAGGATACCTCCCTTGTAGGTTCACGGGCATGTAAGGCACTTTCATTCTTCAGCTTTGTAGTTCTATGAAAATTAAGAATTCATTTTGTTGTCTTGCACTTTTGGGTTCACTAGACCATGATTTGCTTCCTCAATTATTCAAGTATACATCTCTAACCTTATTTCTTCTTCGATCTTCTTTACCGAAGTACTCACCAGTATTTGTGCTCGCTAAAGTGGGGGGAAAATTTATAGGATAAAATTTGCACCCCTAATGCAAATTCCCCCTTCACCCTTCTCCACTTTATGAAAACAAAATCGGAGACTTAATTCCACATAAGCTCTTTGTTCTCATCACACTTGGTGCCTATTTTGAGTGTTGATAGGGGTGTTTCTATTGGGGATTCCCACACACCACGTACATTTCCATGTGGTGCACTTACATCCCTAGTATATTCCTATGGATGGAGTTTGTAGAGACGTTACACTTCCCATTGGAAGTCAAAGTGTAATGCCCCTCTTCGCCTGCCCGACCCGAATATGGCAATTTTTCATTCTTCTTCTTCATATTCACCTTTCATTGATTCATTTGAGAGGCTATTTGATCTCTACAATCTCCAAGTATTTTAGCATTCATCCACAAGCTTTGTAGTAGAATTTCACACTTCATTGCAGCAACCTATCACTCCATCAGCTCAGTAGAGCAAGCGTAGGACAACTCCATTGCAACAGAGGCTTGAGTTCTCTCATCTTTCTCCTCCACTAGTCTTGAGTGCTTTGGACGGAGGTGGTAAGCTCCTCTCATGTTCTCTATTACTTGGTTGAGTAAGCACATACTATTTTGTAGTGTTTTTGGTGTACTTTGCTTGTACTTCCTTTTTAATCGCTTTATTTCTATATTGTGGAAAACTTGGTTGTTTATGGAGGTGGAAACACCAAAATGGGGGTTTGATTGAGGTAGACCCCTAAACAGCCCCCCAACATTTTCCCTCTTTTATGTGTGTATGTGGAGAGATCTTGAAGCAAGATGGTGAAAAGGTTATTGTGTGAGATTGTCTTCGTCACCCTTGTGGTAATATACTTCCTTTGTGACATCCATATTTATGTTTCCTATTTCATAGTCATATTTTGCACCTTTAGAAACTCGTAGCTAGACTATTAGTCCACTTTTTAGAGATTAGACCCTATCTCCCTATTTTTCTAGTCGTACGGATGCCATCGCAGCTAAGAGATGACATCATGTTGCGATGTTGTCCCAGAACCACACTTACGTCCTCTAACAAAGAGCTATCTGAGACAAAAAAAAGTTGACCCTAAGAGCTAATGCATCTAGTTTCCTTTCAATATTCAGGTTTGCAAAGTGATTGAAGGACCCTGTGATTCTCATCATTCTCGTCCCGCCTATCCCAACTATCCCTTATACTTAGGTAAGTTAGGGAAACCCATTGATCTTAGCCTTTCGTAATCTGGGGCCTTGCAATGGTTGGTCCCCCTCTCTTAAAAACATATTATAATTTTTATTTCTATTGAAAAATATCTCTTTCATTATGCAATCACATATTGTTGCACTATATTCCAAATTCTATGCTACTCTACACTCTCATGTCTTTTCTACACTTTCCACCATTACATTATTTCAATCCTATTACATCTCCTTTTACAGCTACCATTACATTGTTGTATTATTTTCCACATTATTTTTCAGCCTCCTTATCTATACACTTTTTCCTTATTTTCTACCTCTTTATGATGTGGTTTTATGTGGGTTTTATAGCCCACATCTTAAAACAAATAAGCCATGATAGTAGGTTTATTTAACAAATTGACTCAAAAAAAAATTAAAAAATATTGTTTAGATCATGGTTATTGGTTTTAAATTTTGGTCATAAAATAATATGGAATCCATAATAAAATAGCATGGAGTATTATTTTGGTATGTATAAAAAAACAACAAAAATTATTTATTAAAAATTGTTGATTAGCTAAATCTATTTTTTGGCAAGTGCAATTGTGAACTTTGGGAAAAAAATTCTATCCTCCTCCAATAGCATGCTAAAATTATTTTCCAAAACTAAAATGATAGTTTTGTTGAATGGACAAGACAACTAAGAGGGGGGTGAATCAATTGTACATTAAAACATCAAACCCTCATTAACATTTAGATCTGCATTACTCTAAATAATCAATTAACAACCATTAAACCCTTATCGTACATTAGTAGAATATAAGCATGAGAAATAATAATGCAAGCACATCCAAAAACATGAGAACAACAGATTTATGTGGAAAAACCATGGTGAGTATTAGCTCACAATATAAATTAATTTCAACACCGAATATAATAGGCTTACTACTAAAGGGCTCACTATCTAGAAGAAAAAAAGTTCCCACTATCAATGGCTCACTAAAAACTTACAAAAAAGAAGAAAGAAGATTGTTACAATGAGAAATTCATGTCAAAGCAACAGAAAATCCCCACCACTACTTCACTAGAACATTCACACTCTCTTTGTAGAATGTAGACACCTTTTGATCATTGCTTCCAATAGTCTTAGTTGTTAAAACTCATATTGATCTTCGCACTTTCACACTTCACATCATAATTTTCATCACATGTAATTCATACATCCATCCTCCATCAACTCGACACACATATATATATACCATCATCAACATTGAAAACAATCTACAAGGTCGGTTATGCACCTCAAACATGCAAACTCAAATTAGGTTGGCACTAAGCATGTTCCCACAATGGAGAGGAATGAAATTGAACCACATCACACCTTAACTTGAACCTAAATCCATACATATATGCCACACCATGCTTCCACAAACACCAAAGCATTTCTATAATTAGTGTAAACACCTAAGGTTGGTTGATCCTATGTTAACACCATTGAACATTTAAATACACAGTTCCCTTTATCAATGATGACTTGTGAACCTTACACAATCTAGAATATTCCATCAACACCTTGAAATCCAACAAATCCTTCATTGTATCATATACCTAAAGAACATACTCATTTTGTACAACTAATTAACCTTCCACATATTATAACTCAATAATCTAACTCTACAAAGCACCAAAACTCAAACAAATTAGATTGAAGATAGATATGAGAAATATAAGCATGCTTCTAGATCCATGAGACTAGAAACCACACTATAAATAAACATAGAGAAAAACCATTTATCTCAGATGTCACTGCAATACACCATTCACACACTGGTGAATGCGAATTTCTCTAAACAATGATCCAAAACAAGATACTTTGTATATAACACCTCTGAACAACTTTGATCAACATATTTGAACCAAATAATCATATCTTCAACCATGAAGAAATTTGGAGCAAGAACTAGAACACTACTCTACTACATTGAACACTCTTTACCACATTGTTTCCTCTTTTATTCAAATTTTATCAAAAGTACTTGGAAACCAAGCACCACAAATATCATCTCAACATCTACAACACCTTAAGCACATAAGAGGTTGAATATCCATAAACATATGCTCAAAATTAATACTAGAGGTTGAAATCCATGATACTACTAATGACAACATAATGCAACCAATCAAAATAGATGTCTCCACAGGTTGACATCCATACAACAACAAATATTTTTTGACATCAATGATAACAAAAACTTCCAAAAATCTCCCCATTTTTCATTGATGGCAACACATGATATGAAAAAACATCAAAAAAAAAATTTAACAACTCTGATCACCAACACATATTGCACAGCAGTGCACACTCCCTTACACAAGAATCTATCCTCTCCAACACTTTCTATTTCTCCCCCTTCATAAGGTTTTTCAGTTAAATCTCTCCCCCTTTGACATCAATGGAAAATGGAAACATCCCCTTTGACATCAATCATGCATGTATCTTCTCTACAACTTCTTTTTCTTCTACTACACATATCCGCTGACATAACTAACAAAGGAAAATACCTATATACCACACAATGACAACACTTACTCCTGCTAACTGCAATAACCAACAATGCTACTACCTAATCCCCTGAGAGGTAGCCACCAACATCAGTCTAGAGTAAGGAATGAATCTTGAAATCCACTAGAGTGACGCATTATAACCATATGCATCTAATTGAAAGGAGGAAAAATAACCTAGTGCAGGAGCACCTTGTTCATTATATGTCTCCATTAGTCAAAATTGGAAAATTTGAATTGTCATCAAGGAATGTATGTATAAATTTCATGGTCAAGTCATTCCAATGTATTTGTGTCATAAAAAAGGGCCTCTAGGTGATCATGAGGTTATGTCATAAAATGTTATCAATAATGTAAAAAGATGCAAAAGTGCAAAAAATGCAAAATTGCACATAGAAGATGAAGAGTCGCCAATTCATATTTAGTTTTCAAGGCCATTGTAATTGATTAGGAATTCAAGAATTCTAATGAAAACGACTTTATAAAGTCTTGTAAAGGTGAGGCTAGTATTGTATTCTTGTATCTTAACAAATTCTAAAATAAAGATATTTTGCTCTGCAAATTCAAAGCATTCTTTCTGTAGTTTACCAGTTTGAGAGGTCTGTATAGTAATACCAGCATTCTATCGACATTGTTTTTAGTAGATTAGGGTATTATTTTTCTTTTAAGACTATTTTGGTGGGGTTATATTGTATTTCAACTTTTGTCTAAGTATTTCTTTGCTAACGGGTTAGGAAACCTCAAATTTGGGGTTTTGAGAGTCAAATAAGAACAGTGGCAACTACTCCACCGAAGTAGGCATTGTAGATCGGTGGAGTAGGTTAGATGAGTATGTTTTAGGCTCTGAGTGTGGTGGCAGGTATAGGGGAAACAAGAATACAATGGTTGGGTTGCTGCTACAGGAGAATCTTAGGGGTTTCCATGCAAGAAGTAATGCTACATGTCAGGATATGATGAAATAACTTTTGTAAAGGCTTGGTGATGAATCTCAGAGCATGGGTAGACTTATTCAAACTTGTTCCAACTTGTGTCAAGGTGGTATGATTTTTACAGGTGGCATTTTCTATAAACCCATGTTTTATATAGTCTCAAATGGCATACAATGAGGTTTTTTAAGTCTAATGCATAAATGATTGGTTCTTTGAGAAGTAATGATGGATTTGGTAGTTTTAATACATCAATAAAGACTATTTTGAGTTAAAGTTGGTTTTGGAGGTACTTTGAGAGTGCTTACTTTGTTAAAATGGGGTAAATGGGGCTCCTAGATAGCGGGTGGTGTATTGATTCTCCTACATTCTCTGAAACAAGTGATATCTCTTTTGAAGTATGTTAAGAAGGACTATAAAGGGTATCTTAAAATGTGGTTTGTTTGAAGGGAGGCATTGTGTTTAAAGGGAAAGCAACCGTTTTAAGGGTTTGGGATACTACTAAGTTTTCTAACCTGTGCATGCTTGAATATGAGATTTTGTGAAAACTGTGGTATTGGTGATTGTTTATGTGTTGAACCTATCAGAAGGAAGGTGTTAAGGATGTATGGAGATTGGTTTTGTAGGATAATGTGTTGCCTTGGAGAGTGAGTGTGTTGGTGAATTTTTGTTTTATTGAATGAATTGAAGAATGAACATAAGCTGTGAATGTTGAAAATAAAGATTTAATTCGAAGCTTCCTAATGGTGAATTTGACTTGTTTTAGTCATCTTGATGTTGGTTAAGGTTTGTTTAAGCCTAATGAAGGATTGAATGTTGATTAGGTGATTTTGGTGTTTGACAACCAAATGAATGGCCAAAGAATTTGATGAATTTTGATGAAAGGATAGTGAAGTAAAGTTGCTTGGTTAATTTTCATCTTCTCTTGATTCAATTGGGTCAGATGTACCCTATGTTTGTGTGGTTTGGCAGTTAGTACTACATCATTTGGTATCAAAGCCTAAAGATGCTCTAGGAAAGATGGTTATGGCTAAGTTGTTGCTAATAGTAAGTTGAGATTGTTGGTTGGTTGCAGGTGCTTATCCATCTAAGCTACAGAGAGGAAGAACTCTGAGGAGTTGTGTGTTGGTAGACAAGGAAATGTCTATGGTCACCATCCTCCAATGGAGATTAAGATGGGTAGAAGGTCCAAAGTAAATCGAGTGTAGCATCTTCCAGGATCTATTGTTGGGCAAGATGGATGGTTTGCTAAGTTGTGTTGTGTTGCAGTTAGAACCTGATGGATACCTAATTGAGAAGCACTGAAGAGTTGTAGCCTTGATGAAGGATACTCCACTGATGGGATTTGATGAACGGTTGAGAATATTGGTTAGAGAAAGGTACAAGGCAAAGAGATGAAGATGGATATGGAGGAAGAAGATGACAAGAGAAAGCAAAGTGGCAAAGATGAAGACAAGGCAAAGACAAATGAAAATTAAGAAGGAACAAGAATGAGGCAGATTGATTTTCTTTTGTAAGTGCAAGTGAAGATGATGCAATGTGTTTCCAAGGGACTTGGAAAAAAAAATTGGTTGGTTGTATGGTGCAGGAGCATCTTGTTCATTGTATGTCTCCATTAGTCAAAATTGGAAAATTTGAATTGTCATCAAGGAATGAATGTAATAATTTCATGTTCAGTTCATTCCAATGTATTTGTGTCATCAAAAAGGGCCTCTAGGTGATCACAAGGTTATGTCATAAAATGTTATCAATAATGTAAAAAGATGCAAAAGTGCAAAAAATGCAAAATTGCACATAGAAGATGAAGAGTCACCATTTCATATTTAATTTTCAAGGTGGTTGTAACTGATTGGGAAGTGAAGAATTCTGATGGAAACACCTTTATAAATCCTTTTAAAGGCAAATCTAGTATTGTATTCTTACATCTTAACAAATTTTGAAATAAAGATACTTTGCTCTGCAAATTCAATGCATTCTTTCTGTAGTTTACCAGTTTAAGAGGTCTGTATAGTAATACCAGCATTCTATCGACATTGTTTTTAGTAGATTAGGGTATTATTTTTCTTTTAAGACTATTTTGGTGGGATTATATTGTATTTCAACTTTTGTCTAAGTATTTCTTTGCTAACGGGTTAGGAAACCTCAAATTTGGGGTTTTGAGAGTCAAATAAGAACAGTGGCAACTACTCCACTGAAGTAGGCATTGTAGATCAGTGGAGTAGGTTTGATGAGTATGTTTTAGGCTCTATGTGTGGCAGCAGGTATAGGGGAAGCAAGAATACAATGGTTGGGTTCCTACTACAGGAGAATCTTAAGGGTTTCCATGCAAGAAGTGATGCAATAGGTCAAGATATGATGAATTAACTTTTGTAAAGTCTTGGTGATGAATCTCATAGCATGGGAAGACTTACTCAAGCTTGTTCCAAGTGGTGGCAAGGTGGTATGATGTTTGCAGGTAGCATTTTCTATAAACCCATGTTTTATGTAGTCTCAAATGGCATACAATGACGGTTTTTACGTCTAATGCATAAATGATTGGTTCTCTGAGAAGTAATGATGGATTTGGTAGTTTAAAGGCATGAATAAAGATGGTTTTGAGTTAAAGTTGGTTTTTGACATACTTTGAGAGTGCTTACTTTGTTAAAATGGGCTAAATGGGGTTCCTAAACAGTGAGTGGTGTATTGATTCTCCTACATTCTCTTAAACAAGTGATATCTCTTTTGAAGTATGTTAAGAAGGATTATAAAGGGTATCTTAAAATGTGGCTTTTTTGAAGGGAGGCGTTGTGGTTAAAGGGAAAGCGCCCATTTTAAGGGTTTGGGATACTACTAAGTTTTTTGACCTATGCATGCTTGAATATGAGATTTTGTGAAAAATGTGGTATTGGTGATTGTTTATGTGTTGAACCTATCAGAAGGAAGGTGTTAAGGATGTATGGAGATTAGCTTTGTATCATAATGTGTTAACTTGGAGAGTGAGTGTGTTGGTGATTTTTTTTTTTATTGAATGAATTGAAGAATGAACATAAGTTGTGAATGTTGAAAATAAAGATTTAATTCAAAGCTTCCTAATAGTGAATTTGATTTGTTTTAGTCATCTTGATGTTGGTTAAGGTTTGTTTAAGCCTGATGAAGGATTGAATGTTGATTAGGTGATTTTCGTGTTTGACAACCAAATGAATGGCCAAAGAATTTGATGAATTTTGATGAAAGGATAGTGAAGTAAAGTTGCTTGGTTAATTTTGATCTTCTCTTGATTCAATTGGGTCAGATGTACCCTATGGTTGTGTGGTTTGGCAGTTAGTACTGCATCATAACCCCTAAATTATCCCATAGATACTCAAAAGTATCCTTATGAAGATCCTTAGTGAAGATATCTACAAGTTGATCCTTAGTAGACACCTATTCCAACTTCACCTCATTTTTTGTAACCTTTTCCTTCAAAAAGTGATATCGAATTGAGATATGTTTTGTCCTTGAATGCATTATCAGATTCTATTAAATGTTAATGACACTTGTATTATCAAAAAAGATAAAAATTGGTTCATCATATACAACTCTGATATCCTTCAATTTTTTCTTCATCCAAAACACCTATATGTAGCATGATTTTGTAGCAATGTATTCTACCTCTACAATATATAAAGATGTAAATCCTAATTCTTACTTAGCCAAGACACCAACCTACTTCCAAGAAAGAAAGAACTGCCACTTGTACTTCTCCTATCATTCACACATCATGCCCAATTTGTATCTATATAAGTACTCAAAGGGAAATCAATAACCTTTGGATACCACAAGCCATGTTTTGGAGTGCTCTTCAAGTATCTAAATATTCTCTTCATTGTTTCCACATGTGACTCTCTAGGATCTTGAAATCTAGACACAATAAAAATTGCATGCATGATATCCGGTTTGGTAGTAGTGCGATACAATAGTCCTCCAATCATTGATTTTTACTCACTTTGATCATCCTTTGGAGATTAATCATTCTTTCTTAACTTGCAACTAATAACCATAGGAGTACATGCTAGTTTAGGGTCTTTCATTCCAAACTTCTTTAGCATTTCCTTGACATATTTTGATTGTCGAATGAAAATACCTTTTTCTGTCTAATTGATTTGTAGTCCAAGGAATAAATTCATCTCCCAAAATATTGACATTTCAAACTCATTTTGTATCTATTCTACAAATATCTTGAACATACTTTCATTACCTCCAAAAATTATTTCATCAACATACACAACCACAATCAAGATTTGATCTTTTTCAAACTTCAAATAAATATTGCTATCTACGGTACCTTTATTGAATCATTTCTATTACAAGTACCTATACAATCTTACATACCAATCTCTGGGAGATTTCTTGAGACCATACAATGCTTTCTTCAATTTATAGACCATATTAGGGTTATCTAATAACTAAAATCCTTCTGATTATTCAATATAAACTCTTCTTCTAGGTCACCATTTAGAAATGTATACTTCACATACATCTGATACATTTTGAAATCCTTATGTGCTGCAAAATTCAAAAACATCCTAATAGCTTCCATTCTTGCCATCGGAGAAAATGTCTCCTCAAAATCTATTCCTTCCACTTGTGAGTAGCCTTTACACACAAGCCTTTCCTTATTCCTAACAACTTCTCTATTCTCATTTAGTTTATTTTGGAATGTACCCACTTAGTTCTAATCACATACTTGTTCACTAGTCCTAGGAAAAGTTCCCAAGTTTTATTTTTATAAATTTGTATCAATTCTTCTTCCATAGCATTTATCCAAAATTCATCTTTACATGCCTCGATCATTGTTTTAGGTTCAACTTTTGAAAGTAAACATAAATTTACTTGTTATTCTATCATAGAAGCCTTTCTTCTTGTCAATACACCTCTACTTTTGTCACCGATGATCTGATCTTTAGAATGATTATTTTCCATATACTTAGGGATCTTAGAGATCCTTTCTCGACATTCTTCCTCTTCAACCTACACTTCTTTTTCCTTGCCTTTATCCTTTTTGTATTCTCTGCAAGAGGAATCATCTAATTCATGTCCATCTATCATCACTAAACCTTTATGTAGGTCTTCATCCACTTTGAAACCTACGCATTCAACAATCCATTTAGCCTCTTTTTGTAGCACTGGTAAGCCTTGGTTTTTGTAGAATATCCGAGGAAGATTCCTTCATAGGATCTTGCATCAAACTTTCCTAAGTTTTCATCATCTCCCCTAATATAGCATTTTCTTCCAAACACTCTAAAATATTTGATAGTAGTCCTTCCGTAACATAACTCATAGGGAGTCTTTGAACTATTTACCCTTGCTTGTGCTTTGTTAAGTATGGAGACTAAAGTATGAGTTACTTCTCTCTAGTATACTTCTGGTAGGTTTGCTTCTTTCATCATTGTTATTATTTCTTCTTGAATAGTCCTATTCTTCCTTTCAACCCCTCCATTATGTTGAGGAATCCTAGGGGCTAAAAGTTGCCTCTTTATTCCTTGAACTTCATAGAAACTATTAAACTCATTGGAGGTGAACTCTCCACCTTTGTCAGATA
Source organism: Sequoiadendron giganteum (assembly GCA_007115665.2). Taxonomy (NCBI): domain Eukaryota; kingdom Viridiplantae; phylum Streptophyta; class Pinopsida; order Cupressales; family Cupressaceae; genus Sequoiadendron; species Sequoiadendron giganteum. The sequence goes on from CM021101.1 coordinate 113,449,726, forward strand.
TTAAACATTTGATTTTTCATATCCATTTCATTCTCAACCATATCTTTAAATTCCTTAAACTTATCTATAGCTTTTGAATTTTTTTTTATAAAAGTTACCCAAGTAATTCTAGAGTAATCATCAAACAGTAGCATGAAATATGTATCACCTTGAAAGCTTCTTATTATGATAGGTCCACAAATATTTATATGTACCAAATCCAAAGGACCAGTAGTAGATTATTCTTTGAATTTGAAACTTTTTCTAGCTTTCCTTCCAATTTGACATTCCTTACAAACTACATTTATAGGCTTTGTAATCTTTGGCAGATCTCTCACAACTTGAATTGAACTAATCCTCACTAGACTATAAAAATTTATGTGACACATTCTTCTATGCCATAGCCAACTTTAATTAATTTGAGTCATAAGAACATACCATTAGAACCCTTGAGTTGATCAACATTTCCATCTATTCTTCTTCTTGTAGCAACTAGAGTTCTAGAGCCTTTTCTAATCTCACAACCACCATCCTAAAATACAAGATTATATCATTTTTCTACACACTTTTCCTACACTTAGAAGATTATGTTGTATCCCCTTAACATAAATAAAATCATCTATATTATGTTTTCCATCAAATCTGATTAAACCTTTTCCATATATATTAGCAGATATATAATCACCAAACTTAACAAGACCTCCTTCAAATTAGTAAATTTTAACAAAATTACTCTTATCATCGGTCATGTGATTTGAGCATCCACTGTCAATGATCCAATTATTCTTTTCTTCTCTAGCATGAAAGGTAGTCACCATTGCTCCTTCAATATTATGACCTATTTTTGAAGTACTTTCCTTCATAGATCTCTCAGAGTTAGCAGAATTAGTTTCATCATTTAGAGCCATGAACAAGAATTCATTATCCTCATCATCAGGGTTTAATTAGATTCATCATCAGATATACTAGAATCTTCTTTAACATAATAACTTCTCTTAACTAATTTACCTTTTTTTTCCTTATATTTATCTTTTGAAGCTTTGATAGGACATATTGAAGCATAGTGACCAATCTTTCCATAACTGAAACATTTGAAAGGTAACTTACCTTTGTACTTTCCAGTGCCCTTTTTCAATCTCCTCACAAAGTTCTCTTCTACATCATCAACATCATCTGAATTTGATTCTTCATTCTTTTTATCTTTGCCAAATTTAAAATTAGTCTCATTCATTGAATCACTTGGACCAAACTCTCTCAATTCAAAAGTAGTTAAAGAAACATACAATTGATCTCGAATACAGATTTAAATTTTGAGCCTCTTCAATAGCAGAGAATTGATGACTATAAGATTTAGGCATAGTTCTCAGTACCTTCTTTACCACCTCATCTTCATCAAGTTTTCCACCAAGGCCTCTCATGGAATTTACAACTTTGTATATATGCATGTAGCTTGTAATATCTTCATCTTCTAAAATCCATAAGATTTCAAACCATATATTTAGGTTCTGCATCTTAGCTTGCTTGACTTTTTCATCTCCTTCATAGATACTTTCCAGCCTCTTCCAGATCTCACTAGCAGATTTGAGATTCATAACTTTCACAAGTTCAATATTAGAAAGACCACTCAAAAGAGCATACCTTAATTTTCCATTGTTCTCATAGGCCTTGATCTTATCATTAGTTCTCAAAAAAATTGTAGGAACAATATATCCAAATTCAACAGACTTCCAAACTCCAAACCTTGGAGAAATAAGGAAACCTTCCATCTTAGTATTCTAGAATGCATAATTTGATCCATCAAATAGAGGAGACTCCTTCTTATGTGTCATCCTAGATCTACCTCAAGAAAATAATCTTTCTTCCAAGGAACCTTGCTCTGATACCAATTGTTGAATGCACAAGACAACTAAGAGGGGGTGAATCAGTTGTACATTAAAACATAAAACCCCCATTAACATTTAGATCTATATTATTCTTTAACCCCTTAACAAGCAATAAACCCTTATCATGCATTAACAAAACATAAACATGAGAAACAGTAATTCAAACACATCCAAACACATGAAAACACCATATTTACATAGAAAACCCAAGAAGGGAAAACCCACAGTGAGGATTAGCTCACAATATAAAGTAATTGCAACACCGAATACAATAGGATTACTATTGGAGGGCTCACTACCCAAAAGAAAAGAAGGGGTCATTTCTAATGGCTCACTTCTAAATTAAAGAAAAGAAGAAAGAATATTATTAAAGTTAGAAATCTATATCAAAGTGCTTCACCAGAACATTCGTACTCTTTCTATAAAATGTAGACACCTTCTTCTCACTGCTTCCAATAGTCTTAGTCATTAAATCTCACACTACACTTTGCACTTTCGTACTTCACATCATATTTCACATCAAACACACATCATGCATCCATCCTTCATCAACTCAACACACATATATGCCATCTTCAACCTTGAAAACAATCTACAAGGTCGGTTATGCACGTCAAACATGTAAACTCAGATCAGGTCGACACTAAGCATTACCATGGAAAAGAGGAATGAAATTGGACCACATCACACCTTAACTCAAACTTAAATGCATACATATATATCATTCCACACTTCCACAAACATCAAAGAATTTCCATAATTAGTGTAAACACCCAAGATCGATCCATCCTATGTTAACACCATTGAACATTTAAGTACACACTTTCTTTTATCAAAAATAAATTGTAAACCACATACAACACTCAAACACAATTTGGAATATTCTATCAACACCCTAAAATCCAACAAATACTTCACAACATCATGCACTTGAAGAACATACTCTTTTTGTTCCACTAGTTAACCTTCCACATACTATAACTCAAGAATCTAACTCTACGGAGCAGCAAAACTTGAACAACTCAAACTGAAGATAGATATGAGAAATATAAGAATACTTCTAGATCTTAAAGACTAGAAACGAAATTTTAGAGAATGTGGAGAAAAACCATTTCTCCAAAACACCACTACAATACATCATTCACACAGTAGTGAACACAACTTTCTTTGAACAATGATCCAAAGAAAGAAACTTTGGATATAACACCTCCGAATAACTCTAATCAACATATATGAACTACATAAGCAGATCTTCAACCATGAATAAATGTGGAGCAAGAACCAGAACACTACTTTACTACACTGAACACTCTTTGTCACACTATTTCATCTTTTATTTAAATTTTCTCAAAAGAACTTGGAAACCAAGCACCAAAAACATCATCTCAACATATGCAACACCTTTTCAACCATACAAGATGTTGAACATCCACAAATATATGCTCATCAAATAAACACTAGAGGTTGACATCAATGATACTACTAATGACAACATAATGCAACCAATCAAAGAATCTCCATAGGTTAACATCAATGCAACAACAAATATTTGTTGACATCAATGACAACATAAAATTTCAACAAGTTCTTATTAGTAAATATAATTTAATATATACTTTTCATATTTTATCCCAAAATTATATCAAATATTTCCAATTTATATTTAATCATGTGTAGCAAAGGATAGTGAAAATATATAATATGGTATAAAATGGAATATAAAAATGGGTTGTAAGGTGTGTGAAAAAGGTTATAATGTGGGATAAACTAGAACATATATTCCTTGTTGGGATTCAAGAAAATTAGAGAAATAAACATTAACAATTATATGAAAATTAAATAACCAGAAATAACAATGAAGAATAATACAAAAGAGATCAACAAAAAAAATTAATGTGGTTCACCCAATATGGGCTACATCCACAAAAACTTAACCACCCAATGATTTTATTATCCAATTCAAATTAGATTACAATCTCATGAATCACACACATCACAACTTACATCCCAATTACTTATAACAAGATTTTTGGAAGCTTCTAGAATTAGGGTTTTATAAAGTCATTTTTTTATTTGATGTGTTAGGGGGAAAACCTTGATGTATTAACAGGAAAAAATATTGATGTGTTAACAAAAATAAATTTGGGGGTTGCACCCCCGAACCTTTGTTATTGGGGGTTTTCACCCCTGAACCCCTACTATCGGTGGCTACCACCCCTAAACCCTTATTGTCAAGGGCTACCACCCCCAAACCTCATCTATTGGGGGCTACCACCCCTGAGCCCTAATGAGAATATGTTAAAAGTGTACAGTATTTTCATGATCAGTCACCACATACCAACAATCTCCTACTTGGAGACTAATCAAGCTCCACACCAAACAATCTCCCACTTGGAGACTGATCTTGTATGACATTGTTGCACTTGCAACTCCCACTAGATTACAAGTCTAGCTGGTTTCTTATGTCCACCATTATTAGTCATGAATTCCAATGGAAACTAATGAGGAAATCAATTTCTCTCATGTAACAACCTTTGTGAACATATCTACAGGATTCTCACTTGTGTGAATTTTCTCTAGCTTCAACTACCCATCCTCCAAAATTGACTAGATGAAGTGGTATATGAGCTGTATGTTCTTAGTTTTTGAATGCAAAGCTAAGTTCCTAGCAAGATGATTGGCACTCTATCTATCAGTGTACAAAGGGCCATCTTCTTGTTGTTATCCCAATTCCTCTATAAAATGTTGTAACCAAATCATCTCCTTGCTATCTTCCATAGAAGCAATATATTCAACTTCAGTGGTTGAAAGCGCAACAACCTTTTATAGTCTTGAAATCCAACTGACTGTAGTAGCTCCTACAGTAAAAAACATACCTTGTAGCACGCCTCCTACTATCAATATCACCCACCAGATCAGAGTCAACATATCCGTTTAGAGAAATATTTGCTCCTCCAAAACATAGTTTCTTTGAAGTAGTACCTCTTAAATATCAGATAATCCATTTTATTGCATTCCAGTGTTCTATTCTCAAATTTCTCATATACCTACTCATGACTCCCACTACATGTGCAATATCTGGCCTTGTACATACCATTACATACATCAAGCTACCAACTATTGATGCAAATGGTATCTTATACATTTTGTCTTCCTCCTCTTGTGTCTTTGGACACATCTCCTTAGTCAACTTAAAATGACTAGGAAAAGGAGTACTAACCACTTTTGCATTCTGCATGTTAAACCTTTTCAACACCTTCTCTACATACTTACTTTCAGACAAAAATAATTTTCTATTTGTCCTGTCTCATGTGATCCTCATACCAAGGATTTGTTTTGATGCACCCAAATCCTTCATAGCAAATTAATTTTCTAATTTCTACTTAAGTTCATTAATATGTTGCATGTCATCAACATAAAGCAATAGGATAATATAGCTACCATTATCCAATTTCTTAAAATAAACACAATAATTAGAATGGCATCTTTTATAACCTTGTTTAACCATAAAACTATCAAATTTCAAATACCATTGCTGAGGTTTTTGCTTCAAGCCATACAAACTCTTCTTTGAATTACACACAAATTCCTCCTTACCCTTGACCTCATATCCTTGTGGTTGTTGCATGTATGTTTCCTCTTCCAAATCCCCATGGAGAAATGTTGTTTTCACATCTAGATGTTCATGATGCAAGTCTTTCGTAGCCACAAGACTTGGAATAGTTTTAATAGAAGTCATCTTTACAACTAGAGAAAATATTTCATCAAAATCTATACCTTTTTTCTGTGCAAAACCTTTTACCACGAGTCTAGCCTTATATCTTTTCTTGCCTCAATCTTCTTCCTTCAACCTGTAAACCCATTTATTTGGAAATTATCTTTTACCTACAAGAAATTGGACTAAGTCCCAAGTCTAATTCTAGAGCAAGGAGTCCATTTCCTCTTTCATGCCTAGCTCCCACTACTTTTGGTATCTACCTACATTACTTCTTCATAAGCTTCAAGTTCACAAAAATTAGTTAATAATATATAGTATAATGATGGAGAAAATATTTATGGAGATCTAGTTACCCTTGTAGAACATCTAACACTTTCAAGAATATGTGGGATAACTTGTTGTTGCTAAGCATCAGGTACCACTAGAATTTTATTTTTTGGAATCTCATCCAGCACCTCATATTCCTTTTTCACTTGTTCATGCTTCTTTTCTTGCAACTGATCCTTATACATGACCTTCTCATTGAATATAACATATTTTCTCCTAATTATTTTATGATTTTCATAATTCTGAACCCTGGCGAGGATACGTTATGAGTGTATAGTATTTGCATGATCAGTCACCACATACCAACATGTCTCTCATCAATTATCCATACCTATATTAAATAGATAAAAACATCAAATCATTCATGCAGATGATCCCCTTTGAAACCATTTCTTACCCTATATTTTATGCCAAATTCAATCAAAATAATTCATATGAATGCATACCACTACCTCTATACATTTCTCATAATATCCTAATTTAGATATCAATAACTACATAATATCTAGTTCTAGGTCTAAACCAATGTATATTAAGCATGGAAATAAAAAATCATCTAAAATTATTATATTCATCTCATTATCCTTCAATCTTATTCAAGGGAAGGTTACTAATGGCAACCCCTCCTAACCTTGTCTATTTACAATCTAGGTGAATATCTATTTTAATCAACCCTTTGAGCTATATCCTTAGATTCATACATGCAACCCTTTCATTTTTTAGATCACCCTAAGAATTTATTCACTGTAATCTAAAAATGTGCAATGATCCAAACCATCACTTTGATTGGTGCCTAAACAAGACAACAACAAGAAAATAAAAAAAATTACTTAAGAGAATATTCTTCTACATGGATTCAATAATTTTTTCATCATGTACAACTAGAATAGTTTCTTTGATCTAGTAATGACCCTTGAAAAAAAATCAAGAGTACCCTCTTTTGAGTAGCATGATTGTAAATTCCTATTTTAGTTGACTATATTTTAGGTATAATGACTATCCATGATTACTAGGACTACACTCTAGATGATTTCTAGGATGTCTTTTGTTGTTCATAATAGTTTCTCAAAGTTAAAATATCTATATTATTTTCATGAGAAACTTAGGAAGAAAATACTACCCTTGATGTTGGTATGAAGGATTTAATTATCATTCTTTCTCCATAAATGAATAGAAATCATGAAGTTAGTTTGAGGTTTGAAAAGAGAGATTTCTAGGACGAAATTCCTATAAGTCTTCAAAATATTACTTATGGAATCAACTATTTATGTTTTTTTATCAAACCAAAATATATACAATTGATTCTAGAAGCAATATTTCAAATACTGCATGGATTGTGATTAAGTTATAGCAACTTTAGTCTAGTAAGTGGTTTTTAAAATGTAAAAATAGTATAATATGACTACATGTATTGGTTTGGTGGCTACTATAAGGGCAATTAATAGTGATTTTCCAAGGTGACAATCCTTCGTCTTGGTTAAATTTAACTTGTGTGTATAATTATTGGACATTCCATCTAACCATCCTTTGTTGGTGCATAAATTACTTGGATACTATTATAACAACCATTTTATTTTTAATGATAGCCATAGGTTAATTTTATTAGTTATTTCCTCTTTTAATTTCTAGGACAACTTGTGTTTCATGATAGGGCTTCTTGTATTGTTAGTGATAATCTTAGAATGAGGGATAACCTATACTTTCTTTAGCTAGCTATCCTATGATGTTGTAAACTATCCATTAGTGCCATGATAGTGCTCTAGGGTTGTGTTTAAATTATGATAGTCCTTTAACATTTATAATTTTCCTATTCGATGACAATATTTCAATGCACATGCAGGCTTATGACAATATTTATTTTTATCGTAGCCCTATGAAGTTTATGAAAATTTATTTATCTTATTAGAATATGATAGCTTTGACAACATTGGATCCTTTTGAATTATAGTGTAATTTATATTGATGATCTATGATTGAAAAGACTACCCTTGAATTCTTATAACAATCCACTAGATTTCATAGCTATCCTTAATTTTTATGACTATCCTTGTTGTTGTTGAGATTGTTAAGATTGTTGTCCCATGGTAGATTGACTTATATGACAAATATACATGATGATACCTAACTATTTCTATTTTTGGTCTTGGGGCTAATATAAATTGTCAATATTAGATCTAGGAATCTCACATTATTAACACCATGTTTCCTAAGAACAATTCCTTGTTTGCATAAGTTTCAACAATTTTTTAGGTATTGTTATGATTGTACCTTAGGTTGCAATGTAATGACAATCCTTTTGACTAATAACTTGATAGGTGGTTATATTAATTTTTATATTAGGCTTGTTGAAATCCTTAGGACTAATTTATGCTAGAGTAATTATGCATTAGCTAATAATTAATTAATATTTAATTGATTATTAGCCTAATTCATTTCATTTACTTAAGCTAAACTTAGGAGTGCTCTTTTTGTTAATTAAGTTTTTTTTGTTAACTAAAGTAAGCTATTATTAAATCATTATGTCTCATCACATAGATGACACTTCTCATGATCTAATCCCTTTATCATTTAGGGTTTCTCCTATAAAACACTCAACCCTCATTGTATTATCTCACATAAGAAGATCGGTTTTAAGATTGGAGATTCATGGAATCTTTTCATTGTATAAGCTTTTCTTGTTGAGCAATAGAAAATCTTTGTTTTTTCATATCTCTTGCATGGAAGGTATCTTTGTTCATTGTTTGATCCTACGTTTTGTGTTATCCACAATTCTAACATGGTCTAAGAGCATAGATTCGATGAACCCCTTTAGCATTTTTGAGGGTTTTTCTCAACTAGGGTTATAGGAGCAAAAATGAAATCTTATTTGTTTTTTTTTTAAAAGAAAATTAGCTATCCCAGGGTCATATGGGCAACCCATGCCCAACCCTTGGGGAGGCTAAATAATTTTTTCTTTCTTTGAAATTTTAGCAAGATTGGGAAAATCACGATAAATGTTTGCTTAGTTATTGAAATTGGTAAAATGATATATAGTCAGAGAGCTAGTTCTGAGAACTATCCAATGGTGATAGGTTTTTCTTAGATTTTATTTCGAGTAAATTTTATCACCTATCAAAGTTAGATGTGCTATTTTCACTCTCAAGATGATAAATTTTGACCTATTTCTTTGTTTTTCATGATTTCAAAGACGTTGGCATAGTCCTTCAATGTTCTTCACAATCATCTATGAAATTTTCCATATTTTTATCTAGGTGTACATTTTATTCAAGTTTTTTTGTTTTCACATTCAAGTGAATTACTTGGACGTTTAAGCTCCTGGAAACTTTTTGTATATGTGGGATGACTTATTTTAGGTTATTCTATATGTATTTCCAACATTTTGTCCTAGTAGGGGATTTTAGACATATTTTACATGAAATTTTTCTTTTTAGATGCATTAAGATAAAGTATCATTCTATTGTATTTTTTGGTAATTTTGCACATCTTGTTCTACGTATTATACTTGCACTACCATATAAAGTGACATGGGTGGGTTGTGAGTGCCTTTTTTTTTCATCACACCTTTGTCAAGTGAGTATTACTTCCACGACAACATCAAATCCCAGTGATTTATGCCTCAGACATGTGTTCCTTGTTTGTACACCCTTTTTATTTGAAGGTACTTTTAGTTGCACATTTAGATGTTCTTTTTTCTCCTAAATGTACTTTTTGGTGACACACAATTTCAATATACATGTCTTGCCTCTCCCTTTCCACATTATAGGGGATTTCTATTTTTGATGCTAATGCTTCCTTGGTTTCATGTTGGAGTGATCTATGTATCAAGTTCTTCTATGTGATGTAGTGACTGGTTACTCATGCATTTTGATGAGACGGAGAATTTACCATATGGACACTCTTGCATTCTTATTTTTGGAGGAACATTTTGTTTTCATTTGATCATTATTATTCAAACTATTGGTACATGTTCCATTTGTATTTTCGAGTTCTATATGTTTGCCTTTATTTTCTATATGATTCAAGTAGTTTGGTTGGGGGCACTCATGCAAATTATTTTATTCTTGATCCTAATCATCATTTATTTTAGAGGAGCCTCTTCATTTCATCACTATATTAGTCATCATTTGATGATTGTCTATAGCTTCTCCATGCTTGTGTGATTCTCTTTGAATGTTCCTATTCTTTTTGGGACATTGTTTTGGAGGATTTTACAATCTTTCATTCACCTTTCTCTCTTTCGTAGAGGATTTTTTTATGAGGTTTCTCTTTTTTCTCTAGTTGTGAGAGATTAAATTTTTTGTACATGGGTACCTCATCAAGCCTTTTTGTTGGGACCCATCATGCATTATTTTCTTTTTATGCATCATATTTTTAGGGTTTTAGCTATTCCTTAAGCTATCTTAACATGGGGTATTAGAGTAATCCTGCATTAGCTAATAATTAATTAATATTTAATTGAGTATTATCCTAATCCATTCCATGCACTTAAGCTAAACTTAGATGTTAATTTAATTAACTAAGTGTTTTTTGTTAATTGAAGTGGGCTATTATTAGATCATTCTGTCTCATCGCATCAGATGATGACGCTTGTCATGATTTAATCCCTTTATCATTTAGGGTTTCTCCTATAAAACACTCAACCCTCATTGTATCATCTCACATAAGAAGATCTCCTTTAAGACTCTATAGATTCATGGAAGCTTTTCATTCTATATTTTTTCTTGTTGAGGATAGAAAATATTTATTTCTACAGATCTCTTGTGTGGAATGTATCTTTGTTTGTTGTTTGATCATGTGTCTTGTTTTATTCATAATTCTAATATTTTAATTACTATAAGGTAATATTATAGACTCTTATGTGTCAATGATAGTTATATTCACTATGCAAGATGACTTAGAAGTATCCAAAATAGTCATTTGCTTCATGATGGTCCTTTAGGGTTATGATTTTCATTCCACTTGGTCATGAATATCCCATGACTTGATTTGGCATAATCTACTTTCTTAACAAACCACCTAATCCTAAGAGAGATTTATCATCAATATTTGATGTGTTTCTATTACAAAATAATGTTATTAGGGACCATACCTTTATGTATAAATTATGGATGCACAATAATCCTATGAAGTTGCAGACTTGAGAGGATCTTAACCAAGAAGAATATCACCCATAGAAGAAAGTGTTTCAACTTGAGCATGCAATGAGATTCTATTATGATATGATATGTAAAACAACATACAAAATCCTTGTATAAATAGGCAATAATGCAATGTAGTATGTAATCTGATGCTTACATGTGACAACTAACTAACTACCTAGGAAATGATGAAATGATAAGATAATTTCTAGATAGTATTTCTAGAAGAATATTATTTCATATGAAACATGTGAAGGTGGATGGCCCCATTATAACTAATTACCTAGTGAATTCAACCTAGGAATAATATAATAAAATTCCTAAGTAAACTTTTGCAAGTGTAATTAAATATTGATTACACCAACACCCTCCATAAGTGAAACTTAGGGAGGAAATGATCATGCAAATGATCATGCAAAGATGGTTCCCAGATACATGGCAATTTTAGGTACCCATATACAACTAATAATGAAACTAATCTCTTACAAATAGAGAAAAGGGGAAAACCCAGTGGGAAGAAAACCCCTCTCCAAAAAAGAGATGAAATGCGAATGCAATTAAAAAAAAAGGATAAAATGATGGAAGAGTAATGTTTGGAGGTCTCAACATCAATACCCCCCAAAAGATACAACCATAAAAAGATACAATACAAGATCAAAAATGGAGAATATATATCCCCCCCATAATCAAGGGTGGTCCTCTCAAGTATATCCTCAAGACTTGTGGGAGAATGGAGAGCCAGATCTACAAGACCTATCACAAAACCATATGAATACCACAAATCTGAAGAGCTAAATGCATCCTACTATGTTGAAGAAAATCTCAACTATGAAGAAGAACAATATGAAGGTGGTGTCATACAAAGAAGAGCCAAATCTATCCAACCACTGTAGCCATGGTGAGAATTACTTCTTGCTCTAGAATCAGGAGAATCAATAGCATGTGGATTGGAATCCTACCAAAAGTTGGAGAAGATATATACCCTTGACTAATTATCATCCACTCCAACAACAATGAGCTCATCAAATTCATTTCAAATGAGTACGAACTCAAATGTGAACTCAATCATGTTGCCTCCCTATGTAATCTGATAGATTGAAAGAAGATTGTGTGCCATCTCAGGAATATATACCACATCATGAATATGCCTTGTACCCAAAGTGACATCACATATACCAGCTACATGAACCATAAAAGCATTAGTAGTAAACATTCTATCAAACTCAAATGCTCTAAGTGACTCTTGAATGATCTGAAAAAAAGAGCTAGTCACATGTTGTGAGGCTCTTGAATCAATGATCCATCCATCTCATCTATTAACAAAAGTTGTGATTAATGCATGTATTTTCCCTTGTATATCAAATGTGGCAATTCCAACTATACCTATATGAAATGACTCATCATGAGTGGAAGAAGAAGAGTATGATTTGGTGGAAATAGAAGGAATAGAAATATTATGATACTGAACTATCTACTTCAATTCATGTATCTCCTTCTTATAACACACCTCCTCACGATGTCCTATCCCATTACAAAAAGAACACTTAGACCTCTCCTTCTTTGGCTTATATTCTTTTGGATGTGAGACATCACTAGACCTTGTCTTGGACTTTCTTTTGTGCTTTACCTTCCCCTTGGATGGATTTTCCATCAAGGCATGAGACTTAGAAGATGTATCAAAATTATTGAGCTTCGATTTCTCTCTTGTTAACCTTTCACAATATGTCTCAAAGGAGGGCATGAAAAAACTCTCCTAAACCATCCATGGTAGAGTAGAAATATGTAGCAAAGTATGAATAGGAACCTTTCAATTTTGAAAAGATCATAAAGATGCATTGCTTACATCAAACTTTCCTTTCCACATCTTGACAATTGAGTCCTTAAATACTTGAACTTAACCAAATAGTCCTCAATAGAAGGAAACATGTCAAGTGAAAGGGATGCTAAGTCAACCTCTATCTGTAGTGCTCTAACATCACTAACTAATCCAAATAAACTTTTTAGTTTGATCCATACCTCTTTATCAGTTTTGCACCCCTCAATGTGAAAGAAGAGTGAGTTGGAGACATGTAAGACTATTAACCCCATTGCCTCCTCACATTTGATTCTATTTTGAAACTTTTCATATTCTCTAGTCAAGTGAGGCTGATCCTCATTCAATATGAACCACAACCCCCTTGACCAAAGCAATTGTTACAGAATCACTTTCCATGTATGATAATTGTGAGGTATGAGGATCTCAAACCCTGTATCAGCCATGAGAGCAATAAACCGAAGAAAAGAAAAAAAGTCTAATGGAAATAGATTTGAAACCTCTAAAATATGAGTGTGCAAATAAAATGATGCCTCCCAATGCAAATGCACTACATAATAGGCAAGAATAAAATTTAGTATGTAATATGATGTTGCCATGTGTCATGATCTAACAACATGTGACAACTAACTACTACCTAGAAAACAATGAAATGATAAGATAAGTTCTAGATAGTGTTTCTAGAAGAATCTTATTTCCTATCCAAATATGTGAAGGGGAGTGGCCCCATTATAACTAAGTACCAAGTGAATGCAACCTAGGAATGATATAATAAAATTCCTAAGTAAACTTATGCAAGTGTAATTAAATATTAATTACACCCACTTTATAACATTTATAAATTTTCCTAATATAAAGCTATAAAACCTTAAATATTATATGTTTTATTAAGAATATTCCATTTAAAATAATCATAGTCTAATAACTATTAGACTTTTGATTGTCTATGAATGGTGGTTTTGAATAGGTGTTATTAATTATGGTATTTTTTCAACCCTTCTCCAATATATCAAGAGGTTCTCTTTCAATAAGAGTAGAGGAGAATTTGGATATTTGTAGTGAATGTTTTCACTATGCACATGAGGTATTATTAGCCATGTAGAAGTATGGAAAAAATTTCCACATGTTCAGTCTATATTATAATAGATAAATTTTATAAGTTTTTTATAATGAAATGACACTTGATGGGTTTTTTATCCAAAAGGGTTATCCCCATGTATATGTTGTGTAATGTGTTAAATATATTCTTGTATAATTTTTATTTTATTTTATTTATAATGATTAGTATTATAAGGTCCTAATTTCTAACATGGTATTAAAAAAGGTTAGGTTATACTAATCATTTTTTATGGGAACACTGTTTATGAGGTCCTTTAGTTTTGTACTACTTAGATCATCGATACATCTAAATGAATACTATCTAGAGAAACATTTAATTTGATTGGATTAAAAAAGCGAGTACCTAAGAGAAATTAGTATTATTCACTACATATAATTTTAATTTTGTCTATGAATAGATTTTTGGTTAACAAAAAGTGCTATTAGTACTATATAAGATAATTGTGAGAGAGAACTGAGACATGTTAAATGAAAATAGTTAAATATTTTTCTCAAAATATTTTCTTCCCTTCTTATAATTGTATTTATGAAATCAATTAATAGCATTTTACATAATTTTTAATCAAAATAAACTAAAATAACTATCTTTGTCCATTTTAATAAATTTGATTACATTTATTAAACTTCAAACAATTAGAAGCACCTCTAAACATATTTAATTTTTTTATATTTTATATCTATTTATCATTATAATTACTTAAACACTTTAGAAATAGTTTTTTCCTACATATCTCTTCTCATTCTACACTTTACTAGCCCAAGTACTTTTATCCCTTAATAAATCAACTTGATCTTTCCTCTTTTAAATTTGACATCTCAAACATACACAACCATTTATCAACCTAACTTCATGTCAAAAAGACATCCTCCTCTTTTGGAAAGGACATGTGGCATGATCACAACCTCTATTGTCTGGGTTGACACAACAAACTCCTCTATTCACCATAATATATAAATCATTACCAACATGAAGGTCATTTCTCTAACCCCAATTTTGAAACTCTTAAATAATTCATGTGCCCTAATCATGCATCCAATATATTAAATATTTATTTTATATATATAATAAAATATTTGAACTTGGCACCATTTAGATCCCTACAACAACAAAAAATTTATTAAATGAAGTCCCCTTGAGCATATATTTTATTAAATATGTTTTCAAATTTGTTTATTTTGTCAAAAATATCTATAAATCTTAAGGAAATTGTGTGTGATATCAAGTTCAAATTTGAAATGGAAATAAATTGGATGTAAATTTGATATCACATAAACCAAGGGACACATCTTAAGCTTAAAATTCGATTTGGTTTTCCAAGTCCAACTCTTAGTTTGTACAAATGTAAAATCCTATGTTCATCATAACTTAACTTGAGGAGACATAATCAAATTGCTTGTAAGAACAATAATAAAATATACAATTGAATGGAAGAGAAATATACTTCAATGGAAATTTGTTTTCCCTATCTTTCCCTAGAATAGGTCTCTCTTTGTGTGACCATTTTTTTCTTCTCGCTTTCATTGAAGATTGAATTTGGGCCATGAAATATGCCCAATAAATTATTTACTTACACCAAAGGAGATTCTTTTAAATATCCCCATAACCTTTTACTTTACTTTATTAGTCATACTATTTTTTTGTCCTTAGACTTAACTAATTATTTTGAATGATGTTAAGGGATCCCATCAATACTCATAATTGATAATTGTTTTGTACTTTATCTTGAAAAAAAAATAATTAGCATGAATAAATTTATATTTGCATAGAACTAAACATGGTGTTAGATCAACTAAGGGTTGTAGTCCCAAATGAAATAAGAAGCATTCAAACTCTAGGGTCCATTACTAAATAACTAGCACTTGCACCCCAATAAGGTGCAATACTTATGTCGATAGGCTGAGCCCACATTATTTATGACTGTGAAAAGCAATGGATGGCATGAAAAAAGCAGTGATCTATCTCACCTATCCCTCTCTACCTCTCCCTCCCTCCCTCCCCCCTTCTCTCTCGCTCTTTCTCTCTCCTTCCCTCTCTATTTCTCTCTATATCACATATCCCTCTCTACCTATCCCTCCCTCCATCCCACCTATTTCTCTCTCTCTCTCTTTCTTCTCTCCTTCTCCCTCTCCCTCCCTCCTCTCTCTCTCACTCTCTTGGCTCTCTTTCCTTTCTACTTCTTTCTCTATCCCACCTCTCTCCTCTCTCTCTCTCTCTCTACTTCTTTTTTTCCTCCTCTCCTCTTTCTATCTCTCTCTCTCTATCCTTCCCTCTCTACTTCTTTACCCTCCTCTCCAATTCATTCCAAAAACAACACTTCCTATACAACTTTAGTTTTTCATTTTTCTATTTGTTTATTGTTTGGATTTTATAACATAGAACAAATTTTAATTTTACTAAAAATTTATTTTACTATTTTATTTATTTTAAAGAATATTTTTTATTTTATTTATTATATAAATTATTTTATTTATTATATAATTTTTACTTTTTTTGTTGTTTGGATTTTATGACACAGAACAATTTTTATTTTTATTAAAAAATTATTATATTATTTTATTTATTGTATAAATTATTTTATTTCATTTCATTTGTTATATAAATTATTTTTATTTTTATTTATTACATAAATTATTATATAAATAAATTATTTTATTAATAAATTATAATATAAATTATTTTATTTTATTTATTATTTAAATTACTAATTTTTGATTTATTACAGAAATTATTATTTATTTTATTTATTATATAAATTATTTATATTTATTTCGTGATGTCAAGGATAATGAGATATTCAACGGCCCATAAATTACGCTCCATATAAATCCAAATTCGGTTAAATTAAAGGCGAAATACAAATATAAAGACAGTGATGCATCATTAAAAAAATAGATAATAAAGGGCAATGGTACACACACAACTTTTGGGACATGTGATGGCATCTGAATTTGTTATTTTCTGTCATATCATGATTTAAGCAAAGCTTGGAATGTTTTCCTACGTGGCATCGGAATTGATAGTGGAAATTTTTCTGACACTTGATGCTTTTTTTTTTGGTCATTTTTACCTCTCCCCGTCGGCGTCAGACTGGAGGAGATCCCAATGGGGTTCCCCACGTATAATAGCCTATCGGCTAATTAGATATTTAAACATTCTATAGTGTAGAAAAATGTACACCTTTACATTTTCACTCTATATTTGGGTCCCTTAATTTCAATTAGACTTAATTAAGTCTTTAATTGATCCAATTATGTATTTAAAAGCCTAATTAATCTTGTTTTCCTAAAGGGGAACCTATATTAAACAATTGAAAACATTAATTAAATTGCCTTAGAATTGGAGTGTCTTGAATTTAGGCCTTAAGACCCATTCGCCCAAGGGTGAATAGGTCCCCCTTAAGTTTAGGACCCCAATTTTTAAAAAAAAATTGGCGGTATTTTTATGATCCCAATTCAAGTTGCAATTTTCAGCTTTTCAATTTCAATTGTCGAGAAATTAGAAAAATACATATAAATACAAGTTTATTTTATCAATTCAACACTAGGAAAAATAATGCAACTTTCACATGAGAAAATATTATTGTCAAGATCATTGAAGAGTAGATTTATCATTCATCTACAGAAACATTCAAGATCCTATCATGATGTCAATATTTATGTGTGTTCATGCATGTTTTTGGAGCTAACATTGTGGTGTAGGTTTCAATAATTCAAGTCAAGATTCAATCTATCAAATATATCACCCAATCAAGCCATTCATGCAAGATCAAGACCTTGGAGAGATGTGTTAGACTTCAGTCCTCTAAGGATCTCCATTAGAGGGTTTAATGAGTTGCAACAAGCTAGTTTTCATTCATCATTCCTTCTCTTTATCATTGTTTCATTTCAAGGTTTAATTACCAAAATGGGGTTTGACCAAGGAAAACCCCTATTCACCAAACAAACATTTTTATCCTCTCTTTTGTATGTGCAATTTCATAGGTGAAAAGGGATTGGAATTGACGATCTCAAAATTGCAAAATTGTAAAAGTTGTCAAAGTTGCAAAGTTGTAAAGTTGTAAAGGCCATGAAAACTCAAATCCTGAATTTATTTTTGACATTTTTTTAGTGAAACCTGTGGAAAAAGGAATCTCATATCCATCACTAGAGGCTCCCGAAAATTGAGGAAATTTTTTATACAAGGACCCATTTTCCATTTCAAGACGCTTTGCAATATTTTGGTGATAGGTTTTTAGTGTCTTGTCTTCTTTGAATTTGTCAAAAGTTTGTTGTTTTTGTTAGAATTATACTTCATCTACATGATTCGGGTCTTACATTACAGATTTGAGTTCATTTACTATTTTATTTTTTATCTCCCAACAAGGTTGTTCAAGTAGATTTGACCTCGTCCTCAATCATAAGGAAATTTGCAAGATCTCCAATTGGGTTGACTCACCTAGGGTTGAAATTCAATCCTACCATTAGGGGATTTCATTTCCTAATGAAATGTGAGAAAGATAGGTTCATTACACCCCATTTTTCCCATTCCACTTTTATTAAATTATTGGTGAACCCTCATTTTAAGGATGAACCTATATTTCTATGTTCCACATTCTTCCAAAAAATATTTTTCAAATTAACCTAGCCCTGATTATGCTTTTAATTGTTTCCTCATGAGACTCTTTTTGGAGGGTTTTTTTCTTCTTTAATATGTGTGGTGGATTACTATGGTCTTGTTTTCGCAAGGATTGCACCCTAACCAAGTGTAACACTTAGTTATCCTGTGAAATATGGGATCATCTTCAAGTTGTGGGTTAACTACAATGAAGATGAACCTCTAGAGAGGATTGGTTCCCTTGATGAACCTCCTTAAAACTAATGCCTTAATTAGGAAAATGGGTAGAATAACTAAAGTGAAAATATTTACTAACCATAGGAGGTGATGCACCAATGATTAAAACATGTATATCATAGATTCAACACATAAACTATCGCAAAATCTCAGCAAGTCTTCACACAACTCAATGTTTTACATGCTCACACATCAATATTTCATAAGAAGGTCAATTACTTATAAGTTTAGAAGAAAAACCAATAATGTTATCACAACCAAAATACTAGAATTCATGACAAAATTTATGACATGTATCTTCTTCGCAAAGGTATTGGAATAAGATAACATATTTGAGGACTAATCATTAATCATAAAAAATATGCATCAATCACCCATGCACACACAATGAAATAAATATTGAGAAGGTAAAATAACTAAAATTTTATTGATAGCAAGGTGATTCAACTAATACAAATATGAAAATACTACTTGAAACTACATAAAATTGTTGTAAATTGAGAAGATTCTCTCATAGATGAGTTGTAATCTCATTTTTTGCATAAGGAAAAAGAAGAAAGTAAGAACTAACTCCAAAAAGAGTTGAATTTTTTTCTTTATATAAAACCTCCTTAAGATAATTGAAGTTGATCCTCATGGAAGATGTTGGTCTTGCATCATGAGGAAGTCCCTCAGAACTGGAATCAAAATCATGTAAATTTAGGTGAAGAAGATTTGGCTTGAAGTGTTGTCCTCTTGAGCTTTGCATGCTCCTTTAAGTGTGATCCATCTGAACTTGAATTGATCCTCTCAAATGTGCATGAAATTTATTGAAAATTTGTCCTTAAACACTTTTCATGAGTTCTTCAATTTGTTGGGCATACAAGGAGAAAAAGCATTTATTTTAGGGCCCCAAATTGCTTTAAACTAAATTATTTTGGCCCCAAACCCCTCTTAACTCTAACTATTACCATGTGGGCTTCTTAAATAGGCCTAAACTACCTATAAGTACACCAAAATAGAGCATTTAGGCCACTTAACTTATGAATGTTCATACATTCTAATAGCCAAGTCAATTTTCTTTTGGAAAAGTTATTTGAAGATTATGAAGTGGTTAAAGACAACCAATGCATAGGACACTTCAAGGGTTTCTGACTAATGCATCTTTTATCTATTTTTTGAATCCTTCATCTTCACATTTCTAGTTGATGCATAGGTACTCTCATCCCTTCTTTAGTTTATCATGATTTATATAGGTGAAATGTCTTAGCTGTCATGTAGCTTCTTTGCTCATTCAAACTCATAGTCCTTTATCATAACTATGATGCCCCTTTATCCTTCTTTGCCCTGCTCATGACTGTCAATGCATGGTTATTTATGATTGTGCTTCATATTCCAAGTCTTCCCTTCAAGGATTTACAAATGACACAAGTTTTTCATAAATGCCCCCAATAATTTTCCTGGTTCCAAGTTCCTTATTCAAAGTAAAATTGTCTTCAAATGGGATTCGATACATAGGTGCAGTACATGTATCCCCTATTTCAACTATACTTCCCCAATTTGATCTTTCATGGTATTTCTTATTTAATGGCCTTGCATTACACTTCCCTTTACACTTTTCTCTTTATCTTTTTCTCTTTTTTCAAATGCAAATACTATCCCTTTAAATTGTTAAGTGTCATTTTCTTATCAAAAATATGACTTCCCTCCATTATAAATCATGCCATTGGAATATTTTAACCTACTACAATATTGTGGCTTCAACTTTTTTACCCGTGTCATGTCACTATCATTTGTCAATATAGATAAGTATATTGATTCTTGGAGATATGTGTCCTCTTGGAGATGGGCAGTTAATTGTACTTCGTCCCACATATCTATAAGAAATGATTGTCCTCCATTTCATGTTCATTATCCTTGAACTTGTCATTTTTCCTTGTTGTCCTAAAATCCTTTATCTTGATCACACTTGAGTTTTTCTTTACATTTGACCTCCAACTTTTTCTTGACCATTGTGACATTAAATTTCTTGAAAATTATATATGTCAGTGATTGGTTCTTCGAGACAACCTCCTCTACTTGGATTTTTTTTACTGAGACAATTTGTTTATATACCTCTCTGTAAATTGAAAGCGTCTTGCATGTTACCAAACCTTCCTAAAAGAAAATTTCAAAGTCCACTTTAAAATATTTCATCTTCACTCGTGATTACTTATATCACTATCAACCATCTCTATCATATTCCTTTCTATCTTGTTGCATTGACTAACTTTACACTACCCATGCCTTAATGAGATGAAATTCATCTTCATGATAGTCATAAGGTCTGTCCCCACTTCATTAGTGTTGTCCATCGAAGATTCTACCATGACTTCCCATTCTCCTTTCAATGAAGTGAGCTTCTTTTTGAAACCTCCAAATGACTATCATTCCTCATTATGGCATTGACTATCCTCTATAACACACGGTGCTCTAGCCAATGCTTCTGTGGAAATTATTATTTTTGATTGAAAGGAAAAGAAATTAATGGATCCTCAAAGCTTCATATCCTATGTCTTATAATAGTTATCTTTAGGATACAACAACCATTAACCTTAGCAATACCAAAATTAAATTCCAAACTCACTTTTTGGAGGCCTTTGCTTTATATTGAAAAATATCTCTACTATAAAAGGGTGAGAAAATTTGACGTAATTTTTTTAATCTCTTTGACATAACCTAATAGTCATCTTCCTAACATGTTTCCATTGCACCACTTACCTTTCCATGGAGTTCAATATCCCACAGTTGTCACCATAAAAATATGAAAGATATATGAAAATATGGTTCATTATTGAGAATTATTTAGGACTTTGTGCCTGAAGTTTAGCTTACTTGAATCATAGAAGTAGGGCCTTCTCAATTGGAATTGTTATGATTGTAGTGTTTTCTAATTTTGTGGTCCTTCTTTACATGACTTTCAAGCATATTGAGGTTGTAGAAGTAGTCCCTGTTGTCATTTTTACTCTCTCTTCCATTTTATTTCCCCCTTCTTAACTTGGTTGTCTATGCATGGTGAACACTTTGTTAAATACAGTCCATTATTCATAATTGATTTTTCTTCTTCATATATTTCCCCTTTGTTGAATGAATCTTTCATTTCCCCTTAACTCAATCCTTAGAAACTTTTATGTGAATTCTCACAAGACTTTCATTCTTTATTAAGCACTATCCTCACTTGATTACTATGCTAGGGAAGTCTCATCACATAATTTCCTTCATAACCCTTTCATACATTCATAACCCTATCATGTATTCATAACCTTGTCATTTGATTGTGTAGTCTTTTATGGATTGTCATGTTCATTGAACTTTCAAAATGGTTCATGGTTTTTTTATTCTTTACCCTTGTCATATTTAAGACTATCCTTATTTTCTTATTGTCCCTTCTTCATGATATATACCTTGACTACTCATGGTGACTATGCTTCATAATGTATAGGACTACCCTAAGTCATTGAAAATCACTGAGGCTACCTTGGTTTCTAAAGATTGGCATTTATGAGAACAAAATATAAATTTCAATCATAAAATACCTTTATCATAGTCATTAATGATTTTCCTTCTTGATCTTCAGATTTTTTCCTTTTTCATTGACTTTCCCTTTCTCAACCATCTATTGTTCTCTTGAATCTAATGTTGAATTTTAATCTAAGGTTTAAAACAAGAATGGGCTCCATGACAGCTCTCTTTAATATAGTGAAATGTTGAATTAATAACAAGTTATGAACCCTCTTTGAGTTGGTCATGTAATGAACCTCTAATATTATCCTAGTCCATAATGGAAAAAGGTGTCAAACCTCTGAACTAGTCCAATGTTTTTACTTTGAGAGATAAAACCAAGTATTTGATAGCCACATTGCATATTATGCATAAAACAAGGATTTATTTCTAGGTTAGTTACCATATTTTGGGATGAGAGTTCTTGAGTTGCAAGTCATCCATGACCATGCTCAACATGATGATAATCATGGTTCATCTCATGTATTATGTCTTTTGTCTTTGCACAGTCCTCTTTAACAATAGCTTGCCACTTCTCACAACTCAATCATTATCAAAACAAAAAGAACACTCTATACTCCACCTGGTGGATTTCCTATACCATGATTTTTTTTACCTCTTTGATTTTGAGGGGAAAAAAATTGTATGTGTTGATGTTGAGGCATATGAATATATTGTCCCCCTATTTTTGATGGGACCTATATTGTATTTAAGGACCTGTTGAATACTACCCTTGAGTGTTTGGTACATAACCTCCAGTTCCTACACTTTATCCCATATATTGTGGTTGAGATACTCTTCCCATGCTAGTATTTTATTGCAACTAATGACTATGTGTAGGGTTTATTTGAGGACCTACTAAAACACCGAAATTCATAAGCACGGAACTTGGAGTAGGGTTGTTTTGTGAAGCAGATGGGTTTGTGTTTCCTAATGAAACATCTCCCATATTTTTTGTGCTAGGAAACTTTTGTGATATAATATTTGGTTGGGGATTACTCCATGTATTCACATGGGAATTATTCAAAGGGACACTTATTTGGGTGATCCCACAATACTAATTTACAATTTTTGGGCAAATTGGACACTAAATTGATTTTTTTTAACTAAATCTTCACTTTCGGGGTCCTATAGCGGTTAAACCGTGAGTAATTTGAAGATGATGCAAACTATTGATTTGTGAAGTTTTTTATATAGATTCTAAATATATTTTTTTCAAAAAATTTGGAATCAGATTGCACCTTCTTTTTTAATGTCCTTCGAAAACTAGTTTTTATCAGTAAACAACATTTTTAAGGAGTGATGTTTACCGTATACAACATAATTTTTTTTGTATGAAGAATAAAATTATAATTTTTTTGAATTTAGATTTGTAACTACTATATCTAACCAGTTCATTTGGTTTCATGTTGTTTTATTAAATATTTTTTCCTTAATCAAGTTTCGAAGTCAAACCAATTACAATTCAGACATAAGCAGACTGTATACAACATAACTTTTTATGTATGTATCAAAATTTAAAAAAAATTAATGGATCAAGGACATCAATACCCAGCCTAAAAATATTTTTCAAAATTTTATTTTGATAATCTACTATTTTTCCACATGTGCAGAACAAAGAGCTTGATTTTCAATGAAAAACTTACATTCACAAGAAATAAAAATAAATATAATAATCAAATTTAATTTAATTAAAATTATACATTTTTGGAAGCTTATAATAAGGACTACATAGTTACAAAAAAAAAAATTAAATTAAATGAATTCATTTGATCCCCCAAAAGGTAAATCAAAAGTGGTTTTTTATCAACATTTTGATAGGTGTAAAGGAGACTGTGTTATAGTTATGGTTTAAAACTAGAGGGGTTCTATCCAAGGGGCTTGGTCTAAAGTGGTTTGATTAAACCTTCTTCAATTGGAATCCTTTAAATGGAACTTTTCAAGGCTTAAATCATTATATTTTCTAAAAATATGTGATTTCAGCAAAAATCAAGATCTCTCGGAAAGTGTAAACCACTATTGTGGCAGCACCCATTTGGTAGCTAGTTCCAACTCAATTATGAGATGTAAGTATAGAGGTTCCACAAATATTTTGTGCATCTCTCATACTTTCAAGCATCCTCCTCGTATCATCTCTCATTTTTGCAACTTCCCTAATTCTTTCTTGTTCCAACCTACTCATTTATAATTGCATATCATTGATTTATCTTAACATTTCATCTTCAATTTGGATTGCATTATTAGGAATAAGAGATTGTAAAGAAAATGGAGGGGATTTATTAGGTACTTTAGAAGGAATACTAGTTGTAAACTATGGATTAACAAGGTTTTCAAAGGAAAAAGTATGGCCTTTTGAAGCTATAGGATTATTATAAAGTTGTTGTATCATAGAGTTTCCAATGGGAGGGCTCTAGTCTAAAATTTCTTATGTAGTATCAACCCTACTTTGGGTAGGAATGGTATTACTTTCTTTTCTAACTCTTCTCTATGAGATTTTAGGCCCCAAGAATGGTGTATCCAATTTCTCTTCCTTTTTTAGAAGAGAATATCTACTTTGTGAATTATCAGAACTATCCTCACTATGCAAGATTAACTAGTATTTTTATCAAAAGTAGTATTTGACTTACTTGCATCTTTGTGTCTCCATGTTGTCTTGTTCTTTTGATTTCTCCCTTAAGTTTCCTTGTAGGTTCCTCTTTGTGGAGGGATCTTCTATCATTCATGATGGAAATCTCGTAAGATTTCCTTCTTTTCAACTAGTCCTTTCGATGTGTAGTAGAGTATTAGAGATGCCACCCAACTCAATGGGGATGATATTCTTCTTCAATGCACTTTGACAAAAAATCTTAACTTAATAACTTTCACAAGATTTCTTTCAATAGATGGCTTTGAATAGAAATTTTGACTCAATCTTCCTAGACATAGACTACTAGATAGAAATTCCTTCTAATCCCTACAAGATTCACCAATCTATTGGTGTTTCCAATTGATTGTTTGGGTTTTCCTAAAGATAAGCTAGTTCTTATGCTTAGAAACCATAGGTTAGTGGCCAACGAACAAGAGATATATTTTATAATTTCCTCCTCTACACTTTAGGCTCTATAAAACCAAGGTGGGCTCCCCTATAACATCATTCAAAAATATAATTATTTATAATGATTCCTTTGATAATAGATTATTTACACTAATATGGTAGAAGGTAGCTTGATGGGCTAAATCATCTTTAAAACCCTCTATATATTTTGTAGTTCTTTGTAGTGTGGTAATGGGTATAAAATATTAAAAATATAGAAAAATAAAATTGTTTTGATTTTATATTTGATTTGTTCTAGCCTCAAACTATGTGAGTCAATTTATGAGCACACAAACATTGAAGAAACCCCCACAAAATTGATAGCATATAATGGTGAAGAATAAATCTCTAACAAAAATGAGACCCATGACTCATAAAGAAGCATGGGCACCACCTCATCCCAATGAGAGTTGGTAGAAATAGCATTTAAGACCCTTCATGTCCTCCCATAGATCAAATCTAGTTTCTAAAAGATTCATTGCAGTATTGATGGAATTCAAAATAAAAACACATCAAATCACAAACATAGCAGAATTTTTCAGGCCTGATGCAAGAGCATCCTAGGTGAAAGTGCAATCAACATCAACCAAAAAGATTTCAAATTTAAGATTTGTGTTTGAATTTCATTTTAAGAGGTTCATTTCATGATTAGGATGATATTTTAATGAGTTGAGAATAATTATATTTAATTAAATAAAAATCATTTTTATTATGCAAGTTTGGAAGTGGAGATAGTGGAGGTGTACTTGCATTTTTGGAAAAATCAGTAAAAGCAAACATGGGAATTGTGTTTTTGGGAGTTACAAAATTAAGTGAGAAATCATTTATTGTTTTTTCTATTATTAAAACCACTAATTCTCAAGAAGGGGTGATGATTTTTCAAAAGGGGAGGGAAATTTTTATTTTTGGATTTTTGGAGAGGGTTTTGTTGGAGGTTTTGGGCATTCATTTGTTGTTGTAGGTTTGGCGAAAGGCGGAGTTGAGTTTGGTATTATCTAAAGGGTTTTTGAAGAATTTATTTATAGGTTGAGAGGATTATGGCAACAATTAAATATTTAAGGCTGCATTGTTGAAGTTTGATCAAGGGTTTCAGGTGGGTGATTTGTTGAAGAGGGGAGAGATTTGACAATTTTGAAATTGTCATTTTATAGAATTTGAAGGAGAGTATCCTTGGGCATATATTTTTGGTTTGGAGCTGCATAACACTTATTTTTTCAGGATAGAAGAATGCTTTTACAGAAGAAAAATATTTTTAATTCATGGTTGAGGTGTTGTTGAAGATTGAAGATTTGCAAGAGAAAGGTGCAGATTTGGTGGTGCTCATGAAGTACAGTTTGATTATTTGTTGTAGCTTATTTTTAGTTTATTTCCAGATTATGTAAAGGGAATATATTGCTTCCCATAAGTCATTTATTGGCTGAAAGTGACATTGTAATCAGATT
Organism: Sequoiadendron giganteum; assembly: GCA_007115665.2. Classification (NCBI taxonomy): domain Eukaryota; kingdom Viridiplantae; phylum Streptophyta; class Pinopsida; order Cupressales; family Cupressaceae; genus Sequoiadendron; species Sequoiadendron giganteum. The sequence continues at coordinate 113,476,568 of CM021101.1, forward strand.
TCCATAATGAACAAACTTATTGTTGCAAGTTTCAATTGAATCTATGAGACTTTGTTCCAGATTTTTCTTGCACTGTTGTGTTTTTTAATTGAGTGTTTATTTCCAAAAAAAAGGGGGTTGTTGAGAACCCTCCATACATTAGTGGTATCAGAGCAATTTGATCTTGAGTGTGTAAAAAACTACCAAAGAGAGGCAATTGCACTAGGATTGTGTTGTGGGTGTTGGAGAAAATGTATGCAAGAGGAGCCCATCATGATAGAGAGAGAGGAGATAACTTTGTTAGAAATGATGATTTTAGAGCCTTGAAAAGGTAGGTTGAAACTTTAGAGAATGAGATAAGGAGAGGATTTGCAAGAATGAGAGACCTGGGAAGTGATGATGAAGATGAGAGCATGAAGAATGCTAGTGTGGATACTTAACAAAGTGAAGAAGTTGCAGTAATTGCAAGGGATCCATTGTTGAGAGTTTTAACAAAAATAGGGAAAAAACCAAGTATTGATGTTCCTGCATTTAATAGATGTTTGAATCTAGAAGAACTAATAGACTGGATAAATGATATGGAAGATTATTTTGAATTTGAGGAAGTTGGAGACCCAGACCGAGTAAGGTTTTCCTAGACAAAATTGAAGGGACATGCTTCAATTTGGTGGAGAGAAATTCGGTTGGAAAGAGGAAGAAGAGGAAAAGAGAATATTACAAGATGGGATAAAATGGTAGAGAAAATGAGAAGTCAATTTGAATTGGGTATTAAAGATCAAATTGCAGCAACAATATGTCTTTCTAAAGGCATAATAGGAGGGATAAACCACATTGCAAACCAAGTAAAGGAGGAGGAAAAGGGTATAGCAGCAAGAAAGGTAATACATGATTTTTTTTTACAGAAGAGGGAGATATAAGTACATTTTATTATTCTAATTTTGATAAAGCACATTGGTGGGAAGTTAATTTTGATAACACAAGTTTCATAAGGGGCATAAAAAGAGGAAAGTTGAGAGTGACTACTAATGTGAAGTTGCAAAATATGTTGAGCAAGACATTTCCAGTGAGAAAAGGGGATAAATGGATCCATGAAAAACATAGAATTCATAAATATTTATGAGGTTCACTCATAAAAAAATTCTTTTCTACCATGGGTGTCTGATGTGGGAGCATCCTAGGTGAAAGTGCAATCAACATCAACCAAAAATATTTCAAATTTAATATTTTTGTTTGCATTTCATTTTAAGAGGTTAATTTCATGATTAGGAGAATATTTAAATGAATTGAGAATAATTATATTTAATTAAATAAAAATCATTTTTTATTATGCAAGTTTGGAAGTGGAGATAGTGGAGGTGTAGTTGCATTTTTGGAAAAATCAGAAAAATCAAACGTGGGAATTGAGTTTATGGGAGTTACAAAATTAAATGAGAAATAATTCATTGATTTTTCTATTATTGAAACCACTAATTCTCAAGAGGGGGTCATGATTTTTCAAAAGGGGAGGGAAATTTTATTTTTTGGATTTTTAGAGAGGGTTTTGTTAGAGGTTTTGGGCATTCATTTGTTGTTGTGGGTTTGGAGAAAGGCAGAGTTGGGTGTGGTATTATCTAAAGGGGATTTGAAGACTTTTTTTATAGGTTGAGAGTATTATGGCAGCCATTAAATATTTAAGGCTCCATTGTTGAAGTTTGTTCAAGGGTTTCAGGTTGGTGATTTGTTGAAGAGGGAGAGAGATTTGACAATTTTGAAATTGTCATTTTATAGAATTTGAAGGAGAGTATCCTTGGGAATATATTGTTGGTTTGGAGCTGCATAACACTTATTTTTTGAGGATATAATAATACTTTTGCAACAAGAAAATATTTGGAATTCATGGTTGAGGTGTGCTTTTTGAAGATTGAAGATTTGCAGGAGAAAAGTGTAGATTTCAAGGTGCTCATGAAGCACAGTTTGATTTTTTTGTTGTAGCTTGTTTTTAGTTTATTTTCAGATTATATAAAGGGAATATGTTGCTTCCCATCAGTCATTTGTTGGCTGAAAGTGACATTGTAATCAGATTTTCATAATGAGCAGACTTATTGTTGCAAGTTTCAATTGAATCTATGAGACTTTGTTGCAGATTTTTCCTGCACTATTGTGTTTTTATATTGAGTGTTTATTTTCAGAAAAAAGGGGGTTTTTGAGAACCCTCCATACATTAAGGCCTAAAAGAGTCACCTTTTTAAACATTACATGGTCTAAAAAGCTAAAAAAAATCATCTCTGTCGGACATCAAGCTTTGGGCCTTCTCCATACCTCATAAATTTCATTCATATCAGGCTTTAGAGATCGGGCATTGAGCTTGCTGAGTATCACCTTCCATAGCATTAAAAATTAAAAAACACCGAGTCCCCAAAAAGGGACCACTGTCAGAGATCAAGCATCAAGCCTCATGTCTATCATTTGTTGAAAGAATAAGAAAACTGAAGAAGGGGGGAAATTTTTGGAGTCAAGAGTCAAGCAAACAGTTTACCTCTTACAATAATATAGGTAAGAGGTAAAGAGGAAGGTCAATGTTTGATCCTTGAAATATCATCACTTAGTTAATTTTTAAATTATTTATCAATATTAAGCCATCGGGTCAGGGACATACGCTTTGTCATAAAATTAAGATAAAAAGTAAAGAGCAAGAGAGAAAGCCCAACGTCCATAGATAAGACATCGGATGTCAGGGGTCATGAAGAAAAATTACATCCTATCATAATAATAACACATAAGTTATAATAAAATCTTGACCTCCGAAAGATGAAAAGGGAGATCAAGAATTGGTGGTCGGGAGGAAGGCTTAACACCTTCAAAGAAACGAAGGAAGAAGTAGAGAGAATGGTCAATCCCTAATCCCCAAAAGATCAACACTTAGTCGATTTTTTGACCTTCAAAATAGGGGATAGGGACTCAGGGGTTGGAAGGGCAGCCTACCTCTTACCATAACAATTTAGGTAAGAGTTAAATGGTAAGATCAATCCCCAATCCCTAAAAGGTTGACACTTAGTTTCCTTTCAAAGGCTTCCTCAATATCGAGACTCAAGGAGGATGATTACCTCTTATGACAACAACAATACTTGAGGTAAAGGGGAAGCCTAATCCTCGATCCCCAAAAGATCGACACTTATTTGATTTCTCAAAGAAAGAGATCAAGAATCGAGAGTTAGGCAGAAATCTTTAGTCCTATTGTAATGATAAGATAACACTTAAACAAAAGGCCTAATCACAAAAAGGAAAAATGAGATTTTTGAATGTCGAGGATTAGAGGAAATGATTAAGTCTTAGGATGAAAGGATGACAAGAGGTAGAGAAGAAGGTTGATACCCAAAAGTCCAAAACCTTGAAACTTTCTATTTTTGAAGGATTCATTTGGATTTCAATGATCAGGGAGAAGGGTTAAGGCTTGTGAAGGGAAAGTGATAAGGTTTAGAGGTTAAGGTTGATGGTTGAAACTTGAAACACTTAGGTGAAAGATGAAAAATAGGTGAAATAGATGGAGGGTTAGGAGTGATGGAGAAGGGATGCAAGGAAGTAGGTAAGCGACAACTTGAAAACTCAAAATTTCAACACTTAGTCAATTTTGGGGTTTGGAAATGAATTTTTTTATTACATGTTAGTGAGGGAGTAAGGGAACTATCAAATTCACATGAACATGACATACCATTAAGGATTTCTCAGATTGGTTATAATTAATTGGCATCACAAGGGGGTAGCACAAGCTAAAAATAGTGCCACCAAGGTACAAGTAACACTAGCACAAGATGCTCTAATTTTTTCATTTAAGATTTCCTATAGCCACATATCATAATTAATATTTGGTCATAGCACATGATAGAAAGATAATAAAATTACATTAATATTATATTAATTTATTTATTTTAATTTGCATGAGTCTTAGTAAGATTAAGGCCTCGCTTTTGAACCCAACACCTTGATACTATATGTAGCAACCTAATAGATTATTTAAATAATAATATTTTTTATTATTATTTTTCAATTTATTATACCAAATTTTTTACAAATTATTTCATTTGTATACTTAGACAATGATACTCAAATTTATATTCTAGCCATACAAGACAAGAATTCTTCTATCCATATGGGATACAATATATTTTTCTTTGATTGGAGACTTTACTCATTAGGACAATTTGTGTCTTGAGTATTCTTGATAAACTACTCTTCCATATTATAAAATAACTAAGGTCTCCATCTACTAAGACTTATGAAAGAAAATTTGTACCCCACCTCAAAATTTTCCTTAAAGCCTTGAGGATGTGATAATTTTGTATAATTCAAATATATGATCAAAAATAATTGTTATTTGAAGTTATATTACATGATTTAATTGAATAAAATTATTAATTATGTAAATTCAAATTGATTGATTCAAAAATAATTTTCCATAGGTGATCCCATAGAGCTAGTTTACAATTTAGAGAGGAACTAATTTTTACTGAAATCGCATATTTTTAGAAAATATAATGACTTAAGCCTTTAAAAGTTCCATTTTAAGGATTCAATTACAAAGGCTTTGATCAAACCACCTTAGATCAAACCCCCTTGGATAGAACCTCGCTAGTTTTAAACCATACCTATAAATGAGTCTCCTTTACACCTATCAAAATGCTGATAAAAAATCACTTTTGATTTACCTTTTGGGGGATCAAATGAATTCATTTAAAATTTATTTCAAATGATTATGGTAGTCCTAGGAATGATCTATCCAACGAATATAATTTTAATATGTTTTGGTTTTATTATGTATTTGTTTTTTTAGTTTTATTAAACATAGGTTTTTCATCAAAAATGAAGGTCTTTGTTCTGCACATGTGGAAAAATAGCAGATTATCAAAAAAAATTTGAAAAATATGATTGCAGTAGATATTGAAGTCCTTGATCCAACAAAAAAATAATAATAATTTCGATATATACAAAAAAAGGTTACACGTTATATGGTCGCGCTATGTCTGAATTGTAATTGGTTAGATAGTTTTTTATTGAATTTTTTTCTTTAATCAAGTTTTGAAGTCAAACCAATTATAAAAAAAAAACAATTTTCGTGGGAGATGGAAAAAGAAGTGCAAACTGATACCAAAAATTCTGAAAAAAATATTTTTAAAATCTACAGAAAAAATGTGATGAGACAATAGTTTGCATCATCTTCAAATTCCTCATAGTTTAGCCGCTATAGGTGCCTAAATGTGAAGATTTAGTTAAAAATAATAATTTCAGTGTCTAGTTTGACCAAAAATTGTAAACCACTATTGTGAGTTCACCCCTATATAAATTTAATTTAAAGAAAAAAAATTTATATAAGATAGATTTATTACTTTGAATAATCATATATTTGATTGCAATTAATTATATGTGATTAAGAATATTGAATAATGAACTTTAGATTTGAATAAATTATGAAGAATAATTTTATAGGCCTTATTATCATGAAAATATAATAATTAGTTACATAGCAATGGTAAGTTTTTTACATCCTAGAAATAAATATTACAAACCAAAATAAATCATGCTATTCAATATATATGATTCCTCTAGTTCACATTTATGGGTAAAGTCATCATGATTGAACTACATCTAACACCTAATATAGAGCTACAATAATAGTGTTTGTGGCTTTATGAGTAGAAAATAGGAGAAATAAGGACACCTGATTATTTTAATTAGATATACGTGAAATTGAAATCTTCCTCATATAAATAAATTAATGATTATTAAGTGTCAAGTAAATAATCACCATAAATTTTTAAATAAATTTTTTATTCAATAGAGAGTATGCATTTAAGATAAATAGTTCATAATTTTAGACCAAAAAATGACAAAATCTCATTGTGGCAATGATTCCCTTAGTGGGTGACAATAAAAGAGGAAAGATTGTCTAGGAAAAAAGGGCCCTAGAAAGGGCTACATACCTATTCCTTATAATTCACATAAAAACTTAAGGAAACCAAAACTAGTTATGTTATACATTGATTCTTTGGAGATGGGTAAAGGAGGGAGGTTCCCAATATTTGTAGTTTTTTAGATAATTGGTGGAAATTTCATTAAAATTGGATAGACCAACTTGTGCTAACCTATTTAAATAATTTAAAAACCAAATTTCAAGTTGATATTTGAATTATATACTCAAAAGAGTTCTAGTTAACATTTTCACATCATCAAGGGTTTAAGCTAAATTTTGAGGCGATATGAAATTATTGAAGGGAAAAGAATGCGGATCTACTGACCCAACAGTGTGGAATACATTCCCTTAACACCTTTACTATAGGGGAGAGAAGCAAAAACGAAAAACTAACAGTTTCAAAACTTAGAGAGATGCATACAATCAAGGCAATGAGAAACCAGAAAGATAAGCAAACAAAGATGACATAGTATTTACATGGGAAACCCTTTCAGGTAAAAAACCCACCACACAAAGTAAAATATATTGTATTACAGTAATGAATCGATTACATACAATATCCAGACTTCTTTGTTTAGCTCACAATCACCCAGAGAGTTTCAGATCCACTGTTACAATGTTTTCACAACATACAGTTCAAAACCCTCTTCAAGATCTCACGTCCTCCTTGTTCTTCAGCTCGCAACTTCCACTTGCTCTGCAATTCATGACTCAACTCTTGACTTGTCTAACTTGTGAGAAATAGCATATCTCTCATACATATATAACCGACTCAGAAGAGCAATGAAGTCCATCCTCAAATCACGCAACTGGTCGGATCTGACAGATTTCCTACAACGAGCCGACTTTGCATTCAAAGCCATTACACAAAATGGTTGAGCTCGCCACCCTTCATTGAAAAATGCAACTGCCACAATAACTATCTTGGTATCTGTCCAATCACTATTCAACCAGGTTCCACACGTCTAAGACCCATCAGCAATCGTAGCTGACAGAGCAACCAAAATGGTCAAACAGACATTGGGTGCGACCAAGACTTCAAGTCATTTCTAATACTATCAGAGTCGGAGTCGGAAGAGGAGTCAAAACAGGACTCCACTGAAAATACATACTGTCAGAGTTGGAGTCGGAGTCGGAGACAAAACTGGAGTTGAAACATGACTCCACCGAAATTACAGGTTCAGGAACCAATTCGGTTCCGCGCCCGCCCACGGCAAAGGGGAACTCATCGGAAACAGTTATGACCGAGGTAAGTCAACCCGGGGTCAAACCAAGATAGGAACACAAAAGACCGGAGTCGGAGTCGGAGATAGAATAGGAACAGAAATAGGACTTTACCAAAAGTCCAAGATCAAGAACCAAACCGGGTCCGGTTCCGCCTCCACCAACTACAAGAAACAACAATCCAGAACCAAGACAAGGCGAAGGAAAACACCCCGAGTAGAATCCAAACATCCAAAAGAACCAGATCGCAAAAGCAGGAGTCGGGCTCGGAGTCGGAACAGAAACTGAAACAGGAACTTGGCAAACAGACATTGCCAACTTCCAAAACTGGTTCTGCCTCCACCAGAACCTGCGAAGCGAAACAAGAGTCCAGACAAAAAGGGGAAGCGAAGTCGGAGTCGGATCCGGAACGAGAACATAAACCCAGAACTTAGGCAAATAGAACAATGCCAAGTTCCATCCCGGTTCCACCTCCGCCAAAGACTCGGAACTTAGGCAAAAAGAACAATGCCAAGTTCCATCCTGGTTCTGCCTCCGCCAGAACTTTGCAAACAACACAAAATCACCAAGGCATGAAAACGAGGACTTCAAGCTAGAAGTTAAGACATAATTTCTCAACAATATCCCACGTGGTGAACACTTCCAGCTTCCTCAAAACATCAAACCTTACTGTCTATCATAGGCCCCAAGGCCCATCAATTCTGTGCACCATCTAAACTTGTCTATGCTAACCGGCTTTGTCAAGGCACCTACAACATTCTTCAAGGTGTGAACCTTATCCATACTGACCTTGCCATCTTCAACCATATTCCTCATGAAGTGATATTGCACATCTATGTGCTTGGTCCTAGCATGGAAAGTCAGATTCTTTGCCAAACAAATGGCACTTTGATTGTCACACCAGATTGAAATCTACTCAGCATTAAATCCAATGTCTGAACACAAACACCTCAGCCACACTGCCTCCTTGCAAGCATGAGTTACTACCATGTACTCTGCCTCTATTATGGATAAAGCAACTACAGCTTGTTGCTTGCTCATCCAACTGATTGCTACACCATTAAGCATGAAAGTGTATCCACTGGTGGATCTTCTGCTGTCAATGTCCCCTGCCCAATCAGAGTCAACATATCCCTAAATGCAAAGAGCCCTTTGTGATGCAACCATATTGCCATGGTAACACAAAGCATAATCTGAAGTACCCTTCAAATACCTGAACACTCTCTTTACAGCATCCCAATGTGATCTCCCTAGATTTTCCATAAAACGGCTTAGAACTCCCACTGCTTGGGCAATGTCTGGTCTTGTGCAAACCATAGCATACATCAAACTGCCTACTGCACTTGCATAAGGCACACTGGTCATGTCCTCCATCTCAGTAGCAGACTTTGGACAAGTCTTCAGCAGATAGTTTCAATCCTTGCATGATTGGAACAACTAGCTGCTTGCAATCAGTCATGCTAAACCTCTCTAGAATGGTTTTCACATACTTACTCTGAATGAGCCAAAGCTTTCTCTTGTTCTATCCCTGGTTATCTCCATCCCAAGAATGTACCTTGCTGCTCCAAGATCTTTCATTTCGAACTTAGCAGACAACTGAGTTTTAAGATCAAAAATCATTGCCTTGCTATTACCAATGAATAACATGTCATCCACATACAAAGTAATAACAAGCACATTATCATTCTCACATTTATAATAAATGCAATGATCAGATTTTGATCTAACAAACCCAATTGACAACACAAATGTGTCAAATTTCTGGTACCACATTCTAGGAGATTGCTTTAGACCATAGAGAGATTTATTTAACTTGCAAACCAGATTTTGTTTACCTCTTTCAACAAAATGCTCAGGCTGGGACATGAAGATTTCTTCTTCCAGCTCACCATGGAGAAATGTTGTCTTCACATCCATCTGCTCAATTTCATAGTCATACACAGCTGCCAATGACAACAAAAATCTGATGGATGTCAGCTTTGCTACAGGGGAAAAGATCTCTCCATAATCAATTCCCTCAACTTGGGAAAACCCTTTGCAACCAGTCGTGCCTTATACTTCTTCACACTGCCATCAAGGCCTATCTTCCTTTTGAATATCCACTTGTAGCCAATAGGCTTTCGCCCTTTAGGCAGTGGTACCAACTTCCAGGTATCATTCTTTTTCAAAGAATCCATCTCCTCATTCATGGCTTCCAGCCAAGACTTTGAATCAGCCATGTTGATTGCTTCTTTCACAGTCCTAGGCTCATCAGTGCTGGTAATTAAGGCATAAGCACAATTTGAATCTAACATAGAGAAACCATACCTTTCTGGTTGCCTTCTTTCTCGTGTAGATCTCCTTAGAGGCTGAGGTTGTTCTTCATCACAGAACTTCCAGAGCTGCTTGAGCTCTCCTCAATCTCAGGTACACCATGCAGCTCTTCCCTTTCTGGAGTTTGGGGAATCTCAACTGCATCCTTCTTCTTGTCACTCTGATTTGTCTCAAGCTGTTGATCACTTACTAGAGGTTTCAGCTCATGAAATATCACGCTTCTGCTATACAAAACCTTCTCAGTAATAGGGTTCCAAAGCTTGTATCCTTTCACACCAACTCCATAGCCGATGAGAATACATTTCATAGCCTTGTTATCCAACTTTGATCTCTTTTCATTTGGCACATGAACATATGCCTCACAGCCAAAGACCCGAACATGCCTTAATGAGGGTTTCTTACCTGACCATGCTTCCAAAGGTGTCTTATCAACAAGCGCTAAACAAGGAGATCTATTAATCAAATAACATGTTGTAGCAATAGCCTCAGCCCAGAACTTCTGCTCCAGACCAGCACCACTCAGCATACTCCTTGCCTTTTCCATAGTGTCCTGTTCAACCTTTCAGCAACTCCATTTTGTTGTGGAGTGTAGGGGGTTGTCTTATGCCTTTTAATTCCATGATCAGTGCAGTACCTTTCAAAATCTGCAGAACAAAACTCACCTCCATTGTCTATCCTTAAACACTTTATTTTCCTTCAGTCTGATTTTCAACCAAATATTTGAACTCTTTAAACCAACTGAACACTTCTGATTTACTTTTAAGAAAGTATACAAATGCCCTTCTCGAACAGTCATCAATAAAAGAAACATAATATCTAGACTTCGATAACAAAGGAACATTAACTAGACCAAACATATCAGAATGAACATAATCCAGTATACTAGAAGATTTGTGAGGACTAGAGGAGAAAGAAACACGGTGTTGCTTTCCATAGATACAATGTTCACAGAAATCGAACTCAAGGTTACAATCATCAAGCCCTTCTACAAGGTTTTTAAACCTTTCTCACCTATGTGACCAAGTCTATGATGCCATAACATAGTCTTCTCTGCTGGGAGTTTTACCTCCAAAGCATTTGCAGATAGTGAAGAGTCTTCATCTTTCTCTATAGGTGCAGAAATTACATGACTTTACAGAGGCACTGTTACAAAGAATAGGTCATGCATCTAGCTTGTACAGAGTGCCAGTACGAACACCCTTAGCTAACACCATTGCACCTCTAGCCATTTTACATCCCTTACTAGAAAAAGAAACTTCTACACCAGCATCATTTAACTTACTAACAAAAGAAGATTTCGAGCCAAACCTAGGATGTGAAGAACACCACCAATTCTTTGACTCTCCCATCAGGAAACTGAATTCTGACCCTTCCTCTGCCAACAATCTCCAGTTGAATCACTTGCCAAGTATACCTTTCCACCATCATACTTCTCATACTTTGAGAACCAATCTCTATTGGATGTCATGTGAAAAGAGGCACCTGAATCAACTAACCAAACATCATTTGATGCCTGAGTTGTCAAGGCTACTGCAATGAAGGCATCTGCATCACTTTGAGAAGACTCATTATCATAAGCATTCTTCTTCTTCTCCTCCTTGTAGTCCTTCCTGATATGACCAGGTTTCCCACAGTTCTAGCACTTTACCTTGAACTTTTTACCAAGAGACTTTGATCTCCCTTTAGACTTGGATTTCGATTTGTTGTCTTTCCTCTTGCCTTTCTCCTTTGTTCTACCTCGAACAGAAAGAGCATCTTTGGCCATCTCAGAAGATTTCCTTTGCATTTCTTCAGACAGAAGTGAAGCAACCACATCATCAGTCTTGAAAGTAGTGGTTGTGCTTCCAATAGCCATCACAAGATGATCCCAGCTGTCAGATAATGAACACAATAGGAGCATGTAACGATCGTCCTCCTTGATCTTTACACCTACAGATGCCAGCTGAGTAACACTCATATTAAATGAGTTTAGATGATCTGCAACGGATGCACCTTCATCCATCTTCAAGGAGTACAACTTCTTTCTCAGGAATAACTTGTTTACCAGAGATTTTCCTTGGTAAATATCACCAAGTTTCTTCCACAAAGCAGTTGCAAGCATCTCCTCATGAACATTCAAGAGCACAGAATCGGCTAAACTCAGTCTTATCAATCCTCTTGCTTTTCTATCAGCAAGATCCCAAGCTTTTTGGGTCGTAGTTTGTGGCTTAGTTCCAGACACTGCAATCCAGAGGTCTTTATCCACAAGCAAGTCTTCTATCTTAAGTTTCCATAACTCAAAGTTGCTGCCATTAAACTTCTCAATATCTATCCTACCAGATCTACTCACTATCTCATAACAGAAACAAGTTTAACAATGCAAGTCTCCCACTGAAACAGTATTAGTACAAAAAACTAATTTTCCCTAGAAAGGATAACACGAACTAGCCAAGCTCTGATACCACTTTGAAGGGAAAAGAATGCGGATCTACTGACCCAACAGTGTGGAATACATTCCCTTAACACCTTTACTATAGGGGAGAGAAGCAAAAACGAAAAACTAACAGTTTCAAAACTTATAGAGATGTATACAATCAAGCCAATGAGAAACCAGAAAGATAAGCAAACAAAGATGACACAGTATTTACGTGGGAAAACCCTTTCAAGTAAAAAACCCACCACACAAAGTCAAATCTATTGTATTACAGTAATGAATCGATTACATACAATATCTAGACTTTTTTGTTCAGCTCACAATCACCCAGAGAGTTTCAGATCCACTGTTACAATGTTTTCACAATATACAGTTCAAAACCCTCTTCAAGATCTCACGTCCTTCTTGTTCTTCAGCTCGCAACTTCCACTTGCTCTGCGATTCACGACTCAACTCTTGACTTGTCTAACTTGTGAGAAATAGCATATCTCTCATACATATGTAACCGACTCAGAAGAGCAATGAAGTCCATCCTCAAATCATGCAACTGGTCGAATCTGACAGATTTCTTGTAATGAGTCGACTTTGCATTCAAAGCCATTACACAAAACAGTTGAGCTCGCCACCCTTCATTGACAAATGAAACTGCCAAAATAACTATCTTGGTATTTATCCAATCACTATTCAACCAGGTGCCACGCATCCAAGACCCATCAGCAATTGCAGCTGACAGAGCAACCAAAACGGTCAAACAAACATCAGGCGCGACCAAGACTTCAAGTCATTTGTAACACTATTGGAGTCAGAGTCGAAACAGGAGTCGAAACAGGACTCCACCGAAAATACATACTGTCGGATTCGAAGTTGGAGTCAGAGACGGAACTAGAGTCGAAACATGACTCCACCGAAATTACAGGTTCAAGAACCAATTCGGTTCCGCGTCCACCCACGGCAAAGGGGAACTCATTGGAAACAATTATGACCATCGTAAGTCAACCCGGGGTCAAACCAAGATGGGAACACAAAAGACCAAAGTCAGAGTCAGAGATGGAATAGGAATAGGAACAGGACTTTACCAAAAGTCCAAGATCAGGAACCAAACCGGTTCCGGTTCTGCCTCTGCCAACTACAAAAAACAACAATCCAGAACCAGGACAAGGCAGACGAAAACACCCTGAGTAGAATCCAAACATCCAGAAGAACCAGATCGCAAAAGCAGGAGTCGGGCTCGGAGTCGTAATAGAAACTAAAACAGGAACCTGGCAAACAGACATTGCCAACTTCCAAAATTGGTTTCTCCTCCGCCAGAACCTATGAAGCGAAACAAGAGTCTAGACAAAAAGGGGAAGCAGAGTCGGAGCCGGATTCGGAACGAGAACATAAACCTGAAACTTAGACAAATAGAACAATGCCAAGTTCCATCCCGGTTCCGCCTCCACCAGAGACCCAGAACTTAAGCAAACAGAACAATGCCAAGTTCCATCCTGGTTCCGCCTCCGCCAGAACTTTGCAAACAACACAAAATCACCAAGGCATGAAAACGAGGACTTCAAGCTGGAAGTTGAGACATAATTTCTCAACAATTATGATCTATATGGAAGAGTAGTCTATCAAGAAGACCTGAATGACTTGAATTACCTTGATGATTCAAGTCTAGCTAGTGTAGAGTACGCAATATGAATTGCTACAAAGGATAATCAAATCCTTCGAGAATTCAAGTTTCAACCCTTCACTCAAGTAAGCCTTCAAGTAACTATGACCTTCAAGTTCACATATTAATTAATTGAATGTGTGTTTTGGTTGAGCACAAAATTTATTTGGACTCTTTAGACTTTAGGAGTTGAAAATACATAATATAGAGGTTTCCCAAGAAGCTTGGAAAGCTCTCTTTCTAGGAGGAAAATGTGGCTATTGGATGACAATGCATTGCACTAGCATCCTGTATGGGTAGACAACAAAAATTTCCATCAAGAAACATAGGACACTCTTTACATTGTCTTGGATAGTAAATTCTATGAAATGCAAATACACAACAAGTATGGAATAACAAAAATGGAGATGCTAAAGAAACTTAAATGGTTTAAATGATAAAGGAGAGTTTAGAATATTATCAAAGACATCCAACAAGATTGAAGACTCCCTTTGAATAGCTCCTTCACCGATACCTACATATATAATACCAAAGAGAGGGGTTGGGCAACTATATAGGAGTTTTCCTTGGTCAAACCTCCATTTTGGTGTTCCCACCTCCACAAAGAGCCTTAGACAAGATGATACAAATAGATACAAAATAATGGAAAGAAAGATATGCTAAATAAACAAAGATAATATTCTTAATTTGGGAAAACTCATAGAGTTACCACCCTCAAACATAGAAGTGAAGTAGCTTTCTAGTGTAAAGAAGAAGTGGCAAGATTCCTCAAGATGAAAGTGACCTCTTCAAATGATAGCTTTGGAGCTCTGCAAGATGTCATTGTGATCATAGTAATGGTGGAACCATAGAGTTTACAAGAAAGTTTTATATGAGAAGGAGAATTGAAGAATGTTGTAAAATGTTCAAGATTTGTGTATCCAATTCCAAAAATATAAAATCTTCACAAAGAGGGAAGTTTTTTGGTTCAAAATAGCATGCCTAAATGGTTCTTGATAAAAGTGTAAGTTGGCAAAGGCATTACACTACTAAAACATGACAAGTGTAATGTCCCAATGGCTAGTTCACAATTATGAATTTTTGCAAGATGCAAATGTGGTGTGTGGACATCTACGTAGTATGCACCTACCTTGTAAATATCAAGCTTAACCATCGAGTAACTGGACATGCTAGGCCTTGAAAGATGGTTTAGGCTAAAATTGAGATTAAAGAGCATAATTATCTTAATTTTAACTAAAGGGGAAGTTGTATGTAATGTGAAATTACATAGGATATAATTTATGATATTAAATTTTGCCCCCACTTTGGCAAGCATATATGTTCAAGAGAAGATGCACAATAAAGTAAAAGAGGAGAGTATTTCACCTAAGATGTGAAGGGGAAGAAAATTTTTCTTTCCATGTGGAGTTTCCCCTGGGGAAGAGACCTAACCCAATCCTACATAAAATAGTTAAGTTGCATCACCATAAACATGTTAGCTACAGACAAACATGTTAGTTGAAAATAAAAATTATACATCAAAAATTATATAGACACAAGATGACATCAATCTATATGGGTAGTAAGCTTTGTTATGCTAGGGACCATACGGAAATCCAATCGGCCTATAATTTCTATAAACTACATTGTAGGATAGCAACAAAAAAGAGACATAGACATTTATAAAGACAAAGTCAAGTGGGTTGCCCCCACACTAGATGATGAATAAGGTAGCTAGATGTAGACATATTTCAAAAAGAATCAAAAGATAAGAGATCTATAATATGAATATGATAGCCCCCCCTTAGAATGGCTTGTGCTAAGAAAAGTAGCATATGTTATTCTAAGGAGAAGGAGGAGAGATGTTGTATCATGAAAATATAATGAGATGTATTCATGGAATGATACTTGGAAACAAATAGCACATGGAACCCACAACATCAACAAAAATAAATGCATAAGAGAGACATGGGGAACCTAGTATTTTGGTTCATTAGGATTCATATCAATAGTATCTATATATAACTATGTATGAATCATCATCATATCCCCAAATATTTTACATCATGAAGAAGGAGCATATAAGGAAAAAATAAAAATAAAAATTCAAGTCAACATGGAAGAAGGCCTAAATGCCCCCAACACTTCACATTATCCCCAAATGTCAAAAATCAAAAAAGACATAAAGAAGAATGATGATACAAATAGAGAAAGCTTACGATGGGTTGTCTCCCCTATATCCAAGTATCTATGAGGGTATCTTGGATCCTCTTGGAGGGAGCACAAATATATACAAGAAAGTACAAGAAAAATAGACAAACATGCAAACTCTAATCTAAAGACATGAGGGATATTACTCTAGTTTATTATTCCCATCAATTCATCCTCCTCCCAATTTGACCATAAGGGGAAGGAGGTAAATATCACAAAGGGATAATATCTAAGGTAGTACTAGGCATCTCACTTGCAATAAGATCTAGGGATGAGGCTATCTCAACATTCCCATCCACTAGTTCTTGGGATTCAAGTGTTAATGATCTTGTAAAGATAGTTGATAGAGACAAAATATCCTCTAGAGATTCAAACATACACCTCTCCAAAGAGGAGTGTGGTGACTCAACTATAGGTTGTGGAAGAAAATGATCCTTAGTTCCAACCTCTAGAAAGAGGGGTAGTGACAAACTCTGGTGAAGGAGGAATATCCTCAATGATAAGTATAGAAGAAGAAGAAGAAAGGGGAGTCAAACGAGATAAATTCTTATGATGGAACTCAAGGATGATACCCTACTCAATCGTATGCTTAGATGGTTGGTGCTAAGAGGTAGGAGGATTATATTGGGCCATTATAGACACAACCTTCGTATAAACTATATCTATGGGTTGCACAAATTAAGGAATATCAAGAAGAGAAGCAATAAGAGGTGGTTCCAAAGAGGGAGAAATGAATATCTACACCCTTTTGGGGTGAGTTTCATCCACATATCTCAAAGGATCTAAAAGAAAGATGAAAACAAGAGAAAAATAGAAGTGGAGACAAAAGAAGAAGCATAAACTAGAACAGGAATGGAAGAAGAAGACTCGAGAGCTAAAATTGATGACCCAACCTTGGTCTTCTATGTGGCATCACATTCCCTCTCCATCGCACATTAACAATGCTTACACTCATGTGTAAGTTGGTTCTAAAAAATATGGGGACTAGGAATAGAAGCCTAAGAAGACTCTGAGGTATCTTTTTCAACTGGAAGAGCTATATTTACAGCCACTACTGGTGGACGGACAAACTCCATAGGTGGAACATGAAATTTCAAGGGTGCAAAAACCTTAACATCAATTTTGGGCACCTTTCCTCCTTGTGCCTTTTGGGTAGGAGGAATAGGAATAACCCTTGGGGGTCAAGATGTTGAAGCTGCACACAAAGGACCACTCAAAGAATATTGCTTACCCTTTCCATACATGCTAAGGTGAGGGATATCAAGAAGAAAGGTAAGCTCAAATATATAGGACTTCGACTTTGACAACGTGAGTGTCTTTCCTTTTCATGTGCTGAGCACAGTCAAAGGAACATAAAGTACCCTTGGAGGTTGTGAGGCCTTAGAAGAATGGGGAGGTCTACTTGAGGGAGTGTACTTGTCCTTAGCCCTCAATGAAGAAGGCCCAGAGGATGAAGCACACTATTGTAGGCATATATTAAAAAGGAATTGCAAAAAAAGGAGGAGGTGGAACCAAATCAAATATCAAGCCCTAGGTCTTATACTTATAGTATGCTCGATATAATAAATCACTATAGGATAGCATGGGTCCCACTGGAGTAGGCCATAAATGATCAAGAAAAAAGCTCCCATGTGACATTAGTGGCTTATATCTAGTGTCCTAGATAGTCTGTATAGTGCCCTCATGAGGAAACTTCAGAAACCTATGGACAACAAAGGTGATAGTAATGGAAACTAGCCAAGTAACATGCCTACTTTCACTCTAACTAAGTTTGATTCTAGTATCACAACAAATGTTGTAGAAAAAATCTTCGGTCCCACAAGGACCGACAAGGAAATGGATACTAAAGGGGAAAGAGAAAATCCATTGTGTCTATGAATGGTAGTCTTACACTCATCATACCTTGACCTATGTAGGATATTAATGAAGAGTGTCTCCTCTATTATAACATTGACTCTATTGGAAGGGTCAAACATAATGACAGTTATGATATTACCATTGATCTGAGCAAGAATGTAATGAGGAGAGTAATCTCTAAGATATGACAAGTCATTAGGTTTGAAAGATATATCGAGCATATTAACCTTTTGAACTAGAGGGGAGATCAAAGTGATAGACACCATGTTCACATATGTAAAATCATCAAATGGAGCAAAAAAGGAAGCAATGTTAAAATTAGAAGAATGAGACAGAAAAGGATTTGTGTAAATTTGTAGCTAGTTGTTGGACTTAGCAAAAGATTCATTTGATTTATGCTTATTACCATCAAGTTGGATTTTGTTGCTATCTATGTGATCCTTAATTACATTTCTTGAGCACATACAATGTTTGATGTCATGCCTAGACACTTGATGGTATTGGAAAACTTAGAAGCATCATACCAATCGAGGTATTGTTTGTTGTCAGGAAGTGGTCTAACCTTAGGAAGGGTTATTAAATTACCTTTTAATAAATTTTGAAGTACAATCAAATAAGAATTGGATACTTTTATGAATACTTGATTATGTTGTGATTTGAGGGTATTCTGCTTGGTTGCTTAAGGAATAGTTACCACATTAGTTATTACCTTTTTTTTCTTTGACCCTCTAGAAGAAGACATGACTCCAAAATTATCAAGATGTGAGAATGAGGAAAAATCCCCATTCTATTCCAACATCTATCGATACTATGATAATCTCACAATGTAGTACACAAATGAGTGAAAGAATGATACTTCATTAAGGACATGTGTTCCCTTAATGTCAGTTGCAGACTCCCTATGAACATTCTTTGAATGTCATGATCAAGCAGGTCATAGGGAATTTATAAAGAGATATATTGATAGTGAGATAAAATCAGTTAACTTCTCACTAGGTTGCTTCTTATACTGGATAAGATCAACAATAGTGACCTTGGAGCCAATGTTTTTTTAAAACCACTAAAAGAATTGATTCATGAGTTGATTGAAAGAAAAGATAGAAATATCAAGAAATGAGAAAAACTATTCCAACACAGTCTCCTTAAGGGATCGTGGGAACAATTTTACTAATTCTGGCAATGGAAAAAGTATCCCTTTTCCTTACTTGTTTTGGGAATGATTAATGTTAAAATGAATTTAATGTCACCTTGATCTAGTGTTGTAATGTGTTTAACACATTCACATTAGGTCTTGGGCCCTTTTTAAGCTAAATAAACCTAACTTTGCCTTAATTTAGGGTTGTAAAGAGTATTCATTTACACATTCACTTTAAATTTAGGACCCTTGTAAACTAAATGGACCTAATGTTTCCTTGATCTAGTGTTGTAATGTGTTTTACACATTCACATTGGATTTAGGGCCCTTTTAAACTAAATTGACCTAATTTTTCCCTAATTTAATGTTGTAAAGTATATTTATTTATGCTTTCACATTGATTCTTGGGTCTTCTTGCATTTATGACCTTTACATCATCATTAATAGGCCCCTAAGACCCTATATTATGCATCTCGAGGTTTATTTCAACCAAAATCCTAACAAAATCAACAAATAAACTTAATTTCTCAACTCCCTAACATTTCCTCCATGCAAAAAGGCCTAGCGGGACCCATATGCCACCATGGTAATATGAGTTGCATCCATATGGGACCTATATGCCACAAGTGGTGTATGAATCCCATTTGGCCCTTTTTTAGGGTTTTGAGCGGGAAATCAGGGTTTTAAATTCAAATTTCATGTCAACCTCTAGGATATAATAAAAAGTAGATTAGATGGATTGCCTATATAAACAAGGTATCAAATCATTATTTCATATCAGCCTTCATGATATCAAGCCTAGCATTCAAGAGTTAAGCATTCCAAGACTTTACAAGAGCATCAAGAGAGTTTACAAGCGCATTTCTAAAGCATTCAAGGGTAGATTTCTTCATCAATTGTTGCAGAAATTCAAGATCCATCACCATGTCAAGGTTATCAAGCATCAAGCATGTTGTTGAGCTAGTTTTGTGATGTTGCATTTAAGATCCAAGATTAAGCATTTTTCTACACTTATTTCAAGATCTAGATATGCATCCTTCATGGTCACTTCATGTTAGATTGTTGATTTACAAGAAATCATTCAAGGTATCATTATTCATGTTCCATGTTTCATGTTTCATGTCCTTATTTCATTATCTCATCATTTGGTTTAATTACCTAAAAGGGGTTTGAAGAAGGAAAACCCTCATTCACTAACAATCAACAAGTTTTTCTCTCTCTACATGTGTGATTACAGATCTAGGTGTCTTGAAGCTTGAAGATCCTTCGAAGATTAGGTTGCAAGGTTGAAGAAAGTCAAAAAGTCATCACAAGGTTGTCATCTTCACTAAAATTCATCTACAAGTTGCAAATCAGGGTTTCAAATCCAAAAATGAAGTGTGGAAGGAAGAGTAGAGATAGGAGAGTAAAATCAGGCCTTAAACCTCCAAAAAAATTGAGTGGGACTGGTACACCACTTGTGTCGTATGATTCCCAGTACAGGAAAATTTCTAGATTTCAAAGGATTTAGATTAAGCACTGTTCGATTCTAGTTTTGGCATAGAAAATTGGGCACTCTGGGACTAAATCACCTAGAGTGGCATATGAGTCCTAGTGGGCTTCAAATAGAACTTTTTAAGGATTTTGGAGCTTATTTTGACCTCATCACTCTTCCAAGTGCACCTTTGTTCATTTTGTTAGGATTTAGGTAGATCAGGGCAATAAACATTAACAATTATATGCAGATTAAATAACCCAAAAATAAAAATGAAGAATAACACAAAATAGATCAACACAAAAATTTAACCTGGTCCACCCAATATGGGCTACATTCACAGAAACTTCGCCGCCCAATGATTTTATTATCTAGTGTAAAATAGATTACAATCTCATGAATTACACACACTACAACTTACATCCCATCTACTTATAACAAGCTTTTTGGAAGCTTCTAGATTTAGGGTTTTACAAAGTCATTTTTTCATTTGATGTGTCAGCAGGAAAACCTTGACAAGTTAACGAGAAAAAAATTTTAGGGGATACGCCCTCAAACCCCTGCTATCGGTAATTGTCATCCCCAAACACTAATCAGGATACGATATGAGTGTACATTATTTGCATGACCAATCACCACATACCAACACATTTCTAGTTTGATATTTTGTATTTTAGTTTCATTTACTAGGTCATCTAGTTAGGTTTTTCATGGTACTTTTCATGTTGCATTCATTTCTTGTCTTTCCAAGCCCTATCTTGGTGGTGAACCCCTCTTTATTTTACAATCAAACCCTAGGACAACCCTATTGCAAGATCTCTTTCTCCTTTGCATACATTAGATTGAGATATGTACGGTTTCCTTGAGTGAAACTTGAGTGTGAAATAGGATTTCTATCTCCTCAAAGGTAGAGTGCCCCTATCCTATTTCTCCATGTTTCACTAATAAATGGTCTTGATTCAATAAATCACTACACATAATGATGAAAGAATAAGCATGTATTTGTGGGACTCCCTTACCACCGTACTTATCAAATTTTAAAATCTTGATCCCTTGGGGCATATTTTCATTTAGGATGGTCAAGGAAAGAGGGTTGCAATGGTAGTAAGGAGTAAGTGTGGATTGTGTAGAATTTTTGGTTAGCTTAACAAGTTGAGACTACATTTGACCCATGTTTTGTAATAAGGTGTTCAAAATGGGATTAGATGGTGGGGGAGGTGGGTTATCCATTATAGCAAAGCTTGTACTATAGAATTTTGAGGTGCAAAACTAGGTAGAGGAGGGATTCTATACCAAAAATAATTTTAAGACACATTAATTCCAAGATTAACAGGAGTTGCAATAGGATTAGCATCTACCATGTGCACTAACGCCTTAGACATTAGAACATTCAACTAGGTACTAGTTACACTCAATTAAGTGTCTTGAGGTTGATTCAAAATTGATGTATATGAAGGTACATGATTCTCGACTATGTTTGATAACTCATGAAGCAAATCAAGGACCTTATGATTTGGGATGAGAAAGTGTCTCATATTACCAATGATAAGGGCATCTTGAGTAAACAAGTTGTCACAATTAAGTAAATACTCAAAGTGCTTCATGTTCCCTTCCAAATATTGAACCTACTTAAAGGGAACCCTAAAATCAACCTCATAATCTATAAGAGGGGGAGACCTAGGAGGAGAATTTTTCAGAGAGTTAGGTTGAGAGTTTGAAGTAGAATAATTCCCAAAGACCGACTAAGGGTAAAAAGGATTAATATTTTCAAAGAACATTGGGCCAACTCTAGTAGGATAGTATCAAATTAGTGCAATGATAGGTCTTGATCTTCTTCTAAATACATACCCAAAAGTTGTAGATTGGGTCATAAAGCTCATAAAAGAGCATCACAATGCATAGCCTTGTAAAATCCAAAAAATGTGAGAAGAGAACATAAGAGAAAAAAAAAAAGCTTTGAGCATTTTAAATGTTCTTTTGAGAAAGATTTGCAAAAGGTGAGTTCACGTCAGATTCACCAAAAAACATAGAGTATGAAAAATCAATTGCTACAAAGGATAATCAAATCCTTTAGGGATTCAAGTTTCAACCCTCCACTTAGGTAAGCCTTCAAGTAACTACAACCTTCAACTTTACCCATTAATTGATTGAATGTGTGTTTTGATAGAGCTCAAAAATTATCTAGAATCTTTAAACTTTAAGAACCAAAAGTATAGAACATAGAGGTTTCCTAGGAAGCTTGGAAAGTCTTTGTCCAGGGATGACTGTGCAACTATTGGATGATAGTGCACCATGCTAGCATCCTGTATGGACAAAAAACAAAATTTTCTACCAAGAGATGTGGGACACTCTGTAAAGTGTCCTAGATATTAAAGGTTATGAAATGCAAATACACTTGAGTATGGAATGACAAAAATGGAGATGCTAAAGAAACTTAAATGTCTTAAATGACAAAGGAGAATTTAGAATATTACTGAAGACATAGATGTCAAGATCAAAGACTCCCTTCAAACAACTCCTTCACCTATACCTACACACATAAGACCAAAGAGAGGGGTTGGGTTGTTATATAGGAGTTTTCCTCAGTCAAACCCCCATTTTGGTGTTCCCACCACCATGGATAGCCTTAGATAGGATTATAAAATAGACATAAAACAATGG
The DNA here is from genome assembly GCA_007115665.2 of Sequoiadendron giganteum. NCBI lineage: Eukaryota > Viridiplantae > Streptophyta > Pinopsida > Cupressales > Cupressaceae > Sequoiadendron > Sequoiadendron giganteum. The sequence goes on from CM021101.1 coordinate 113,499,409, forward strand.
AAAGAATAATATGCTAACAAAACAAAGACAATATGCTCAATAGAGAAACTCAAAGAGTTACTACCCTCAAACACAGAAGTGAAGTAGCTTGTTAGTGCAATGAAGAAGTGGAAGAGTCCTCAAGATAAAATTGACCTCTTCAAATGATAGCAATGGAGCTCTGAGAGATGTCACGATGATTGTAGCAATGGTGGAACCATGGAGTTTTAGAAATTTGTATATGAGAAGGAGAGCTAAATAATGTTATAGAATGTTCAAGAGTTGTGTATCTAATTCTAAAACTCCAAACTATTCACAAAGAGGGAAGGTTTTTGGTTCAAAATAGCATGTCTGAATGGTTCTCAATGAAAGTGTAGGTGCTCCACTATTGGTAACATCCCAATAGCTAACACAGTCACAAATTTTCATGGGATGCTAGTGCAACACACAGAAGTTTACATAGTGTACACCTGTCCATGCGAAAAATAGACTTAACCATCGAGGAATTGGACATGTCAGGTGTTGAAAGATGGTTTGGGATAAAACTAGGATTAAAAAGCATAAGTATCTTAATTGTAACTAAAGGGGAAGGCATATGTAATGTGAAATTGCATAGGATGCAATTTATGACATTACAACTAGAGAAAAAATCAATTATTTATCATGTATGTGTAAAATAATGCACGTCCTCTATGGATAGAAGAATGTATATGTCCTATATGAATAGAATAATTATTTGAGTATAATTTCTTGAGTATACAAATGAAAGAATATATTAAAAATTGGCATAAGAGAAAAATAAACAACATATTAGGTTGTTACAAATTAGAGGGCATGGTAAACAATAAAATTACTCTTCACTTAGATCCTTGTTGATTTGAATGTCTTCTTGACCTCCATTCTTATAGAGTATGTTATTACCATCATCGTTATCCTACATAGTAAAATAGCTAAGTAAAAATCATCATCATTATATGCATAGTTAATAAGATTAGAAACATCAAAACATGATATACATAAATATTTTCTAACTTGACCAATCAAATTTACTAAATCAACATATTAAAATACAAGTACATACATCTCTAATTTTTCTTTTCGTTTATGTGCACGTGATTTGAATGGTATTGGACAATAGTATTAAGATTTCCATGAGTCTTCTACTTCCTCAATTTAAACTATCATGGATGTCTCTCTATAGTAAAGTGTTATCATCTTCTTTAATGCCACTATTGTATCAACATAAAACCTATCATTATTTACCCCAAAATTCTAGCATAATTGATTCTAATTGAGTCATGTGTTGTCACCATCGCCCTTAAATATATTTACATTAAAAAAAAAAATCAATCTCACTTACTTGACCTATACTTGTTTTTTTATCTTTCCAATGTTTGCTACACTTTTAGCACTACTAATATTTTTTCTCCAAGAAATCAAACCATTTAAGCTACATAAAACTCTCAATTTTATTCTTTCTATCACTATAAAACTCAAGAAAAGGGTTATCAATAATATATTCATCATAATCAATCATAAAATAAATCTCTTCTTATTTATTTTCATCCCTTATTTGATTGTTCAAAATGGTTGATTCATCCTTACATTATTTTTTCTTATGTTCATCATGTTTTTCTTCAAATATTGTATCATCAAGTAAACTTCTAAAGTTAGGTGTCATTTTATCCTATCATTTTTAGTCATATCCATTAATGATAAGGAATATTGAAAATTTATTCTTAGACCAATTGTCACATTATTGCTAGTAAAACCAAAGACATTCTTGTGAGTTTCTAAGGTTACACCATAGTTAAGACTACACAAAATATCTAAAATTTCATGAGCTTGATCCTAGTCCTAACATACAAGATATGTATTAATCATTTCTTCTCCATTTATGTCATTAAGACCATCTAGGTACAAAAATCCTTGTCCATTCCCACTCTTAGGAGTGGAATAGGAACTACTCGACTAATTGAGTCATTATTTAGCATAAATAGACCTTACATAGTGTAACAACTCACATGTTAGACCTTATTTAGCATAAATAGACCTTATTTAGACCTTATTTAGCATAAATAGATTTTACATAGTGTAAAAAATCACATATTAGAATACCCCTTTCGCACATTTAAAACATATACCAATTTGGAGTATAGGTCCTTTGGAATAAATGTCTTGAAATTGAATGTCTAAGTCGGAAACTAGGCCTACTTGGGCTTAGGTGCACTAGGGTCTTATTGATTCTCTATGTACTAGGTTAAAATAATCTTAACCAATGGTTCAAAAAGTCTCCATTTGGTCTATATATGTTCAATAATCCATCAGAAGTCCTTACAAAAGTTTTAGCAAATCCTAAATGCTTATTTCTTTAAACTCTGTATTTTTAGACTGTACACATAATTTTCAGCCCTAAACTTCAATTCTTCACTCCTTAACTTTATGCCTTGCCCAAAACCTTCGAAATATGAATTAACATGCATAGAATAATAATCTCACCAAAATTCAGAGGATTCCACTAGTTAGTAGTGAAGAAATACAATTATCTCAATCTTTGTTTACCCTAACATAGGGTTTGATTGTTTTGACAAAATTTGCAATATCTTTTTCAAATATCCACCAATATACATGAAACAAAGTTTGAATGGAAGGTGATTGAGATTACTTACACATACAAGCCTTTATAATTGTACTCCTACCCGTATAGGGCCATACAGAATTAGAAAACAGAGAATCTATGTAGAAAATACAAATAAAATAGGGTTTCCTTTATTCCAACTCATAACTCCAATTTCCCATGAGTTACAAAATGCATACAAGGCCTTTTTAAAGGAATCACAACATGACTTTTCAGTTTCTAACTACTTTTCAATGACCCAAGAGCCAAATGACCCTTCACCTTCCTTGTTTACATCCTTTTTGTAATTTTGCAATATTGTGACAAATTTTACACAAAAATTTGATCATTTAACACTCCTAATGATTCTATTACATGGAAAAATGACTCAAATAACCCTTGAACAATGTTGAAACAACAAATTGATCATCCTTTCAAAAAAATTCCTAGAATGACAAGTTTGTCATGATGCTCCTGCATCATCGACTCATGCTCATTATTAGAACGGTGTGAAATCACTCCCAATATCTTTTCCACTATTTACTGACTGATTTGTACTTATTGTCTGTACTAATTCAACCATTTCAACTACCATACAATCATCCATAGAATAAAATATTACACTAGTAGCACTTTTAGTATTAACATCACTCATATAGGATAGATTATCCTTGTTAAGAATGCCTTTGTCACAATCAATGCTAGTAATAGCACAAGACAAATTGGATATATCATCTTCAATAGTATGACACTCAACTTTTAGGTTTCCATCTAATTTTGGAGCCTCCATAGTTTCATTACTTTGTGCTTCAACTTTCTCTTTTATACTATGGCATCATGCTTGACCTTCATGTAGGAGAGATTAAAAATTTGAGATGATTACATACTTATCTTCGTGGGTTTCCCCACCTAAATTTTCATTGTCAGTTTTGAAATTAGGGTTGTTGTAAAGTGTTTTGATAGGTCTATTTTTTTCTCAAAGGTGTTCATCTTGAACAAATGATCATTTGGATTAAGCATGCCATTACCTCATGTATACTAATGGTTTTAAATATCTTGTCTCGAGTGATTGTATTCACAAGAGGTTGCTCAAGTTTTATTTTGTAATACTAAATTGAGCCTTAACAATAATTATATGTAATCACATGCCTTATTCTTGGTTGTCTTGTGTATCCTACACATTGAATATGGTAATATCTATTAGGTTTCTTAAGGTTATCATGTTGTGCATGAAGGTTTGTTTTAGTTTTTATTGTTCATCCTCTTCTTGTTGCAAGGTGTGCACCCATGGTATCCTTGTGTTGTGTAGAATAGTGCTTGGGTTTGTGACATGGCTTAACTATCTCCCGTGCATTCATTAACTCTAGCAGTTGTATCGAGCATTGACAATTTAATCTTTTGGTGCAACGGAAACCATATTTGTCATAATTGGTATCAAAGCTTGGTTCACAGGTTTGAACCCCTCACTTGCACTTGGTGGATTATTACAAGGTGTGTTCCCTTGGTCTCCTTATGTTGTGCAGCGCAACGTTGGGGTTCGTGACATGGCAAGTAGCCGCCTCTTATGGATTCATTAACTTTGGTAGTTGTATCAGGGATTAACAGGTTGATCTTTTGGTGAAATGGCAACTATCTTTGCAACACTTCTATGTGTAAGAAAAGATTAACCTATGTACTCACTAAATTTTGAATGAAACCCTCTTTAGCACCATTTTCATGTATGGAATTAGGAGAAGTAGCTTTATCATGCACTTGTTTATCACTTGAAGTTTGAATTTCCTCTTGATTGTTCTCTATAAATGAGTAACTATATATGTGAGGTACAAGGCCTTTTAAGATCAAATCCATTTTTATGAGGAGGTTGGGATAATCAATATACTCATGTCTCATAGTAGCATGTATCCTACATCCTTCAAATGAAGCCCATATAATAAGGTGATTAGAAATCTCGTCTCTAACAAGTCCTTTCATGGGTTCAATTTCTATTTCAGATTCTTTACTGTGCATTGTAATTGATAAGAATACTCAATCTCATAATTGAAATCATATGTGGTTGTTGAAGGATTATAATGTTTATCATATATATATAGGTGCATAAAATTTTAATTTTTCTAATTTTTCATGATTGGAGTCTTTGAACAACATTGTATATGTCTACATGTCTTCATTTTTTTCATTTTTTAAACATTTATAGGACTTTGTTCATTTGGTTTTGTTACTATCCATGTCGGAACATTCATATTTGACCCACCTTTCATCTTTTATTTATTATTTTTATTCTTAGTTCGACTTCTAACTTGTTGTCACTAAGCAAGGGTCTCTCAATTTAAAAAATCAGCATCATCTATTGCATATACTATTGAATTTTGATTGAAAATTGACTAAAGAGTTGTGTAAGGAAAATTATAAGGCATATAATTCGCATTAAGGACCAAAATTTGACAATATTGACCTAGGAAATAATGTTGTAATAGAGTAATATAATTTATTGCACATGATTGCAAATTTAATGAATATTGACTATATTAGGCATATTTAGTTATTGATTGTTGATGTGTAAAAGTATTTGTGGACAAATTGAAAGTAAATGCATATTAAAACCATCTTGTTAATTGATTTGAATGTTTGTATCAAATACCAATTGTTCTAGGTAAATTTTTATCTAATTTAACCTACCAACTAAGTATCAATCTCTCATACATAATGATCTTTCAAAATTTCAGCACCTATGGATCTATGAGAAGTCTCAAGCCATTGAGACATCATGTAAAGTATGTAATTAAAACTATGAAATGAACTCATGAAGTTACCTTCTAACTATTACAAACTAAAATAAAGCTTCTTGTGGATCTACATTTTGACCAAAATATATCAAGAAAACACTCTCCAATTCAACCCAAGAATGAATGGAATTAGGTGGGAGACTCCCATACTAATGGCATGTGACATCCCTCAATGTGTGGACAAATAAATGGCAAGCAACATCTTCATGGAATATCTAATACATTGTCATCAAATCTTTGCATATCTTCGCATATCTTGAAGTACTCTATCCAATGTGGAGAAAAAAAAAAAGAGCAAGCCAATTGTATGCATTCTAGTTCAATCCCATCGAAATGGTTAGCCATTGAAACTAGACCACACCCAAGATCTAGCTCATCTAGCTTGTCCAAATTAACCACATAACAATTCAATCTTTGGAATTCATTCGAACCTCCTTCTAGTGTCAATTTGTTGATAGGTGACATGACACACTCGTCAACTCAAATAAAGTGTACCTCACCTCTCTTGAAAGGGAATCAGTCTCTAGGATGAAGGTTAACTATCCCAAGGTTTATATCACATGGTCACTGAATTATATTGCATGACCATGTTCTAATGATATAATCCTTAAGGAAGTTGATTTTCATTCAAGAGATTGATTTCATTTCAAAAGAAATAAGGTACAAACTTGAATTGATAAGTATGCCAAAATATTCATCAACAATTAGACATGTAAGATTGATAATTTTATTAATTAATAGATACTATTTATTTTTTAATTTATTATAATTATTTACTTTATAAATTATGATTATGTCCTTTTTTATATTTTGTAAGACTTATACTCTTTAAATTATATTTACACTAATTAAAAATAAATAAAACTCCTTGAAATTTAGAATTAAAGCACAATTCTTAATAAATAAATAGATAGTAATGTCAAATAATTAAAAACCCACAAATTATTTACTAAATTTCAAAGTATTAAAAATAAATATAATCCAAATACACATTGGCCTTCGTAATCTCCGTAAGCTTCCCTATTGTTATGATAAATTGATTAAAAATTAAGAATAAGATATCCTCACAAGATCCCATTTTTCTTAAGTTTTTGTTTTTAACGAAATTTCTTTCATTCTTTTTTTTCCCAAAACTTTTTTAAAAAAAAATAACAAAACTTTGACCATTTTCTTCACCAGATCTCCACCAAGACAGGGAGGCCCAATCACCGTTGGATGCAAAAATCTCTTAATTTTTTACGGTCAAAGCACACAAATGGTGCAGATTCCTGAACATGTTTTCCTGATAAATTAGGTAATCTCTGCCACAAACCTGTGTTTGCATTTTGTAGGGTTTTGATCAAACCAAAGCACGAAAAATCTGAGTGAAAACAATTCAGAGAAAAAATATGTGCAGTTTGGAGAAGCACAAGAATATATTCATCCTGAGGATGACAGGCGATGGAGAGCATCGCTTCAACCCTGAATACATGGACTCCATTATTTCTGCAATTTCTCACGTCAATCTCAACGCTCACCAAGCCTCTGCAATCATCGTAACAAACGACGGCAAATTCTTTTCTAACGGCCTCGATCTGGAATGGATCTCGCACGACAAGGAGACTCGAGCCCGGGCCGTCGGCAATAAATTCGTAGAGCTCTTGGCCGCTGTCATGAGCTTAAAATTGCCGTCAATTGCAGCCGTCTGTGGCCACGCTTGCGCAGCTGGATTCATCTTCGCCCTGGCTCACGACTACAGGTTCATGAGAAATGACCGAGGGTTTCTATACATGAGCGAGGTCGATGTGGGTATGACTATTCCTCCGTCGGTCATGTCTGTCATCAGAAGCAAAGTTGATTCGCATCATTTGACGGAAGTTATGCTAGGCGGCCTCAAGTACAGAGCACAAGAAGCCCTCGGAAAGGATTTGGTAGATTCGGTGCATGGTAGCTCTGATAAAACCCTAGGTGCCGCCATTGATGCGGGGATTGAGCTTGGTAAACGGAATTGGAAAGGGGAAGTTTACTTGGGGCTCAGACTCGGCGCATTTCCAGAAGCTGCAGAGAAGCTCGGAATCCAAAGTGTTCCTGTACTTCCTTCCAGAATTTAATGTACCTTGCTTCTTTTGTTTTAAATAAATGCAAAACAGGATTATATTTATCGACTTGAGTAGCAAGCCGGAAAACGCCGTTTGCCCTGGTAAACTAGCAGCCATCTTTGATTGCATTCTGTATTGATTATAAAATTGATTTTTGGGCTGCAAGGAAAATTTTCTCAGGTCTGTTAACGATTTGGGAAATTTCCCCTTCCAACATTAGACTAGGGTTTTCTTCTTTTGGTAGAGATTTTGCTAGTATATTCCAAATCCATTTTTAAATGGCCACAGATCAATTCGAGCACAGTATTTGGAACATCCAAAGTCCCAAACATCAAACTGCTGCCTACTTATTATACTCTTGAACCAGTAGCAGTCCATGTGGAGCTTCAACTTAGAAATTTTGAATGGCTGCTATTAAACACTTTTGGAGCCTTTGATAACCAGGGGTTGTATGAATTTACAGCAGTAGCTATTGCTTAGAATTTTATATAATCAATTGGTTTTGTAGATTTTATGGCAGTAGTTACTATTTAGAATTTTTTAATAAGTGGTATTAAATTTTTTAATTAAGCCATTAATCTTTGTGTATTTTATTAATTATGTAACAAAGAATGTGAGACAATATATATATAGAATTTTTTAATAAGTGTTATTAATTTTTTTAATTAAGTCATTAATCTTTGTGCATTTTATTAATTATGTAACAAAGAATGTGAGACAACATATGTCTATAGAAGTATCATAAGATGATCCAACCAATTTGGGTTCATGGATGTCTATAGAAGTTGGGCAACAAGAAATATGTTCTCATAATCAACATAAACAACCATAACATGTGTAGAAATAATGTTAATCTCAACATTCATTGAAGATTTAAAGTATAAAACATAGTAATATTTTATTTCGTGGAGAAATTTGATTTCATAGTATTAAATGACAAGTAGAAAGTAAACTATAGAAATTATTAAACCATTATTCTCTTTCTTTTATTTTCATGGTTATGGGTTGCTTCTTTGATATGCTTTGTCATTTTTTCTAAACCTTTGTTTTAAACTATGTTGATTGTGTTTGCTTCTTGGATTTTAGTCTCACTCCTCATGAGACTCGAACTACTTGCTTCTATGATCTTTTTGTAATATATAGGGTCCAAGTCTTTTAATTCCATTTTTTTATTGATACTAAAAACATAACAATATCCTCATTACCAAGTTAATAAAAATGTGTATGACCAAATGGAAACATTGCTCAAATTCGAAGTTTACAACTTTTAAAACAACACAATAATTTTCAAAATTGCAACAAAATAAAAAAATGTCCACATGTATATAATATTAACATCATTATTAATAAAATCTATTAATGTTGTTTGAACAAGAGTTGTAACAAATTCACTTAATTCATCGATTGACATATTTATTTCCATATCAAGAAAAATGTATTCATGTGTCAATTTCATTTTAAACAAAGCTTATTATCGTATCATGCAAAATGCAACAAACAAATGAAAACATTTTCAAATTTGCATATTACATTTTGGAATTCAAAATTCACTATATTTTCGATGACCCTTCAAATGCACACTCCACATCAATTCATGTTGATGACAACCAAAATTGAACCCCTAATTAGTTGCTAGAACTCTATTGAAACATGTTATTGATTGTATCAATAGTGAACATTCACCATCACCTATAATAAATATAATCTATATTTTATTTTAAAAATTAAAACCATTAATAAAAGCAACCTTTAAAAACATCCATGGAATGCATATTAATATGCAACTATTTCTAAAATTATATTATAGCTATAGTTTTGATCATGTCAATCAAAGGAATACTTAAGTGGAAGATAAAATTGAATGTAAGTGACATCTATAATCCCGCAATAATTTAGAAATATTTGTTTTTTCTAAAAGTCTTCTTTTATAGAATATGTCTTTGAAATTGAATTTGTATGATGTTAATAAACTTGTTTGCAACTCTTACGATTATGCACAACCAAATATTTCACTAATGTTTTTTTTTGATAGGTAACAGGTTAATTTTATTGATAAATAAAAGCATTACATATAAAGGGTTGGCATTCTTAAAATGTTTGAAATCTGACTACATTTCAAAAAACCTACATCAAGTAAATCCTTTACAAAATTATGGATCTATATCCAAAGCTACTACCATCCATTCCGCTATCGGCTAACCAAAACATCACGCTATGTGCACCTTTCGTTTATCCTTTTGTCCTAATCCTGCAACTTCATTGCTCAAACCAGCACTCCTTCATACTGGTGACTCCCACCACCATTCCCTCGTTTTATTCAAAATGGGCCATAAATGTATCTCGTCCAAAATGAATGCATTGTCTAAACTTAAACCAGCTTCTGCCCCAACTTCTAGTCCTTCCTTTTCTTTTTTTCACAGTCCCCGCAGTCTTCTTCTTTGTAGCTACGATCTTTTCTATTTTGGGACAATCACCGTGATAGTTGTCGCCTCCTAGCGTCGACTTGTCTCGTGCCTACATAGCTCTGTCTTTAGATTTTCCTAGGCCAGCACCACATCCAGCTTGTATAGTTCTATGTCCGTCGACGCCACCTAATGAACGGGACTAGCCCTTCCTGTGTAGCTTCGTCCATCTCCTCGATTCCTTCGGACACATCAAACCCCACCCCAGGGACAACCCATTCCATCAACAACTCCATCTTGTCCAACAATTATTCCTGAAACAAGCTGAGCATGATTCAATTAGTTTCCTACGGTTCTTCACCAATTTCCATCCCCCATGCAAAAATCATGGAAGCAATATCAGCATTCTGCCTCCCTCTGTGCATCGCCTCCCGGAAATGAGGGTCGAGGGTTTCCATTACCACATTGACGACTTGGTCGCTCATCACCTTCAGGAGTTGCTTCAGCCTTTTAACTATTGGCTTCCCAAAGAAAGCCTTCTGCTACAACTTAGTTGAGAATCCCATCATCGCCTCCATTTCAACAGCACCAATTTTCGCTTTACTGCCTGCACTCTAGAAGATTCCATTCTCTTTTGCTTACTCCTCATGGCTTTAAAGCCCACAACTCGATCCCTCTCGGTATCCGTATCTCTAGCCTTACCTGATAATTATTGCACATTTACTTTACCTGTCGTCAGCTTGCAGCACCACTTAGTATTTATTAGCCGATCTAATCTCCGAATTTCGCACGCCTACTCTGTTTTGTCACTCTTGTCGAAATCGGATGTGTCAGGGCCAAATCTGGCCAACCCTCTTTCCAACAACGTCGCCACCCTTGTACTCCCCCATTGCATCTTTGCTTCACTTGTTCATCCTTGGGCTGATTTGACATTCTCATTTAAAACGCAAGCTACCACCTTATGCTTTCAAATATATAACCGTTATCCAACTGCATTATGTAGATTTATGAAGTCTTCAATAACTACACCCGACTCTTCCAACGTAATCGCCCACTTGGATAAGACGCCAGCCTCCTTATTGCCTTCCCTCTTTATGTGGGATAGACAAACAAATTCAAACGTTTTTAATTTTGTAACTATTTCCTTGATTATATTTTGGAGATGCCACACCTTTATACCCGACCCCACGATTGCTTGAATTATTATGCGAGAGTCACCCTCTAGATGGAGTTTCTTGATTCCAAATTTTGTTGCCAGTTTTACTGCTACCAAAGCAGCATTTGCTTCAGCTACATTATTGGTCCTCGGAGGCAATTTCTTTGCTACAGTTGCTAGAATGTTACCTAGACTATCACGTGCAATAGCTCCAACCCCAGACGGCCCTGGGTTCCCATGCGCTGCACCATCAAAGTTTACTTTACACCATCCCTCCAATGGTTTTCCACACCAACACCAATTCCCCCTGCATTTAGGTAGATGTCTTGATCTTACCTTTAAATTCCTTATATGAATTCCAAGCCAAGCACGTTGTACTAACATATCCTCTAAAGCAAAGGGATGCCTCCAATTTTGGGTCTGAGACACAGCACTACTAACCACTTCTTCAATGCTCTGATCTAATTTGCTTATCATCCTAGATATAGCTTCACATTTATCTAAGAAGATCTTTCTATTCCTTTCTTTCCAAATTTCCCATATAATTAATGAGGGTGCACTTATCCAAACACTAGATAGCAATGTTTTCTTCGCCTTCCTTGGCCAACTTTCAAACACTTCCTTTAAGGTCAGTAGAAATGTACTATGCCAATTCAATTTTCGTTTGACATGCTCCCAACATAATCCAGCCACCTCACATTGTAGCAATAGATGATCAACCGACTCTTCAGCCTTTCCACACATGACACACTTTGAAGGTCCTACAAAGCCCAGACGTTTTCTTCTTTCTCCCGTTAGAATTCATCCCTTGGTGGCTAACCAGGAAAAGGTGCCTGCCTTGGGCAAACAATTCTTGTTCCAACATAGATCATTTGCCCAAAAGTTCTCCCGCTCTTCCCAATCCAACAATTGATGCCCAATATTCACTGAGTAACTACCAAAAGAGGAGCCACACCATATAATTTTATCCTCACTCCCAGATATTTGGATTTTTTGATCAAAAAATATCTTTTGCATCTGTTGGATCTATTAGGGATTTAGATTCTCCTAAGGCACCTCTTTCCACCCCCACTCCTGCCCCAGCAGACCCGGTTTCTCAGTCATATAATCTCTAACTTTCGTCCCCCACCGTAGAGAAAAATAGTTCTTGAGGAATAAAAGATCTGACTCTTCATTCAGATTTGGCAGCCCATTCCAAGAGTCCTCCCAAAAGTTTTCCTTCAAGCCATTACCAATCTGCCATGTTAGATGATTGATAACCATGCGCCTACAAGAAACAATGAAATTCCAGATCGTTGATCCCATAGGAGGATTGCTAATAGTGAAAATTCTATGATCATCATTCATATCCAAATATTTTGCTTTTAAGACTTTCACCCATAGTAGATTTGCATTAGCATATAAACTCCATACAAGTTTAGCTCTGAGGGCCTCATTAACAATTGCCAAGTTCTTAACCCAGCACCCCCCTTATCTTTTGCTCTACAAATCTTATCCCATGCTAAAAGGGGAATCTTTTCATCATCACTTGCTCCATTCCAAAAAAACTTTCGCATACGCTACCCAATCAATTTTATCACTTTTTTTGGAATTTGCAAACACATCATTGAGTAGATTGGAATTGATGATATCACTGTTTTAAGCATTAATATTCTGCCTACCGAAGTTAACCACTTTCTTTTCCATCCATCATTATTTTCAGACAGGAGTCCACTAACCCTTTCCAAATGTTTGTTTTCTTTCCTCCCTCAAATAGGGGAATCCCCAAAAATTTGCTTGGGAGCTTACCAGCTCGCATTGCCAACAACCACAAATGTCTTTTTGCCTCTGATTTGGGGTATTGAAGAAGAATATTTCTGACTTCCCCCAATTGATACACTGTCCCGATGCCAAACCATACTTATCCAACACACCCTTCATCACTCGAGCCTCAGCAAGAGTCGCATCTCCCATTAGAAACATATCATCTGCAAATTGTAAATGTGAAACTGGTGCAATCCCCTCGGCCACCTTGATTCTCTTCCACCGCCCATCCCTACATTTTTGAGCAATTAGTCTGCCAAGCACCTCGGCCAAAATGATGAAGAGAAAAGACGATAAAGGATCACCTTGTCTGATCCCCTTATTGGACTCAAAAAATCCTTGAGGACTCCCATTCACGAGAATTGAAAACCTAGGAGAGGATATGCAACTTTCCACCCATTTTAACCATTCCTTACTAAAACCAAATTTAGCTAATACCTTCAAGAGAAAAGATCTCTTCACTTCATCATATGCCCTTTTAATATCCAACTTCACCATCATTTTTTCCACTTTAGCCACCCTAATAGAATGGATTGTTTCGTGAGCAAAAATTACCCCTTCAAAAATTGATCTATTTGGAGAGAAACCACTTTGTTCGCTCGAAATTATTGAGTTCAAAACCAGCTTTAATCTATTTTCCATCACTTTAGAGATTATCTTATAAACTGTATTGCATAACGATATGGGATGAAAGTCTTCAAAGGATCTCACATTATCCCTTTTTGGAATAAGGGCAATGAAAGTGTTATTATTATCCTTCAAGATGAAGCCCTCTTTTCTTGATTCCTCAACAACTTCCCACGGGTCATGCGCAAACACATCCCATAGTTTCTGAAAAAAGATTATGGGAAAACCATCAGGACCCAGCGCCTTGTCCCCCCCTAAACCAAATAAAGCACCTTTTACCTCCTTTAAATTCACTTCTTCCATTAGCATCCTGTTTTGACTCTCAGAGATGTAACTCGGAATAACATCCAAGATATCTGGATCCTGACTCAGACCCTCTGAAGCCATGTTGAAACTTTCTGTGAAGAATCTAACCGCCTCTTGATTTATCTGAGCAGCACTATTTAGACGCTCCCCATAGCTATTTTTTATCGACAAAATTCTATTGTTCAACCTGCGAACTTTCACCGAGTTATGGAAAAACTTGGAGTTTCTGTCACCCTCTTTCAGCCAAGTCTCCCTTGATTTTTGTCTCCAAAATAACTCTTCTCTTGTCAGAATTTCTGAATAAGTTTGATCGAGTTCCTTTTCTTGATGGAAATCATCCTCCAACATCCCTTGAGCAATTATTCTTGTGTGCAAGGCTCCAAGTTTCTCTTCTAATTGCAGTTTCTCCTCAAAAATATTCTTGAAAGACTCTCGATTCCATACCTTCAATTGTTCTTTCAAAAACTGCAATTTTTTAAAGAAAATGAAAGATTTATTTCCTAGTTGAAACAGAGCATTCTTCCACCAGCTTTCTATTAAAGCTTTAAAATTATCATCCCTGAACCACATTGTTTCAAAATTGAAAGGACATCTATCTGGAGTTGCTTCATCTTGGATTCTCAAACTTATTGGATAATGGTCTGAGCCCGTGATGGGTAGAATCTTTGCATCACATTGCCACTATTGTTCCGCCCAATTCCCAGCTAGAAAAATCTATCTAGCTTTTCTGCAATATTTAAAAAACCACCATGCCTATTGGTCCAAGTGTAGTCCCCATTTCTGAAAGGCAACTCAATCAGGCCATTGTTCGTTGCAAATTCACAGAAATCCTGTTGACTCTTTCCTGACCAGCATAGGCCCCCCCAATTTGTCAAATGGTCGCATGACAACATTGAAGTCCCCCCCAAGGAGACACATCTCACCTTCCCTTCCAGCTAGCAAGCCAGACAACTCTTTCCATAAGAGTTTTTTCTGTGTTGAGTTGTTGGGCCCATATATATTTAAAATCCAGAAGCTTACCCTCAAATGTCTTAATTCCACTTTGCCTCACTGCCAATTTCTTTCCTGCCTAATAATTTGCACATCCACTAATGAATCATTCCAAAGGATTCCCAAACCCCCAGACACCCCCAAAGCTTCTGATAGAGAGCTACGCCATCTCCCAAAGCTTCTTGTAAACCCATCTATTTTAGCCTTCTTTATTTTAGTTTCTTGTAATAAAATCAGTGCAGGTCTCGTTTGATCAAAACATCTTTTGATCACACGAATCTTGTCAGGGGCATTGCAGCCCCTGACATTCCATGAGAGGATCTTCATGACAGTCGGGAAAAGGCATAGCCCTTTCCCGACCTAAGCTTACTTTGAACCGCAACATTCCCTGTTGATTCCAACCTCATTCTATTTGTTTTTGGCCCTCGTCTACACTTCTCCCCACATTTAACTTTATTATTTATGGTTGAGGACTAATTAATAGAGCATTTTTCAGTTATTCCAAGACCATCCTGAAGACCCAGTAAATCCTCTTCACCCTGGTCCTCCTCCGATTCAGATTCTGAAGTTGATCCTTCCATATTCCCACCACTATCTCTAACTCCTTCAAAATCATTCTCAAGATTCCTTATGGGTGATATAGGCATATCTTTGAAAATAGAAGTTTCGCTTGTGATATTCCCTAACTCCAAATTAGCTCATGTTTCATTATTGAACTTGTCGTTGTTGTCCTTGTGCCAGTCTCGATCCCACACCTCATCAGGCTTTTTTGCTCTATTTTGATCAATAAAATTCTGCCTTTGGGCCCTCACCTCCTCTTCCATGTGCTCTAACTGCCCACCTTCTTGGATGATTAATTTTTTTAGTGTTTCTTACTCTTTCATACGTGGCTCAAAGTCACTTGTGATCACCTCCAAACCCATTTTTTTTTCAGCTTGTCTGTCCAAAACCTCTCTATCTAAAGCAACCATTGTTTCCTTCTAAGCCAAAGCTTCGTCACCCAAATGAGTGGGTTGCCCCTTTCCTTGATTCCAACTTCACTCAAGAGCTTCCTCTTCCACCAGTGCATCTTCATATTCACTACATATATCATCGAGACTAGGCTGTGCCCTAGCTTCTCTACCTGTCAACTCCCAAGCCAATTTAAACACTTGCATATTCTCGGATGAGTTTCTTTCACAAATATTTACCTCCCTTGCTTGCGGTTCCTCCAAAAATTCATTCTCAAATATCAAATCCATTTCCTGCCTCTTTAAACCTTCCCACCCATCATTTGTAACCATATCGTCTTGATTAAGGTTACAGACTTGAGAGTCCCACTCATGACAACAGCTAGCACACTCCTTTGATTCACTTTCCGTCAGTTTGATGATTTCCTCATTTAAACAGTTTTGACTTAAACCTTTACCTTTTCCAAGCAGGATATCAAAATCAAAAGGTTGTGTTTTTCCAATCCATTTTAAGCATTTAAGATAGGCATCTTCTATTTCAAGTTTTTGAATCCAGATTCCCTCCCCAGACCTGAGTTCTAATTTTTCCGGAAGGGAGTGTATCCCTTGTCTTAAAACGCAAATTCTAGGGAAGGTGCTAAGATTCGTTTTGTCCACCATCTCCTCAGACTTCACAAAGGTTCCAAATTTTCTACCGATCATGCAAAGGGTTTCCTGATCCCTATATTCATGTGGAAGGTTTTTCAATCTGATCCAAACTAGAATATCCTCCACAGTTGTCTCATTTGGGTTAAAATTTGGTGCCCAATCTTTGATGTAAAACCCAATCCCATCCATAACAAATGGCCCACTATTGATGATCCATTCCTTATCAATCGTGTTTTTACAAATGGCCCACTATTGATGATCTATTCCTTATCAATCGTGTTTTTACAAATGACCAAGTAGAAACCATTCTTTAGGGTTTTAAGCTCACATTCCATACCCCAATGTTTATCACACCAGGCTCGAAGCTTAGAATAAGTTGGCCACTTCCCCTCCCATTTTAGAAAAAAGGCCTTAGCTTTAAAAAACTAACATAATCTTTCCATTCACTACTGTTCAAGAGAAACAAAGTCATGGTTGCATATGAGATACTAGGAAATACCTGGCTAGGTCCAACCTTTTATGCCTGTTGTTTTGGTCACCAAAACTTTGCAGCTACGTTTCGAAAGTCTACCCACTCTGGTAAATGCATCAATCTAAAATGTTCATCCCTCGGAGGTTGGTCCCCCAACCTCAACCCGCCTTTGATTTTGCCATTGTCATTGTTGCAATAAGTCTCTGGACCTTGCCAAGCCCTAATTGATTCAACCATTCTAGGTCGATTGTTGTGTCTACCCTAACATTTGTTGAAAGGCCAATGCGATTTCTGCCTCGCGACATACTGCCTACTGTTGTGCCTTTGAAAGCCCTGTTGCTGCAGTTCCTCCACCATCGCTAGCTCCACTGATGGTACAACAATATTTCACTAATGTTAAGCATAGTTATCAAATAACAATTATAAAATGTAATGACAATCTATTTCTCAATTGAAATGACTTACTTTTTGTAGAGGTGGCAATTGAAAAAGATATTTCTACTTACCAATGTTTATAATTAAGAACTTCACAAAAATATTCAAATAATGTATAAAATGACCTGAAAAATGGCATAGAAACATTTATCATTATATCTAACTTAAAAAGTTAGTGGTTCCACCAATGTGAAAAGTGTGGTTTGATATACCGTTGACCATGAATCCTTCTTTCTATTGAAAATGAAATAAATTAGTTTCAAGGTTTTCACTTTCCAACTTGCACTTGTGATCACACTATTTGTTATCTAATTCCAAGTTTGAGGATTAAATTTTTTTATGTAGCTTAAATTTGCATTGCATACTAGTTAAATTAAAGATGGTTCTAAATTTGTACTACTAATTGAATAATAAAATTTGGTGCATTTGTGAGAAATTTTTTTAAAATGAATTAGAATTCATTTTTCATTAACAAATGATGTTGAGAATTGAGAAATATAAAATGCATTTTATTCTTACAAAACCACACAATACAATATATCAACAAAAAATACTAAATATGAAACAATAACAAAGATCATTTAATTAATAAATTATAAAAGATAGTGAACAAAAAATGCTTAATTAACAAATTTATAAAAATTTAAAGGTGTAGACACCTCAAAATTAACTATTCTATTTTATAATTAAATAAATCAATATTTAATTAATTATTTGTTCCCCATTCACCACCTTCCCATATTCTTGCAATTAATTAAATAATTTTTATTTGATTAATAATCCTTTATCACCATAAATAGTTATCCCTATCCCCATAATTAATTATCCTTTATCTCCAATTATGTTTCTCTCTTCTAAGATTGATTGATTTATTTAATTAATTCAACCATAGATCCCACTCCATCTTTACTCTAATCTCAATTAATTAATTAATTAATTCTCCTTAATTCCTCATTATCATTTTCTCTAATTTAATATTCCTTCAATCCTCAAACTTGACATCATGTGTCATGTGTTCTCCCTCTTCACATGTTCAAACTTGCACAATCTTCCAATCATTCTCAGCCTCATTCCTCATAAATCCACTTGAGATAAATGATGTATTTAGGTTTGACCAAACATGGGGCAATCTTACTCTTTCCAATAAATCTCAATTTTAAATTCTCACCTCCCTTGTAGTAGCTAAAAATTCAAATGTTTCCTCTTTTGGAAATCCTACCATAGTTTCCAATTTTCTTGTCCAATCTCCATCATTAATCCATCATTGCCAATAAACCCTCTCTTGACACTTTTGCATTTCCCCTTGCTTGAGAGATTTCCTCTATTGTGTCTATTGTGATCCCTTGATCTTTTGGCCACATCTTATCCCTTCATTCATTACACCATGAATCCATATATGGAAGCCTTCACCCCTTATTTTCACTAAGTCTTTTGCTATCAAGTGCACATTGTCATTTTTCTATCATAAACCCTCTATTATACCAAGAATATATTTGTTTTTTTACTGAGCAATCCACATCTATAGTCAAGAAAGAAAGCATTTGAAAGAGAAAATCAAGTGGAGCAAGGGTGCACTCTGATTCATCTATATCTAAGGAGCAAGGTTATTTGAGGTAAAAGGTATTGTTTATTTATTTTATCTTTATGTTATTTACCTTAAATAATTATTTTGTCTTGATTTTGGCATGCCTAATGAGACCCACGTCCCTTTTACTAATTAAATATTTTTTGTTTTTTTTGAGTTTTTAGTGAAGTTCCAGAATACAACTTCCAACCATGATTTAGCACTTTCGTCCCAAAATGATGCTTCCATTCTATCATTCAACACTTCTCGATTTTAACATTTTTTCTCTAGTTTTCATATTTTCACTATTATTTAGTTTTCTTAAGGTTTTTTGGTGATTTTTATTTACTTTTCAATGATATTTTCTATTGTCTAACTCTTTTTTTAGAAAACCTTACTTTTCTTTATAGGTATTTTTGTTCAAATCCACAATCACTCTTACACTTTATAGATCAACACCTTCATTTTAGTTTAGTTCTTATATTTCTAAAGTGATGCTTCTACTCTACAATTTATTTTGATTGATTTTTAGTTCTAACTCTATTGTTCTATATTTTATGTTGCTTAGATTTATGTGTCTTTGTCAAACTAATAACTTTAATCTCTTTATCTCTATGTGTTTATATATTTTATGAAAAAACCTAACTTTCTCTATCTATGCAAGTTAACAGTTCTACTATGTGATTTGACGATTTCATCATAGTTCAACAATTTAACTTTAAGAAGGTATAAGCCCATTTTAATTTTTATTTTTATTTTAAAATTATGCTTCTAATATTTTCTTTCGCACCTATGAATTTTAGCACTTGCACTTTGTAAAATGGTGTTTCTACTTTTTCTAGTTATGTGTTTGTGATTTTTACTTTTTTCCCTCACCCTTGGTCTCTCTTTTTAACTAAGTGGTGCATCTTGTTTTCATTGGTCAAAGATTAGAAAATTGAAACTACTAACTCATTTGTTTTATAGCTTTTTTTGTCCGAGATCTTTTATTTTCCACTAATATAAGCACTAAAGTTAGTTTAAAAGGTTAATAAACTTTATTTTTCATGATTATGTAAATTTGTAGATGCATGATCTCTCCTTGCACCTAGTGCAATCTAAAAGATCAAAAATCTCACATTTCATTTTTGTATTTAGTATAGAACCCAAGGTGTGTTAGTGTGTCTATGATTTATGCTTGTGCTTAGTAGGATCTTGGGGATCAAAAACACTTAACATTAACCTTTCCCTTTAGGAAGCTTGCTTAAGGATTTCATCATCCCAAGGGATGACCTCAACTATATTTTTGGTGGGGTATGAAAAGGGGGAGATAAAAATATTTACCTCAAAGAGGATCCATCATTGTTCCTGACAAAGTCTTAAGACCTTTGGTTCATTGATATTTGTGAGATGATCTTTGGTTCATTGATACTTGTGAGGTGAAGAGGATAGGAGAGTGTTGCAAGTATGTACAGTTGGTGTTGTCATTGATGTCAACTTGCTTTGGTATTGTCGTTCGTGTCAACAGTATGATCAGGAGATTGTTGTTGTTGCAAGAGTGTGAGAGGTTGGTATTGATTTGATGTTGTCTTTGATGATGCTTTGATTAGTCGCATTATGTTGTCATTAGTAAGTTGTTGGTTTCAACATCTAGTGTTGATAAGCTTTTGTCTATGGATGTATGGTTGAGTTGCTATGTTGCATTTTTTGGCCCCATAGTTGTCGTTGCGCCAAAAGATCGAACTATTAATGCTCGATACAACTACCAGAGTTAATGGATCCACGAGAGGTGGTGAGTCCATATCACAAATCCCAAGGGGAGCGCTGACCATTTTCCAACAATCTGCCCCTCAAAGAAAGCTAAGGGGATTTAAACCTGACACCTTTGGCTTTGATACCAATTGTTGACCCCACAATTTTCATTGCACCAAAAGATCGACCTATTAATTCCTGATACATCTACCAGAGTTAATGGATCCATGAGAGGCGGTTAGTCCATGTCACAAATATTGAGGGGAGTGCTAACCATTTTCCAAGAGCTTTTGGCTTGGTGGTGATGAGGAACTGCTCAAGATGTTGAGGATGTGTCTCTGGTGCTTGGTTTCCAAGTGCTTTTTATAAAATTTGAATTAAAAGAGGAAACAGTGTGTTGCAGTGGTGTTTTGGTATAAAGAGTTGCATTCGTGTTTCACTCCACATTTCTTCTATGTTGAAGATCTACTTTTGTGGTTTGGATATGTTGATCTCATTCTTGTAGCTTGGCATAGGTAAGTGTAGAATAGACTTTACTCTGTCAAGATCAATTGAAATGCCTCTTTCTAAAATTATATAGCCCAACAATTTTCCCTCTAAGACCTCGATACATATTTCTTTGAGTTCAGGGAAACACCAAACTTTATGTACTTTTTCAGAACCTTTTCTAAATCAGTAGTGTGGTCTTCTCTATTCTTGGAAAAGATTGTTAGATCATCCATGTAAATAATGATGCATTTACCTACTAGATCTTTAAAAGCCACATCAATCGCACACTGAAAAGTGGCTCTAACATTGATGAGACCAAACGACATTCTTCAGTAAGAAAATGTTCCCCACTTCATTGTGAAGGCGGTCTTCATTTGATATTTGTAGTTCACTGGTACTTGGTTATAGCTAGAATAACCATCCATAAATGGAATTATCTATGAATCGTTGATGATTTGTAGTACTTCATCGAGGGAAGGAAGGGGATAATTATCCTTCTCTAAAGTCTTGTTCAGATTTATGAAATCGACACAGTATGATTTCTCCATTCTTTTTGTGCAAAAGTACCAAATTTGTGACCCATGTAGAATGCCTAACAAGAAAAATAATTATGGTTGATAGCAATTTTTTTACCTCTTTAAGGATCAGGGGTTCAATCAAGGCATTGACTGTTCCTTTCTTCTAACAAAATATCTTTGCTTGAGGTTTCAAAGGGATGGTATGAGTTATCACTGAAGTGTCAAATGTTTTCATATTCTCGTATCCCCATAAAATAGTTGTGATGTCTTCTTTTAGCACCTTCAAAATCTTGTCACGAATGTCTTTCGAACAAGTCTTTCCAATAAATATATTCCTTTATAGGCAAGTATCTATCAAATTATAAGTTTCATATTCCCCCCATCAGCATCTGTAGGTAGTTTCTCATGGGCTTGAGGATCAAAATCAAAAATCCTTTATAATGCCACCATTCCTTTGGGGATACTATTAGTTTTCAAATTGATTATACCTTCCATATCAAAATCTTCTGGCTCCTAGTGCCCTTGGTCTCTATCAAATTCATCGATGATCTACCCTTCAAAAATGTCAAAACTTTCCAAAAATGCAATAATGTGTTGATCATCATCAAAAACTTGGAAGTTTTGTACATTGTCAAGAACAACTAGGACTAATACTAACTCAACATAAAACCTTATTAACTTGGAATATTGCATAGGATCTAGTGTACTAGCTACTACTACCAGTGCATCCACAATCTGATTATTCTCTTTGGGAATCAACTCAATGTCAAAATAATCAATTAGGCTCCATACCCTATTTCGATAAGCTACCAATATTTTTTTGTGGCATGTATATTGGCTATGAACCTGCTTCACAATGACTTTTGAATGTCTTATCACTCTGAGACCTTGTATTTTATTTTGATGCACAAACATCAATCCTCTTGCCAATGCCTCATACTGTGCAACATTGTTAGTGCACCTGAACTGCAACCTGTAAGAAGCAAAATAAGTTTTCCCTTTCGGGTTGGTCAAATCAACTCTAGCTCCACTCCCTAGTTTGGATTTAGAACCATCAATATTGAGGGTACATAATTGGTCTTGGGGTATAACCTCTTTCTTAAGATTAGTCTTAGGTTGTTGTTTAAGAGGATTAAATGGTAAATTTGACTGGTCTGGGATGTTGAGATCAAGGGATCTTGGTGTTTGAGGAATTTCAAATACTTCATTCAAATTAAGCACATGTGCATAAACTATTTCCTGCAACTTTTCATGGTCATCAGTTTTGTAACTCACTTTCTCTTTGAGTAATTCTTTCATAATCGGAAGGTGAGCGAGGGCAGGGGTATCTAGCATCTCCTATGGTTCTCTAATCTTAGTTTGTAGATATAGAGATAGGCTCAAGGGTTGGACAATGATTGATGGAACTCCTTCCTATGTGTGGTTGATTCTTTTCAAAACATTCATAGCTTTAGATTTAAATGAAAACTTATTTGGGACTATCATAAAATTCTTATTTTGAGTATCTCCTAACTGAAAAATCTAATTCAAAATGTGAATACAAGGTTGAAAATTTAACTCAAAATGGTTCTGATAGTGGACCCTACACCAATTTGGGAGCAACAAACTCCACAAATCTGCCTCTCTCCCAAGACCAGTTTTTCTTGATGTAGCTTCTGGATTAACACTTCCTGGTTAATGGTAGCCATAGAATCACTATTTTCTAAGGGTTGTGCTTGATTGGGATTTGGCATTGAAAAGGTCATAACCCCATCCATCCTATAAATGCCTATTTCAGTTTGAAATAAGCAACCTCATTGGGGTGATCATACTTTGTAATCATGTGTGTTAGGTGATGTTCACTCTCTATCCTAATCTGACTTGCCATATCCTTCCATGGTATCCACATGTGTGAGAATTATAACGAAAGATAGCCTACAATGGTCTTCATCGGATCCTTGCTCAATAACATACCACACATTTTGAGAATGCCAGCAATTTGAATAACCATGTAAATTTGAATCTTTGGATCTCATCTAATTTGTATGTGTACAACTTTCGATTCTCATACAACATTCACTTCAGTTTTGTCCAATTGTATAACATTTTTGTGAGTTTGAATTGGGGTTAGGCCTAATTTCTACAAATGGAAAATGGCATAACATTACTTGAGACCCAAAAATCTAATAGGCAGTTGTGCAAGTTCTTCCCAAATATTGTTAAACTCAACAAGAACGGAGGTGTTCCTATCTTCCCCCTATATAGAGTCGCATGCATTTCAGTAGCAAGAGTCACCTTTGCCTTTCCCTTCAACTGATCTACCTCAGCCAAATATTTCAACATGATATCACATTGAGAAGGAAACTATTTTAGAATATCAAAGAATGACAAGGAAGTCATTAGCTTCTACATTTTGGGCCTCTGGTTATACCCTCTATTCTAGTTTTGATAATTCTGATTTTGAAAATTTTGGTTTTGAAACTTCCTCTAGTTTTGATTGTTATTTTGATTGGGGTAATTGTTCTAGTTTGGATACCTGCCCTAGTTTTGGTACTATTTTTGGTTTTGAGTGGGATTCAACCTAAATTGAGCCATCTCATTAGCCACTTGAGACATGGTTTTCTTTAAAGTTTCCAACTCTATTGACAAATGTGCAATACGCTCATTTTTTGCAATTATTGTGGCTTGATTAGTTTGTTGTGTAGTTGGTGGGTTTTTTGTTGGATTATGTCCTCCCAAATCATTTTGAGTATTTATTTTTTTGGGAAGAATCCTGGGTTTCACCATTAATCCAAGGCAACAAAGGCAGAGGATGTATTTCAACTAGGGGTCCATAAGAAGAATTGGACATTCCTAGGACTGTGTTCATGAGCAAGGTTCCACTATTCATTGCATGGTTGATTGCAGCCATCTAGTTAGGCATACTAGGGTATCCTATCAAAGGTAATGTACCTCCCATCACTCCAAGTTGATAACTTATTCGTTGTTGTAATTTGATGGCTAGGTGGTATACGTTGACCAATGAATTGATATCCCCATTGAGGTAGGTTCTCTATAGGAATAAACCAGTCAAGGGATCTATGGATTTTAGGTATACTTGGATGGAAATGTTCTTAGCAACTTCCTAAGGTGGTTGTGCATTCTCTAAAATAGTGTGTTGAATAAAGGCAAGGGTTCAATCGGTTCCTTCCTAATCATGGAAAATTGGTCATACAAAATGGTTGGGTCTACGTAGACCCAAAATTGATTGATGAAGGCAACCTCCAAATTGGTCCAACTTCCAATGGATTTGGTGGGCAAGTTAAGGTACCAATTATAGGCCATATCCCCTAGTGAATAGGGAAACAATTTGTTAGCCACATCGTGATGTGCTATCTAATCTTGAGTGCATGCATCTTTGAATGCTTGAATGTGCTCTTCTACACTTTAGGATTCCCCATGGGCATACCTAGGACAAAAAAAATTAGGTTTTTAGGCATCTCATGGATATCACTGGGGATGGTCCCTAGTGATGAAGGATTCCCTACAAATAATTCCATTGGTGGAAGTGGGTTGGGTTGTATCAATTGTGGTATTAATGGTGGTGGGATTGGAGTTCTACGTGTTTTAGGTCAAGTAGGAAATTGAAGTTCTACAAATGGATTTGGGTTGGGAGTAGATCTTAGAACTCGTTCAAACCTGTCCAATAAAAATGACCCAATTCGCTCCAGTTTGTTCCTTCGGGCCTTCCTTCTAGCGCCCGTTCTGTTGATGGTCAAAATAACACAACAAACATTAAGCATAATATTTATATCCTACTTCTTTTGAAAAAGATAGTTAATATTAAATCAACTATCTTCCAAGGTCTTGGTAGTTGGTACTCAACTGTGTTGAATCACCCAATGGTCATGAGTATGTTGTTCAAGGGGCCTTTTCTAATAAAAAGTAACAATCTGACTATTTTGAAATATTCTAATAGGGGGTTTTAAATAAATAGAAAAAGATAGATCATAGTTTTTTGGAACAGAAAAACATGAACAAACATTCTTCCCAAATTCAAACATGCAACTCCTCTAACAAGCATTTTTGTAAAGTCTAAAATAGATAAATGGAATAACTCATGAATATTCATGCAATTATACCCATTCACAATGAAAATTTAATAAATGTACTTGCAATTCATTTTTTTTAATTAATTTAATAACGAACATTATTAACTTTCCACAAAATTTTGCAGATCAATAAACAATAAGAAAATACCATTCACAGATAATACAATATATGGTTTTAAGTTTGGCCTCTCCTATTGATTTTCACCAATTAAGAAATATTTGTATATACAACAAAATCCACTAGCATACGGAAAACCATTGTCTATTGTCATCATCTTTAAACTAAGAAGTCTCTAAATTTTAACTAATTGCATAAAAGCTTTAAAATTTAACTATTTGCATAAAATCTCCAAAAATATAACTTAGGCTACAAATCTAACTTCAATTTTCTGAAATTTACAATGAGGAGAGTTTCTAAACTTGTAGAAAGAAATAAAACACTATCCTCTCCTTTCAAAAATCATGATCCATAAAATGGGCGCCTAGATCCACAGTTATAAGGGGTGGCTAGGTTGAATTGAAGTGACCACCACTCCAAATTTGTATGCATATGAGAATTAACCCTTCTTCCTTGATTTGCTAGGACACCCCTAGTTAACTGCAGTGATCTTCCTGAAAAATAGGATGGCCAAATTTGGACCCCTATTGACCAGATTCTAATTCAAAAATGGAATATTCTCTTTTCACTTAGCTAACTTAGCTTGATGTAGATATTCTACAAAATTACTAAATACTTGCTGCAATACATCTTTGTCAAGTTCGTCTACCCACTCTACTTTAAAAAATATTCTTTTGAAATCTTTTGTAGCTGTGAAAATTGTGTCTCACAATTTACTAACATTTGTGGTAGCACACCTTGTGTCAAATCTGATTTCCATTAATTTATCAAGGAGAGTTTCTTTAGATTCGTCCCCTTCCCTCAACAATCCTTCCAGACGGGGGTTCCATTGATCCTTTATTTCCTACAAAGAAATTGATTTACAATCCACTAAAGCATGCTTATTAATGAAGCTAGCAACAACTTCCTCAAACACTATTGCCTAATCCAACACACTATGCTTAGCCTTGTGCTCCACAATAATTTCTATTTTGAAAACAAGTATGTTCATTATTTTATCAATAAAACTCAAGTCCTCATCTTCCAGAATACCATACTCAATAATTATTCCTTTGGCTTATTTACTATTTGTAGCTTTTGTAAATACTCTCTAAATTTGTCTTCATCTGCACACAATTTTTGAACATAACGTGTTCATCTGCTTCACCATAATGTTTATATCCTCCACTGAGAAGTTCTTCCACCTTTGTTTTCAATACTTTGAGTTCCAATTATCAAACATTTGAACTTTCCTTTTCATCTCATTTAAATCATCGACCTCCTTACAACTCATCAGCACAAGTATTTTTTATGTTGCCAGTTGTTCTATAGCTAATGAAGTAATTTGTTTCAAAAACTTCTTCATTTTACCTACTTGATCCTTTAGCTCATCTTTAGTTTGTTTATCTTTAATCAATCTAGACTTTGTTGAGGTAGCCATAATGTCAATGAGATTCAATTGTTTAGTTCTTGTCATCTTATCCAAATTAACTATACTAAGTTGGTAATATGAGGCTTGCAACTCCCTATCATCTTTGCCAATTGTCGGTGTTGCAATATCCGCCACCAAGTCCCCATCATCAGTAAGCCTCATAGAATGTATGGCCCTTGTTTTCTTCTTTGGTTTCACCTTCTCCACTTCTTTCATCATCTCATCCCAGTTTAATAGTTGAGCCTATACTTGTTGTATTTTCTCCAAGTTTAACTTTAGCCATGTGGGGGTACTTGGTGGAGTAGTCATCTACTAAGAACTAAGAGGGGTTTTCTTAGGATATTGAGGAGTAAGATAAATTGTATCCATGTTTTACTTAGACAAAGTCCTTTAATGCTCATCCTTCTCCTTCTCAACCCTTTCCCATGCAAGCCTTTCATTCTCTACTTTTATTTCTTCAATTTTCCTTATCTCTTCCTCTATTATTTATGCCTCTTCTTCATCTTCCCTTTTTTTCCTTAGCAACTCTTCCTTACTAGCTTCTTCCTGAACTACTTTCTCTTATTCAACTTTATTTTCTTGTTTAGCTTTCTTCTCTTATTTTAAATCTTGTTTCTGAGTGCTTTCAATGATGTCTTAGTGTTCATCCTCAGTGAGGATATGTTCACCTCTAGCTTCCTCCTAGAGGTACCCCTTTGAAACTCAGTTTCCTCTACTTCATTCTCTTCCTAATCTTCCCTCTCAGATATAGTATCTTCATCAATTGCGAAAGAGGAATCAGGGATATGTACCACTAGACCTTTACCCCTTTCTTCCTCAGTAGGAACTTCTTTAGACTATGATGGGGAAGTGGGGACCTCTTTTGCAAGAGTTTTAGTGGGAAACTCAGTGGCCAAGGGCTATATAATTGCCCCAAAGATCACTCCTCCAGATGCTATAATATATTTTTCCTTTTCTTTCACATCTTCTTTGGCCAATTCATCAAAGATATTCTCCTCTTCCATCAGGGTTTTCTCATCTATTGTAGAAGTCTTCTTCCTTAACCTCATGTATCCCTGAGGCATAACGGAAGAAGGAAGCTTTGTTGCCGACTCTTTTATTTTCCTAGAAACTTGGCCTTGTAGTTGACGGACGCAAAGATCAATCCACTTCAGACTTTTGTCAACAACCACTTGTGAAATTTTATCAATATTTATTTCTTCCTTCTTCATCCAATTGATGGGATCCAAATATTTAGTGTCCACTTTATCAATCTCATATAATTGATTGAGAATAAGCCCATCATTTGACATCTTCTCTATTATATCATATTTGACCCCAAAGTCCCTCACCTATGGGATAGTTATTCTATCATACCCCCTCTTTTTAACCTCAAAACGATCCTAAAAATTGGCCCAGAAGTCCTCAAGAAGTGGCACATGTTGAGGAAACACTGAAGCATACAAATTATTTATCTTCCCCTTAGGGTCAAAATATCTCCTTGATGTATACAACTTCATATTCAAAGCCTAAAATTCTTTTATGGATGATTTAGCAACTATGGTGTTAGGGAAAGAATATAATCCCAACTGAGTAGGGAATATGAAGCACCCATCCTTGCGTATTTTTGCAAATTTGGCATTGACCTCAACCATTTGTTGAGAGAATTCCATTAGAATCCACCTATCATCGCAAAATCTTGGCAACTTGAATTTGATCTTTTTCAAAACCAAACAACCTGATATAAGTGGATTTGGGATATTGTATATACCAGTAACCCCACTCCCCAACGAATGTCATACCCTCTCTACTTAACCTGAAACCAACATCCCTCGTGAGCTAATTGATGACTACATACAAAAATGCATCGTTCACCCTTTTGAAATGTGATTTTGATGCCTTAAGTTCTAATTGATCATATTATTCCCTAACTTTCTTCTACTCGAGAGCCTCTCCAAGCACTCCTATCATGTTTAGTCCTGGGAATCTACCCATTCTTGTAGCACAATAAATGACATATAAAGACATGTAGAAGACCTTAGTGTCTCCCACCTTGGTTATATGATCATGGATGGCATTAGATACCAACTGTCCCGAGTCTAAGAATTATTTTCCATCAATAATCATCCAAATAAAAGGAAACATCCAATTTTCAAATGCATGGGAATCTTCCTTCCCGAATTCCCTAGAGAGCAATGTGATAATGTCTCCCACCTCTCTAGAGAAGTCAAACCTTTTAGGTTTGGCTGGTATTTTTCTTGTAGACTTATTTTTTGTCTTCAACCATCTCTTATTGATATATGTCTTGTTTCCCTCCACATCTACCTAAAATTGTGCCAATGTCTAAGCCTCTGTCATGATTTTCAAGTTTGGGCAAGGAGGCACGTTGAATAGGAACCTTATCATCTAAGGGGATAGTTCAAAAAATATCATTCCCCAATAATTCAATGCACTTCATTTGTACAGGGTTGTATTCTTGTGCAGTGACTACTACAAATTTTAGGCAATGTACTGCTATATAAAATGTAGCTACATGTGCAAGTCCAGAATTTGCAATCTTCTTGGCTCTTGGTTTGGATTGCTCTAAAAAGATATCCTCAAAAGAAAAAATTAGGTCAATATTACCCACCAAAGTATCAGTGATTTTCATCACCTCTGATTCAAATTTTGATGGCACTGGCACTCCCTGGAACTTATACTTCATACAGAAGGGAATTTTATCTGGTCTTAGTTTCTTATTTTTTTCCCCCTTTCAAACTTCTTCAGCACCAGTATCCTCCCTTGACTCAGACATTTAGTAAACCTACAAGAATGAAATTTATTAGGCAAAATGGAACACCACAAAGAGTTAGGCATTAAATACATTGCATATCAAAACCCACTATTCTCAAAAGCATATTCATTTTCATGATATTTATGTTATCTTCGGGGGTAGGGATCAGGATAGCACTTGGAACATAAACCTCTACAAAATTCCATTACCATACTATCAAACATCAAAATCGGGTTGAAAATAACAACTTGAAGTCTAATAAAAGGCCTATCGAATGTCAAAATTGGGGTAGCATTCTGCATCTGAACCTTAGAGAAAGCATATTGAAAATTAGGATCGGGTCGACACCTAAGACTAAAACTCTATAAACAAAACCAGTTCAAGTTTCTCCCTGAATTTTGATCCCGACCAAAGGTCAGAAGTCAGAATTGAGATAGAACTTGAACTAGAACTCAATATGGGGTTGAGGTTTGGTTCTTTTCCGAGGTGTTATTCTAAAGGGAATTTGGAAGTTAGAATCAAAACAACAGTTAGCAATGGAACCCTACTTGAGGTAAGGGATTAAGGTTTTTATCTGAGTTTTCTCTGACTAAGATTCGAAGTTTGGTTTGGGGCTAGAACCTAACACCAAATTAACAAATTTGGTCAAGGTAGGGTTCTGTTCTGATGTATTATCTCGACCAAAGGTAAGAAGTCAAATTTTGAATGGTATCAAGAACTTGAACTATGTGACAATGAACCATTATAGTTTAGTTTCAAAACCTAATCTCGTAGCCTATGCAGAAATTGGAATCGAAACATGATCAAATGAAGGTGATAAAAAAATATTTTCTAATTTTTAACATCTAACCCTTCGAGATCAAGATCGGGATTATTTCAATGTTTGAACCCTAGTTAGAAACCAAACAAATACTTGGTAAAATTCATAGCTTTGAGGATTGGAGATAGGACAAACTTAGGGTTCCACCATTAATTCATAAATATAATGGTACAAAAACCCTGGATAGCTAGGGTTTCTATGAGAACAAACAAACTTGTGCATAGAAAAAATGACACAAAAACAAAACCAAAAATTAAAAAACTCAAAAAGGAAAGATACAAACCAGCCAAATGGCCAAAATAAGAATGGAAGAAACATGCAACAACAAAAAAAAAAGAAAACAAGAAGAAAACACGCAAACAAATGGGTAGGAAAAATGACACGAGCAAGAAAACAAGAAAAAGAGAGGAAAAAACAAAGGATGAACACCCCCTACCTCAAAAAATTGTGATGGAAAAATCCATGATTCCCTATCGAAGATCAGTAAACTCAAACCTACACCTCAATCCTCTTCTCCTCTCTGGCTCATTTCATTGAAAACACAAAGCAATAATGAGCCAAAATAGAGGGATGAAGGAATATAAAATAGTTCGCACATGCAAAACAATGGCCATAAATGAAGGGTAGGTTAGGCCTCGAGATAGAGGTAGTAGTCATAAATGATAAATCACAAAACACAAAAGGAAAGTCAAAAGCTAGGATCAGGAAGGAACTCGGCACAAGAAACTTCAACAAGTGCAAGGTTCTAAAATAGTTTTGAAACCTGAACCCGACAAGAAAAGGGCAGGACGAACACGGGAATTAGGATTGGGATGGGACCAAGAACAAGAACCTTGGAAAGGTTCTTGGTTTTGATTTTGGTCCGATACCCAATTCTAGAATACAAAAGGAAAAAACAAAGATATAGAAATTGGAGTCGGGATGGAAACTGGAACTCAAACACCGGAAGGGTTCTAAGTGTCGGTTCCCAATTCTGAAAAATAGAAGGAACATAAGGAAAAAATGTGGGGATCAAAATTAGGATGGAAAAGAGACCTCACACTTTTTAAGGTGCAAGGTGACAGTTTCAATCTGAAACCCAATTCTGACAAACAGAAAGAAAACAAGACTTGGAATGAAAAAGACAACTCCCAAAGCCAGAAAAAAAACACCAAAGGTAAAAACAACAAGGGGGGCCCATTTTAATCAAAAATAAAATGGTGTGGTAATGCAAGACATAACAGGAGGTAGAGGGGATGACGGTGGTGACGGTATGGGAGCTAGAAGAGGTAGAACTAGGCAACGAAGAGTTTGAGGACAAAGAGTAGAGAGACAACTCTCGCATATTAGAGTGGAGATTGAGCAGGAGGGTCTGAGGGTGGAGGAGGGACCTCTTCCTAAGGGAGAGAAATAGGAGGTAGCTATGGAATATGTTGGGCATGAGTTAGGAGAGGATGAGTGGATTAGAAAGGAGGATATGGGAGAGGAGGAGTAAATGGTCAGAGTATAGATATTGATGGGAGAGGAGCATAGTGAGGGGTTTGAGGATATGTTGATCATGGAGGGAGAGGGACCAATTGATCAAAGGATAGTAGATCTATAGGCATGTCTCAAGGTTGTGGATGCTTGGATACAAGAACTAGAGGTTGAGTTTGGCTAGATCAAGACAAAGAGGGACCTAGGAGTCATTGGTAGGCAGAGGGAAGATCAATGATGTTGAGACTTTAATGCTACTTTTAGTGGACTCGTAGGTGAGCTAGGTTACCAGTTATTTTAGGTAGGTCAAGAGGCTAGGTATTACAAAGACTTATACGAGTATCAGGTACCCTCAAATGAGAGACTTGTTGGCATATTATTATCATTGATGTCAAAAGGAGATATCCTACAAGGAATTCTAGTGGCATGATGACAAAGAGATTTGGATCAGGTTCTAGAAGCACTGGTATAGGTTTTTAATGAAAAAAGAATGATTTTGCAAATGTTGCAAAATTTTATCAGATGGTTGCAATATTGTCATACATTGTTGACTTATTATTGTAAAGGGTTTTTCCAGAAGATGGAGGTGAAACAGGCAGTAGATTCAATATTATTTTTCTGAGCGCTTCGCACAAAGTGTAGTGTAGGTTCAAAGGATGCATGGTGTGTTCAAAATGGAATTACATATGCTCTTGGGATAGTTTTAGGGTTTATCATTTAAACCCTAGGGTTGCAGTCATGGTGCTCTAACATAAGTTCTATTTTGATGTTGAATTCATATTGTAAGTTATTGGTCGCATAAGTTACAACTGATGTCACTAAATTCATTTTTTGATTGGCCCCTTTACCTATTACTCTAGGTTGGTGAAGTTTGTGTGTTTGTATCAGAGAGATTTCTTTATATCAATAGGAGTCACTTAGGAGTCCCTTCGATGGAGCGATGAAGTTGCATAGAGGTGATAGTGGAAATTCGAGGAGATAGTCTCAAGAGTCTCTTTCACATAACCATAGTGGTAAGAGTTAGTGGAGAATGACATCACTAGGGTTCATCAGGGAGATATGAATATCGGTGGGAATTAGTGGCTAGTACCCTCAACATCTCAATAAGAACTTCATCGATGAGACTTTTGGATATCGGAGTGAGTAACTTTAGAGTCCCTTCGAGACTTCGATGGTGGTTCCAACAGACACATGGCGATAATAGGTTAATCGGATGGTGCGGATGTGAAGGCATCTTATCGAAGAGAAACATAAATATCAGCAAGACGAAATGATTAGTTTCTTCAACATGTTGATAAGGTAGGTTGAAATGACAGTGAAGGATGACGTCAGTAGGACATGTAGCAATGAGTGTTTGGTTGATATATCAAGTCACACTGGTGATTTTTATTGTATGATGATGATAGGGATGACATGTAGGCATTAGGGATCACTCGATCAAAGCTCCAAGGAATATCGGCGAGACATTTTTATATTGGTGTGAGTTTCTTTTGCATCTCTTCGACATTCTGATAGAACTTCATAGAAGAGACAATGCCATATCAGAGAGAGTTTCTTCAGTGTCCCCTCGACACAATTGATTCATGGTGAAGACCTTGGTGGGACCTAATAGGGAGGTGACGATGGAGTATGGTGACGTGTGATGATAAATGGAAAAGGATGATTGATCGGTAGACCAATTCAAATCCTTATTGTGAATTGTATGGTGATGATGTGGGTTTGTGCCTCTCACCAACAGTATCAAAAAGGAAGGTAAATATCGATGAGATCCTAAATTTTTCAGCCAAATATGTTAAAGTGTCTTCGATGGTGTAAAGCATTTATCATGAGATGGAGATCGATGATGGTGTTTTAAAGGACCATTTATCTGACAATTGTGGTTTAAAGTTGAAATAATGAATGAGGTTTGGAGGATCATAGTGTGAAGGAAGATATCGATGACCCAAATTCAAATGTGAAGATATCAAACAGCTAAGTCTATGTAAACAAGGTTTTGTCTGGTAACTGACACAGTGAATGAATTTAATTCGTTCATCTACACCAGTGACTATCTGATTGGAATTTGATCTGCTAAGTGGTGGCAGATATTGTTAAGATGATGAAAATTATATCAAATCAAATAAATAGAGGAATAAATTAAATGCATATCTGATATTAGGGTTTTGCAGATTGATACTCTTAGAAAATTCTCTGCAAAAAAAATTAATGTGGGTATGGCTTGATGCAGAGAGTGCATCATGAAGAAGAAAGAAACAAAACCCTAACAGAGGGTTTTGGATAATCAAAATGCATGTGAGAATCTTGAGGCAATCTCCACAAGTTGGTGAAAAAGATACAAAACAAAAAATCATTTTTTGAATATGGAATAGAAGAGATACTGCAAGATAGAGAAAAGGGTGTGCAGAGAAGAGAGTGTTGTTGAGATAGCAATAGAGGTTTGAAAAGTTGCAAATTAAGTTGTAACATAGAACTGTAATCAATTTTTTATATCTCTCATTGTAAATCTGATTGGTGGGTGCCCTCAAATATTTGGGTAGGTGCTCAAATTAGGGAGTGGGTGCTTCCTTGGAGTGGTTGCTCCTAAAACCAGGGGATTGGAGTCTCCTTAGGGTTGGTTCCCTTAAATAATTTTAACTAAACATTAGATTATGAGCATGGATTAGGACAGTAGCTCCTAGCGGCATTTCCCACTCTGGTTTTTCCCATCTTGGGCTTTCCATGTACATCTTATGTTATGTGATGTCTGTGTGTGTGCATGTTAATGTATTTTTATGTTAAGTCACAATCTACACATTAAGGGTTTAAAGAATTATTCTACTCAAAAAATTTAAGGATTAAATTTTTTAAGATTTGTTGATTCAATCCCCCTCTCAATAGATTTTTATGTTCCAACAATTGGTATCAGAGCACTAGGTTCCCTAGGAGAAGCTTAATCAGCTCAGATAGATCCTTGGATTTGTGAACAAAAATGGACAATCAAGAAGGTTCTTTTGCAAACAAGACACCTAGGTTCAATCGAATAGATTATACTTTTTAGAGCTCATTAATGAAGGGATATTCGGGATATTTAGGTTTTGATGTGTGGATGTCTATTGTGAATGGATACACACCACCAACCACACCTCCCACTGATGTCATAGGAAAAAGGGATTATGAGAACAATGAAAAAGTATGGTTTTCTATTATGAACAGTTTATCTAGATCTGTGCACAACAAAGTTATATATTGTAAGATTACACATGATGTCTAGGATACATTGAAAAATATCTATGAAGGAGACAACAAAGTGCAATTGGTAAAGCTTCAAATACTAATACCTAGATTTGAAGGCCTAAAGATGACAAAGGAAGAGAAGATTGTAGAGTATCTTTTAAGAGTTAATGATATAGTGAACTCCATTAGAGGATATGGAGAAGAAGTGAAAGATGTCATTGTACTAAAAATTTTAAGGTCAATGATAAAAAAATATGATCCTAAGATCTCTACAATAGAGAAAGGAAGAGAAATAGACAAACTTACTCTTAATGGATTGCATGGTATATTCACTGTATATGAAATGAGGATGGGAGATGCAAAACCATCTAGGAACGAAGTTGCTTTCAAGATTACTAACAAGGAGAAGGATGTATCTCCTAAGAAAAACAAGGCTGAGATGATCGAATCTGAGAATGATGATACTAATGAAGAAGATGAAAATTTCATTAGGAGACTAAGAAGAGGATTCAAAAAGTACAAAGGTAAGTTTCCCTTTTAATGCTTTGAATATGGTAAAGTAGGCCATTTTTCTGCTAGATGTCTCTACAATAAGAAAGACAATTTTGAGCATGAGAAAGATGATAAAATGAAGAAACCCTACTACCCTAAAAGAAGGAGCTTTTAGAAAAATAATAAGAGTATATACATCTAAGAGGACAGTGATGTATCAGATGACAATAATAGCTTAGATGGTGAATGAAGCTATTCTTTTTTTGTGAGAGAAAATGAGTTTCTCTTCATGGAAAAATAATCTAAGGAATGGAAAAAGGAAAAGGTAGAAAACCTTCACGTAAAAGGTAAAGTAGTGGTTGAACTAGAGGGAGAAATCATCTATGCTCTAGATGAGATTGATGATCTCAGAGATAAGATTGAGAAGTTAAAAGGGGAGAACAAGCAGCAAAATAAACTTGCACAAAAAGAGTTTGACAAACTAAGCAAGGATCTAGAAGAATCTACCCAGTATGTGGTAGATTTGAAGTTACAACTGGAGGAAGCCAAAAGGGTAGAAAATGTAATTAAATACAAGCTGCAATTTGAAGTTCATAGATGTATGAAGCTTGAGGAAGATATCATCGTTCTAAGAAAAGATTTAGAAAATTCAAAAGAGAAAATAGAGAAAGGATTGAAGCTAAAAAGTGGCTCAAATATTTTGGATGAGCTATTGAGCACCTAGAAGCCCGAAAACAAAGAAAAATCTAGACTAGGGCTTGAAAAAGGTAAGAGTACCTTCATGGATACTTCTGCAAAATTATATGAAATATTTATGGAAAAATAAAATTCTCATTATGTTGATGAAATAATTTTCAAAGGGAGTATATCCACTGAGAAATCTACAGAGGCAGAGAAAAGAAAAGAAGAAAAGAATTTTGTTGTAGTCAAGAAGGATAGCCAATAAAATCCTAATCATTAGAAGAGAAGATAGAATTTAAGAAGGAATGATGTTGATAGATTCACTAGGGTGAGAGACACTAGAAGGAAGATGCATAAAAGACCCCCTCATCCAACACAAAATGCCATGACCAGGTATTCTTCATATTTCTATGGATATTGTTATACATGTAATCAATTTGGTCATAGGGCTAGAGAATGTAGAGTCATTCCTACGAGGAGTAAAAACTTTGTAAGAAAGAAAATATTGGATCCTTTAGTGGATATGAATATAGTTTTTTCTAATTGTAATAACATTGGTCATATAGCTAAAAATTGTAGAACCGAGTTTATAAGACCAAATGTTAAGAAGAGAAAAAGAAAGATCCACTACCTAGAGTAAGAAAAGAATCTAAAATTATGGAGGATAAGATAGAAAAGAAAGCTAAGAAGGCGTGGAAAGAAAAAGGAGAAAGCTCCACACAATCAATGATTGCACAGACAACACTACATGCCAAGAAGCAAAATCTATGGGTGATAGATAGTGGTTGCTCCAAGCACATGACTGGAGACAAAAGAAAATTTATCAAACTCAAGAAATGTAATGGAGGATCTTTGAGTTTGGGTGACAACACTATAGTCAAAATATGTGGAAAAGGCATACTAAGCCTATATGGTAAAAACTCCACTAAATATGTTTTATCTGTGGAAGGATTGAAGCACAATGTGTTAAGTGTGAGTCAAATGTGTGAAAATGGTTACAAATTCATATTTGATTCAAAAGGATGCAAAATAAGAAAGAATGGAAAAATAGTTGGACAACGATTGAGAACTGACAACAATATTTAGAACCTTTCTAAAGTAAAAGGTCAAAGTTGTTTGATAGGACAAGCTAATGAAAGTTGGTTGTGGCCTAGAAGAATGGGGCATGTAAAATTTGATAATCTAGTGAAGGTAAGTTCAAGAGGTCTGGTAAGACACATTCCTAAAATAACCAAGTTGTAAAATTTCATATACAAAGAATGTTGATAGGAAAATCAAACAAAGACTAATTTTTCAAGCAAGGAATACTCAACTAATCCATTGCAACTATTTCATACTAATTTGTGTGGACCTACAAAGAAAAGAGGTCTGAAAGGTGAAGGTATTTCATGCTGCTAGTTGATGACTACACAAGAATGACATGGGTAACATTTTTTTTCCATAAAAGTTGCTAAGCCACTAAATTTTTATTAAAATAAAAAATAGATTACATTGTCACTTATAAAACTCAATCCTGTCTACAGGAGAGCCCAGTTTTAGAACAAACATATGTTTTGCATACTATAAATCCCAACCAGATACAAAAAACCCAAAGACAAGATAGTGTATCCACCCACTGACCCCTTATCTAGCACAAGTTAGACAAGTATGCAGAGCTCATGACAACAAAATGAGCAAAAAAAACCTTTCTAAGAATCTTCCACCATGGAAGAAGAGCTAGTCTCATAATGAGATGGAGGAAAAGGATTATACACATTAAAAGCTTCTTCATTTTTTTGATGAAGGTAGAAGCTTTCTTTGAGGATTTTGATCTTGTTGCAATGTCAAACAAGAAGTGAAGATCAAGGAAAATATCAACTCCAGCTGCTAGGATTTTTGGTGTAACCTTTTCATGCAATTTGTTGCAATCCAGAACAGTACTTTCAAAATCATCACAAGTGATGCCAGACCTGAGAATAAACAACAAATCTCCACAAGAACCATTATTAATCAGATCATGAGAAATAAAGCCCCCAATAGGAAAAAGACCCGAATCAAAATGATAATTGTCCAAAGCTTGACGAAGTTCCAAGTCAGAAAGCAAACTTGGTTGAAAAAATTTTGAAGCAAGGACCATGACCAGCTCAGGGTCTAGAAGAATTTCCATGCAAATAGTAAGAAAATGAGAGAGCACTTCATGGAAGGTGGCATTACTATTATCCTACAGCCAATGGGAACCCACCAACTTTTTGCAAGCCAAAAAAGAATCTGCATCATCCAAGAAAATTTTTTTACCCAATTTGTCATAGTCATATGGATTGGGGTCACTGAATTCTTTCCCTTTAGGGAGGATCAAAATTCTATACCAATCGACACTAAACTAGAGAGACATAATAGTAAGGTGAAAGCACTATAGAAATCCCAATACACCACCAGAAATGGAAACCCATTTTGGCTTTAAATAACTAAGAGTAATAAAAACAATGTTGTCGGCTCACATGTCAAAGATATGCCATCAATCACATAGTAGTAAAAATAGTCATGAAATTCCCCAACATAAAATAATGATTGCTAAAAACTACACTGTTGGCTTTGCAGAGGATATGCCAAGCAAAAACCATGCGAAGGAACCGCACGATTAAAGATGAAAGAAGATTAATCATAAACTAATAACCTTTATTTAACATTGGGAGGATATATTCGATCTTCTATGCATAGAAACCAGTGAAGGAGAAGTGTGCATCATACCAAGAAATGATTACAAAACTTGTGAGATAATCATACGTAATTTACATATCTCCCAATGATTAAATATGATAAATGCAAGCCAAAATAATGAAGTTGATTAAGACAGGCCAAGTGCTAATGAAGATAATGATTTAGATTAGTGGCGAAGCATTACCATTTCTAAAGAAAATGATTACCAATGAACACCTAGAGCTGAAAGAACTTCCACCAAACGTAACAAGATAATGTTAAGCAGTGGAAAGAAAAAAGCATGTGAACTATCATTTCCACTCTAGAAACACAGAGGTTAAAGAAATTTTTAAATTCCCAATAGGGATCACCTGGGTAGTAACTTTGTTAAGGAAGGGATTTCATTCTCTGAGAATTCCTTGTAAAGCCATTGATTATCAATTTCCTTATTAGCAAGAAAGTCTGCCACATGGTTTGCCTCTCTATAACAATGAGACACTATATAATTGCTAAAGAGGGATAGTTGAATAAGAATTTTTTCCAGAAGGTACTGCAACTGCCAAACATGAGACTTTTTATTAATTATTGAATTGAAAATGACCATGGAATCACCTTCTATCTCAATATCCATGATTCCCAAAGTTTGATCCAATTCCAAACCAAGGCTTAGGGCTTCCAGTTCATCTTTATTATTAGTCCCAAGAGGAATAATTTTACAAGAAGCCTTCAGTATTTTTGAATCTGAATTTGTTATAACAATCTCAGTACCAGATTTTCCAGGGTTACCTTTGGAAGCCCCATCATAGCTAAGCTTGTAGAAATTCAAAGCGGGGGGGGAATCCATTTAGCTTCTTTTCTTTCTTTGATTTTATCAACCTTATTTGTAATCGAGTCATGAAAAGGAAAATAATTTAAGAGAAGATCAAGATTTTATGATGAAGTTATCCCAATTTGAAATTTTTTTCAGATTGTTAATTTGTTTAATGATATGATTTTTAGTTTCTTTAGAAAAAAACAATCAATCTTGAAAATTATAGCTTCCAAAGAGGTATAAATAACTCTAAAGATTTTATTATTTCTTTCAATCCATATGTTCCAGAGAAGCAAGGAAGGGGAAACCACCCACATACAAGAAAAGAAAGATGAACGAAAGCACTGAGGCCAAGATTTGAACTAAATGGACAATGAATTTCCAATCAATGATTGCCAACCCAACTTCTGAAATAACCAATACCAACACTGTGAAGCAAAGGGACGATGCAAGAAAACATGGTCCACATATTCAAAGAAGTAACCACAAAGAACATAAGGCAAGTCTACTATGATTCCTAGTCTGACCAATCTTGCCCCTGTGAGGGCTCTATCATGAAGCACAACCCAAGCAAAAGCCTCGGCCTTCGATAGGCAGGCATCATTCCAAAAAAGGGAATAGTGGAGCTCAGATTTAGAGATGGAAGACAAGAGAGACTTATATCCATTCCTCACTAAGTAATTGTCTATTTTTGATTTGGTCCAAATTAGGATGTACTTATTTTCCATGTAAACTATGGTTTTTTTTTCCAATTCCTCTTTAAAATCTAATTTTAGATGAGAGGGAAAAGGGAGGAACTCAACAGATTTCCACTTAACTTTTGGTACCATTTGGGAGAGGTCCACAGAAAAATAATTTGCCACTTTAGAGCCCCACTAATTTTTAACAAATGGTATCAAAGGATCCCAATCTCTCAAATGGGATAGAGAGGGATAGCCATTCCAAACATCCTCCCAGAACATAGCTTTATGACCATTATAGGTTAACCAAGAGAGGTGAGGAAGAATAACCGAACGAGAGGAAGAAATGAAATTCTAGACAGCAGAGCCCTTAGGAAGAGAAGAAGCAGTAATGCATTCCCTTGGGTGAGAGTTAAGATATTATGATATCATAATCTTCCCCCATCTCAAATTAAGATTTTGATAAAGTCTCCATGCTAACTTAGCACCTAGAGCAAGATTTTGAAGTTTGATATCTCTTATCTAAGTCCCCCCTAGCTCTTTCAAAAGGCAAACCTTGTTCGAGGCAATGAGAGGAATTCTCTCTTTTCCTCCCACATTTTTGCTCCATAAAAATGTGTGAAGCACCGATTTTAAATGATTTAAAGTGGCTACATGGGCTTTAAGAACAAACATTAAATAAATTGGAATGGCATTCAAAAAAACATTATTATCTGAATTTTACCAGAAAAAGAGAGCCACTTTTGTTTCCATGCAAGGATTCTCCTTGCAATTGAGGAAAACACTTTATCCCAAAAAGAAGGCAGATCCTTTCTGATAAAGAAGGGGATACCAAGGTATGAACATGGTAATGTACCCACATGGAATCCCCATAACTTTTGCATCTTGTGTTCAATGAAATAAGGCACATTTAGTAGAAACAACTTGGATTTAGTGGGGTTAATCACCTAACCCGAGGCCACTGAATATTCCATTAAAGGATTTTTAATAGTTTTAGCTTTTTTGAGAGACAAGTCACAAGCATTTGAAAGATTTAAGATATTTAGGAAAATGGTTGAAAAGGAGATAGGTAGAAGGATTAAGTGCTCAAGGTCAAACATATGAGGAGAATTCACATCAAGTGAATTTTTTGAATAATGTGAGGCACACAGAATTAAGAGACAATTCTCAATGCCAAGAACTTCACAATAGAATGGAGTTGTAGAATGACATAATAGAGTGGTTAAATACATGGCCAAAACAATGTTAAATGAGGCCAGATTAGCTGATATATTTTGGAGAGAAGCAGCTCATACTACAATATATATTCTGAATAAAGTTCAAATCAGAGCACACAATGATAGTACCCCCTATGAGTTGTGGTATGGAAGTCTTGCATCCATGAAGTACTTCAAAGTGTTTTGCAGAAAGTGCTAAATCAATAGAGAAAATGAGAATTTGGGAAGCTTTGAATCAAGAAGTGATGAAGGAATATTTTTTGGATATTCTACTTAGAGAAAAGCTTACAAATGCTATAACAAAAGGATGGATAAGATTGTGGAAAGCATCAATATCAATATTGATGAAACCATAAAGCATATCAAATCTGATTAGAATAATTTTGAAGATGATATAGATTATGAAGACAATGTGGCAAATAATGAAGAAGAATCTGAAGAAGAGGATGAGAAGGCACTTGCAAAGTATGTGCAGAAGGATCACCTAGCGGATTAGATAATTGGGGACAAAAGTGAAGGAGTTCGGACTAGGAGAAGATTTGAAAAGAACAAAGAACAAGTAAACTTTTCTCTCTTGTCTCAGATCAAACCAATATTTTTTACTGAAGCCAACAAGGATGATACATGGGTAGATGCCATGGAACGGGATCTAAATCATATTGAAAATAATAAAACATGGGAGTTGGTTCCTAGACCCCAAAGAAAAAATGTGATTAGCACTAAATGGGTATTTAGAAACAAGCTAAATGAATATGGAGTTGTTGTGATGAATAAGGAAAGATTAGTGTGCAAAGGATATGCACAAGTTGAAGGAATTGACTTTGAAGAAACATTTGCACTAGTGGCAAGATTAGAAGCAATTATAAATTTTCATTCGTTTTCATTTTACAAGGGATTCAAAGTATATTAGATGGATGTTAAATATGCATTCTTGAATGGAAACCTAGAAGATGAAGTTTACATTGAACATCCAAAAGGTTTTTAGTTGTTAGAAGATGATGATTATGTGTGTAGATTAAGGAGAGCTTTTTATGGTCTTAAGCAAGCACCCAGAGCATGGTATTTCAGATTAGACTAGTACCTGCAACAACAAGGATTCAAGAAAGGATGTGCAGATAGCAATCTATACTTTAAATTAGAAGGTGAGCACATGATTATTATTGTTGTATATGTAGATGACATCATATTTGGAGGTAGCAATGATAAAATGTGTAAAATATTTTCTATGCATATGCAAGATGAATTTGAGATGTCAATGTTAGGGGAGTTATCATTCTTTCTTGGTTTACGAATTGTACAAACTAACAATGGGATATTTATATCTCAAACCAAATATGCTAAGGAAATGCTTAAGAAGTTTGATATGGAGGATAGTAGACCAGTTAGTAACCCCATGATAACTGCTTGTAAGTTAAGAAAAGTTGATAAAACACCATATACAAATCAAAAATTATATAGGCCAATGATTGGTAGTTTTTTGTATGTAACTGCATCAAGGCCATATATTATGCAAGCAGTATGTTTAGTTCCAAGGTTTCAGACTAACCAAAAGAGTCTCATGCCAACGCAGTGAAAAGAATTTTCAGATATATCAAGAGCACTATTGATTTTGGGTTGTGGTATCCCAAGAGCAAGTATTTTTCTTTGACA
This sequence comes from Sequoiadendron giganteum, assembly GCA_007115665.2. NCBI lineage: Eukaryota > Viridiplantae > Streptophyta > Pinopsida > Cupressales > Cupressaceae > Sequoiadendron > Sequoiadendron giganteum. The sequence goes on from CM021101.1 coordinate 113,543,003, forward strand.
ACATACACAAATGTAGATTGGGCAGGCAGTGTAAATGATAGGAAAAGAACTAGTGGTGGAGCATTCTTTTTGGGAAACAAATTGGTTTCTTGGATGAGGAAGAAATAGGAATCAATCACTCTTTCCATAGTAGAATCAAATTATGTAGTAGCAGTAACTTGTTGTACTCAAGTCTTATGGATGAAGTAGACACTTAAGGACATCAAGGTAGAGTACAATGAACCTATCTCTATTCTTTGTGACAATTCAAGTGTAATAAATATCTCAAAGAATCCAGTGATGCACTCTAGAAAAAAGCACATATCCATAAAGTGTCAGCTCATTAGAGAAAAGGTTGCAGATAGAGAGGTCAGTGTGGATTATGTCCCAACAAAAGAATCGATGGTTTACATTTTCAGCAAGATTCCTCCTATAGAGAAATTTGAATAAATGAGGCAAAAGTTGGGAGTCATTTCTCCTATATCATATCACTAAATATTAGTGATAGGTCATGGATCCATGTGGTTCTTAATTGTTACTTTATTTATCCTTGATCATGGATAATGAGATCGAGTCAAGTAAAATAGTTTTATAAATTTCTAACAACTTCATGGTTGCATAATCAAGGATCCCCACTTTCTCTTTGAACTGCTTGTCCAAGGGGGAATATGTTTTCAAGGGGAGTGTGCCCTTTTCCATTATGTGCCCTTTTCCATTATGTGCCCTTTTCCATTGATGTCAAAGGGGGAGAAAGTTGTGAAAATTCTCAAGCAACATTATGTTTTTCCATCAATGACAAAAGGGGATATTTTTGGCATATTATTGTTATTAATTTCAAAATGAGATATCATGCAAGGAAGTCTATTGGCATGATGACAAAGAGATGTGGATCAGGTTCAGGAATCACTAGTATAGGTTGTTGGTGAAAGAAGAATGATTTTATATATTTTGAAAAAGTTGCTCAAATGGTTGTAATATTGTCATACATTATTGAGATATTGTTGCAGAGGGTTCTTCTAGAAGATAGAGGTGAAATAGGCAACATATTCAATATGGGTTTTCTAAGAGCTTCTCAGAAAAGGGTAGTGCAGGTCTAGAGGATGCATGGTGTAATGCCCCGCCAAGTAACCTTAAAGGAAGTTGCAATTAACATCATAAGCGAACCAATTTTTTTTTTTTATAAAGTGCATTTAACATACACATTCACTTACTAATTAACAACAACCTCTAAGGCTACAAGGTTAGGATTACTTAAACCCACACATACATATTACATATAACCATAGCCTTATGAACTTTATGAAATCACCATCATACATCATAAGAATATCACATAACATAATAAGATAATCAACCGAGATACAATCTCATAAACATTATCTTAAACCAATAGTTACATCACTCATTCTCAGAATGAGGCAATAGTACAAAAGATTACAATTACAAAATTCCACCTCATAAACACAAGAGGGATAAAATAACTTATACAAGTTAAAATATTACAATGCAAGATAATACAACAAGAACCGCGAGCTGTCCATCTGGATGTCTCGCCACCAAGTACTCAAAATAGATGGGGACCCAACGGTTTTGGTGCATGTTCCACCCAACCAATGTGGTACCCAAAGGCCCACCCCCCATGCTAGGAGATAGTAACAAAGTAACATGGACAAGATTCTACTACCTCTAACCAAAGGCAGACTCATACTGACTCATACTGTTATAACCAACCAAATGAATTAACAAGTACAACTCATTCACTATACAAGTACAACTCAAGTACAATACAAGTACAACTCCAACATCACTGACATAGGTCACATTGCTTCCAGATATAATAATAATCAAGTATGCTCACAGAACCATACACATAAAACAATTAACAACAGTTGTCATAGATAGAGTGTCATCGCAAGGTTTGTCATGAGATCTCCTCTAGGCATTCTTCATAGGCTCCGGCACAAGTAATCCTGGTGGCCTCAACTGAATCCTAGCACTCATACTCACTCATGCGGAATCAACTACCTCTCGCAAAAAACTAGATAGTTGATTTTGCCATTCCAGGCCTTCTCACTCATCCCAAGTCTAAACAAGCCCTTGTGTCTATGAGTGAGGTAAAATTATCTTGATTAATGTGAGAAGTTAGTCCTAGTCTTCTAAGTACATTATTTTAATTATCACTTGTTTAAATCACTCCTGAAGGTTATCCAGTTTACCTCTTTGGGCTCTGGCGCCTAACAGAAACCACTCTTCTATTCGACAACACACACTCAAACAATCCACCAAGGGAACCATAAGTGCATACCAACTAGGCATCATAATCCACTCCAACATAAGGAGGATACAAATAATATAACTCACTCCATACATCTTGGAGGCAACAACACATAGTCCACTCCTTTCACAGGAGGTACAAAATATCCCACTCCAAACATTTTGGAGGAAATAACACATAGTCCACTTCCTTTCATAGGAGGTACAAAATATCCCACTCCAAACATCTTGGAGGAAATAACACATAGTCCATTCCTTTCATAGGAGACAACAAGATGAAACCACATAACAAGGTCACTTCATACAAGGAGACATGGATCCCATAATCCGCTCCTAAACCAAGGAGGTGCAAACATCCCCGTTCATGAAAATCAGGTAAAACTGAAAAAACGCCATGCACTACCCAAGGGAAAACAACTGGATGGCATAAAGATTCAATAACCCTTATCCTCTAAGTTCTTCTGGAAGACTTATAATTTAGAACTAACACTAAATCCCAAAACCAACAATGCAACTTGACGACATAGCAACAAAAGCATTCAAGTCATCAATCAAATCTAATATTTGGATTTCCTAAATCCATACTCATTCAATAGGTAGTGTTGACAAAGTCAAAGACATGATAAATAGATCATCTAAAATAATCATAACCCCTATTTCCCTTTTCATTATTGGAAATCTAAAATAATTAAACGTAATTCCCTTTACTGAATACAAAGAATTAAATCCTTTAAGATAATCATGAGAAAGATACTACTTTTGGATATACTAAATCCATACCTCTTTCATAATCCAATCACAATGATTCAATTAATTTAAATAGAAATTAATAAATAACATAATTGATTGTCTCATCAATAACACTTCTTAATTTACTTTTCAATCGACACAAATCCATGCAAATAATTCTTTCCATTTCTTAACCAAATCTTACAGTTCATTCAATTTTTCTATTTAAAACATTCAATAACTTTAATATAGTAACATATTGTTTCTCTATCCATTTTCTATATACACTAATCAATCCATTTTCAAATCTCTATTCAATAATACATTGCATACATCTTATAAAAACGAAATACGATAATGAATTTTACACTGAATATATATATATGCTCCATATTATATAGACACCATTAGTATTTCATTCACAATGACTAGATTACTCTATGGAACTAAATAAAACATAATAACTATTTGCCTTTTTCAATATAGTTAGTTCCTAAATTTACTTCTAATGCAACTTAACACTATTGCAAACAATCTTTTTTCAATTTTCTATCTAGAGTCTATATTTCTTCAACTATCCATTTAAAAACATGCAATTTCATCAATGTATAAAAATATCTTTTGACTTGTCTTTTTGACTACGCATTCAAAACGTATCTTTTAAATTTTTCATGCAAAACTAAATTACACGCACTCAAATAAAACAAGGTAAATACTGATTGAAAATACTCATGAATATATATATATATATATATATCAATATATTTTCTTCAATCATATTAACAAAATAACCATTTCCTTTTTAAATCAAGTAATTATTTCTATTAAAAAAAAATATCTTTCTCTATACATTTTCTACACATACTAATTATTTCTTTTAGAACACTAATAATACCCAATTTGCAAACAAAAGAATAAAATAAGATAAAATATTATTTATTCTCACAAATGGATATATACCTTCACTATATATATATTAAATATAAATTAATATATTTAAATATATTTAATCATTAACAACTCCTCTATCCTTTGCAGAATATCAAATTGATTAATTCAAAATAAAATATCTTTTATCATCAATATTTCAAAATATAAATATATTTTTCCAATTAAATCAAATTAATAATTGGACCTTTTACATATGGATTTAAATTCCACAATTAAATTTTAAATTATGCATTCTTTAAATCAAATATTTAACTCCTTCAATTAAACTTTAACATGCCATTTTAAAATAAACAATAATTCCCCCATATATTTATAATTTTAATTCCACTAATCTAATATACAAATTTTATTTAAAATAATATAAATAAATATAATACTTTAGTATTATAAATTATAATATAAAATATTATTAAATAATATTTTAATATTATAATAACAATACATAAAATATTAATATTTATAAATATCAATTTATTATTATTTTATTTTTAGAACAGCCATGGGAAAATAATTTAACAGCAGTCTCATGTTTCAAGCATAACTCAAAAACTTCGATCTGAGTATTTACGATTTTTTGACAGGGGTAAGAAAACTTCAAAATGCAAAAACCCTTTAAATTTCTTGAAAACCCAGTTTGTGAAAGTAAAGTTATGGGCGACGCAACCAAACCATTTTACCATAAAAATATAGCTATACTGCAGATTTTAAAATCCAATTTTTAATAATAACAGAGGGTTTCATTTTCTAAAAACATTCTAAATGCATTGTTCAATCTCTATGTTTGATTTCAAGAACAATAAAATCAAATTTCTCCAAATAATTTATGTTTAACTAAGGTTTTCACAATTTGCACTCAAAAATTTTCACAAGCAAAGGCTGTAAATTTATTTAATTCCTTTCTTCTAATATCAAATTTATTTTCTAAAACAGATTTAACAAACAAATCTTTAATCATTACTATTTTAAAGAAAACAATCAAGAACATTAAAACACAAAGAGAAAAACCTGGTACAAGAAGCTACAGGAAGAGATGAATTTTTGTTGCAAGCCTCCTCCAAAGATTTCCTAAATTTTCTTCAATCCTCCAATGAATCCAATCCAAAATCCAACAAATGCAAACAATCTTTCCTTCAATCAATTCTACAATCAAACTTTCTTCAAACCCTTGTGCAAATTTTCCAAAATTTCTTTCATGCTGTAAAAATGTATTTTTTTCCTTCTAAAAGATTTTTCTACCCTAAAATTAAAACATGTATTCTTTATAAATCAAAAATACCTAATACAACCCTAATTCACATTACATGCAAATTAGATATTTCAATTTCAATTTCAATTTCAATATTTACAACCCTAATTCACATTACATGCAAATTAGATATTTCAATTTCAATTTCAATTTTCATTTCAATTTCAATTTTAATTTCAATTTCATTTCACTTTTCAAAACCCACTTTCAATTTAAAATGAAATTTCAAATAATAAATTAATTTCCAAAGTTGCAACCAATTTCTCAAATAAACATTTAATTACAATTTCTAATTTAATTCTCACACGTTGGAATTAAATTCCAAAATTAATTCTAATTCTTTTATTTCTTTTCATTCTCTTGCATCACGTTTAATTAATTAATTTAATTATTTAATAACTAAATTCAACCCCTTGGATCAAATTTAATTAATTAAATAAACTAAATATAATTAATTAATTTAAGTATAAATTTTTATCCACATTGCATTATTTAAATTAAATAATCATCAACATGATTTAAATGCAATTATTCTAAATATCTATTTCCAAATCAAGAATGCTTCAGAAATAAATAACATCAAAGCAAGACAGACAATGGCTCGACACACACAACTGATGACACACTAAGGCTAGGGTATAGACTTGACACATGTTACCTAGTTACTATCTCCTGTTCAACTTAACCGTTGGATCGACACGCTCAAACCTGTGAAACCAGGTGGAGTCGATGTCATGTACCTGCAATCCTGCAACCAAGTAAACAACATCATATAATATATCCAGCATATAATACACACCGTGAAAAAGGAATTACGGATTCGCAGGGCGCTCGCAACCGAGTGATACGAAACCGTCCTCTTCACCAATACACTCATTGGAACTGACACTTCCATCATAATCCAGTAATCTCGTAATAACATCTCATGTTAACTCTACAACATCATTAATCCATAATGCATGTGAAACAAAATCAGATAACTACATCCCACAATAATAGTTGTCACTTAATAGTAACGATCAAAACATCATAACAAAATGTATCTAGTATCAAAGTAATTGCAACCAAACATAGCATAAAGCAACTTGAACAAGAAGCAAAACGGAGGGGTATTACACATGGTGTGTTCAAAATGGAATTACATATGCTCTCAAGTTGGTTTTAGGGTTTATCAGTTAAACCCTAGGATTCCAATCATTGCGCTCTAATAGAATTTTTATTTTGACATTGACTACCTATCATAGGTTATCGGTCACATAAGTTACAACTTATGTCATTAAAGTCATTTTATGACTGGCCCATTTACCTAGTACTCTAGGTTGGAAAATTATATATGTTCATATTGGAGAGATTGCTCTATATCAATAGGAGACACTTAGGAGTCCCTTCAATGGAGCAATGAAGCCACATCGATGTGATAGTGAAAAATCAAAGAGATGGTCTCAAGAGTCTCTTCGACATAACGATGTTGGCATGAGTTAGTGGAGAATGATGTCACTAAGGTTCATCGAGGAGACAGATGAATATCGGTGAGACTTAGTGGTGTTGAACATCTGGAATACTAAGAGGGGGATGAATTAGTATTCCATAAAACCACAATAAAATCCATCTTATCATTATCACAATTCTGACTGAATCAGCAAGAAGGAACATAAAAACAAATCAATGCAACCATACACATGAACACCAAGATTTTTACATGGAAAACCCAAGAAAGGAAAAACCACAATGAGGATTAACTCGCAATATATTATATCTGAATACAAATTATTATAGGGTTCACTTCTAGGACTCATTGTCCTTAAAAAGGCTCACTGCCTCACTACAAAAGATGGCTAAACACCAAGATACAAAGATAGTAGCTCACTGTCGAAAGATTGAACTAATAAGATACACCTTCAATGTGCAGGGTTTAGTTCCAATGAAGGTAAAAATATGAAGTAATTCCTTACACAATAATCACTCAACTAATTTGCACTAATCCACAACTGAAAAAAACATTTAGGCTCAAATATTCCCACACCCCTTAATCCTTTTCACACCTCTTCTTCTACATTGCCTCTCACTCATTATCCACCTCCTCTTCATTCTCTTCAAAACATCATGTATATATATATATATACAAGTATATCCTATTCATCTATTAGGTCGGCCTAATTAGATGAAAACAAAATAATCAAAACTTTCTTTGTCAACACCATATATAATTTAAAAATTTTATCCATGTAGTGCATTATAACAAGCCAGCTAACATAACTAGTCTCCATAATATATTGCATATGCTAAGTTGGCCAAGACTAGAACACAATTCTCCAAACTAACAAATAAACCTCAAATCAAATAGCTTCTGGATCTGAGAACACATTAATTTCCCATCATACCACCAACATAGAGACTATCAACAAAATTGTAGCATAAGAATGTTCACCTTAATAAAATGTGGAGTCTCCCACACAATATTCCAAGCAAGGAACAATAGTAGAATACATAGTTGAACTCTGTCAGAGATAAATTTCTTCTCACAACCAAAAATGTCTCAAGGTCTTGGATACAACTATCTGAATGAGTCATGATAACATGGTTATGATATTAGAGTCATATCATATCTTGTGGTGAATTCCAAGCTCAAATACCAACACACCGACCCATCACAAAAGAGTATTATAAGCAGAGAAAAACTTTTGCTAAACCAAGTAAACTCCTCATATAGTTATCACCATGTTGACATCAATGACAACATAGAAACAACCAACAAAAAACATCCATACTTCATTCTCATGTTGCAAGGCTCCATTATCCCAACAATCTCCCCTTTTGGCATTGATGGCAACATGCATGACAAAAACATTTTCAAATATACTACAACTGAATAATCTGAATACTCCCCCTATCAAAATTTATCTTCATCAAAAAGTTTTTCCTCTATTAACCTCTATCTCTTCATCTCTTCATCTCTTTATCTCTCCCCCTTTTACATCAATGATAAAGTATGGGGTCCGATGTATATGTATATATGCATCAAAATGTAGCCAAAAATATATGAACACAAAATTGAATTAACCTAAACAATAACCTCTAAGACTCTCCAAGATGACCTTCTGTGACGCTTTTCATCTTCCGATAAGCCTTTTGCACTTATAAGAGTCTTGTGTAATAGCTCAAGCTTAGTTAAAGACTCTACATTATCTACTAAAGTATTTGGACTAAGATTAATCTTTGATAACTCGCCACTACAACTGAGAGCACTAGAAATAGAAGTGTGCCTGAGTTTAATCATGTCTTTAAGTGCCACAAAAACATCTATCCTTTGATCCTACAGAATTTATCCTAAAATTACACAATGTAGGATCACCTCTGATTATCTCTATCTTCTGCTAACGTATATGTATCTTCTTGAGTGCTCATCTGAGATTCACTCATCCTTATCTCATTTCTTATGTTCAATGTACTGCCAGACCAATCTAGGAAAAAAGAAAGCAGTTCTTGTGCCTCTTCTTCACAAAATTGCACACTCTTCAATTCCTTTATCACTCAACTATGTGCATTTGCATATTTTTCTTTGATATCTTCCAAATTTCCTTCATCAGACCTAATTCTAGCATGCACTTCAAGTTCGGAGATGTAGACCTTCAAAGAATCAATCATATCACGGAGATTCTCCACAACAAAAATAGATAAATCAAAATTAGCATCGAGAATAACCTTATGAAATTATTCCAAAGCTCTTTGAATATTTATTCTTTCATGCTCATGTTGAGCTCTCTCAAACTCACTTCCTTCTGCAACTTCTTTCTTAACAACACTCTTCCTTTTTTTCCCTGTCTTGGATGCACTACCAAAGGTACCTTCTACACTAAGATTCTTAGGGCTTTCCAAAAGAGTTTTATCATAATTATCAACTTCGACCTCTGAAACTTCATAATCTAATTTTGATATCCAAAGCAACCTTGATTCAACTGCTTCCATGTGACAGAAATGTGTAGACACAAGAAAATTGATTATTTCGAGTACCTTTCCACAATACTTATTGGAATTTTAAATCTTTTATTCATCCTCATCTGAAATTTTCCAAAGAATGAAGCAAGGGAAGTCTATTGTGCACTCGAGCTACCAATATTTACCATGAAGTTCTTGTTTTAATGGGAAATAGACTCTATATTTGACCATTCTATCCTTCCTATTACTAGTAATTCTCTCAAAAATTAAAGAAGTAAATAGACAACCAAATTGCCATACCAAAAAATATTATTCTTACTCTTCTTGATTTCCTTTAAATTCTTCAAAAGATGTATATGAAGTAATTCACACAAGTCATAATCCATACCTCTTTTAATCATATCAACAGTAGTATGTATAGTAGCAGTAGAAAATGAAAGGTTATTGCTAGGAATACAAACTTTGTGATCGATGACCATAGGAGCATACCTTATTACTAGATCCATAATTTATCTCAAATCAATTTCTTTCCCTTCAAGATTTGCACTGGTAACCTCAATTATTTCTTGCTCATCCATAGCCTTTTGATTGGGACTGGTCCAGAGGAACACAAACTAGTTATATCTATGATATCTTCTTTGGTAATAAAATGTGCCTCATCAATCCACAAAGATTCATCATGAATTCTACTCAATACTATTCGAATATTCTTCTCAAATTAAAACAAAGGGACTTTCTTCCAAACATCCAACTTTTTCTCAACTAAAAATTTGTAGGCATCATGGTTCTCTTCCAATTCACTCTTCCATAGCATGATCAACTAAACTAATGACATTTCTTTTATCTTACTATAAACAAATGCATAGATATCTTATGTGGGAAACACTCTTAGAGGGATGTGAGAGAATGCACTAATAGACTCTTCTGAAATAATCTTCAAATATCTCTTCGAATTAACTTTCACTCTATCTGCACTATTCACAACCTTTGAATTATCCATAGCAATAAAAATGAAAGATTGTGCAAATACGAATAACTCTATAAATTCTAATAGGAAATGTATAGATATCTTTCTTTCGAAGCTCACTTTGAATCCACTTGATTTATTCTTCAAACCCTGAAACTCTAAATTGCCTTCTAAACTTCCTTTGCATGCTTCTCTGGAAATGCATATGCCTTTTTAAATATCTAAATTTATTCCTTTCATTTTGAATGATTTTTCAAAAAATGCTTCAACTTGTAGGTAGATTACCTCGAAAATCATGTATGCCTCCATTCTTTCAAATTCTATAGACTTCATCCTTCACACATGTGACTGAGAGAAATCCTTAATTTTGTTACCACATTAAATATACTTATGTCATGATGTGACACAAGTATTGATGAGGGGGTTTATTATATTTTCTGATAATTGCTCCCCCTCAACCACTATTTTAATTAAATATTGATGGAAGTATCTGCACCAGAAGTCAGCATAGATAATACTGATGATTCTAATTCAACTTGCTTGAATTCTCCTTATTTTTTCCAAATATTTTTAATTTCCTTTCTTGCTTCTTTTAGATCAATGATTTGATCATTCTTCTTTGTTGGATAATTATTTTTTCTTCTTCTACAGTTATTACCAAGGTGTTTTGGATTGTTGCGCTTACAACAAATAGCGTTTTTCTTTCCATTTTTTCTTTTATTCAACTTATCTTCACATAGAATAACTTTATATCCAATCTTCTTACACTTAAGATGTTTTTCGAAGAATGATAAAGAATCATTCATTTTACTTTTATAGTCCTTTCCTTATGACCAAATTTCTTTCAGGAATAACAAACACCATTGAAAGATAAATACCTTTTAGGATCAGGTTGTTTGATAGGATTTCTTTCAGAGATCCTTCTTAGATCCTTGATTTGACCATCTTTGCACCAAGTCTTCTTAGTATATTTTTTCTCTTTAGAACTTTGACCTTCCTTAAACCCTAAACCACTCTTATCCATTTCCGATCTCTGAGAAGTAATCAACACATCAATAATTTTTGAGCTTATCTTAAATTTTTCTTCAAAACTTCTTGCCTTTTTTCAGATCAAATCTCAATATTTCTACTTCTTCCTCAAGCTTTATGCATTCATCCATCTTCCTCTGAATTTCAATTTCCTAATATTCTTCAGTTCTTTTCTTCTCATCCAATTATTGCAACAAGTCGGAGACAATTTCATCTTCCTTAACCAATAGATGACATGCTTCAACACTTTTACTTTGCATTTTTTCAATATACTCATTCGCTTTCATCAACTTGTCCTTTAGATCTTCTATTTCTTCTAAATATCTAGCAGAGAGAACTTCTAGAGGAAACAATTTATTATACTCAAATTCTAGGACCTTCCTCAAGTTGTTAGGCTTTTTCTGAGGAACCAAGCTCTAATACCAATTTTTGAACATCTAAAACACTAAGAGGGGGATGAATTAGTATTCCATAAAACCACAATAAAATACATCTTATCATTATCATAATTTTGACTGAATCAGCAAGAAGGAACATAAAAAAAAATCAATGCAACCATACACATGAACACCAAGATTTTTATGTGGAAAACTTAAAAAGGGAAAAACCATGGTGAGGGTTAACTCACAATATATTATATCTGGATACAAAATATTACAGGGCTCACTGCTAGGACTCATTGTCCTTAGAAAAGCTCACTGATTGAGTACAAAATATGGCTAACCCCCAAGATACAAAGATAGTGGCTCACTGCCAAAAGATTGAATTGATAGGATACACCTTTAATGTGTAGGGTTCAGCTCTAATGAAGCTTGGAATATGAATTACTTCCTTACACATTAATCGCTCAACTAATATGCATTGATCCACAACTGATATAGAATTTAGACTCAAATATTCACACACCCCTTGATCCTTTTCGCACCTCTTCTTATGCATGCCCTTTAACTCATACTCCACCTCCTCTTCATTCTCTTCAAAACATCATATATATACAAGTATATCTTATTCATCAATTAGGTCAACGTAATTAGATGAAAACAAAATAATCCAAAATTTCTTTGTTGGCACCATATATAATTTAAACATTTTATCCATGTAGTGCATTATGCCAAGTCGGCTAGCATAACTAGTCTCCATAATATATTCCATACACAAAGTCGAACAAGACTAGAACACAATTCTCCAAACCAACAAATAAACCTCAAAGAAATCACCTTTTGGATATGATAACACATTAATTTCCCATCATACCACCAACATAGAGACTATCAACAAAATCGCAGCATAAGAATGTTCACCTTAATAAAATACGGAGTCTCCCACATAGTATGTCAAGCAAGGAACAACTGGTAGAATATAGAGTTGAACTCTGTTAGAGATAAATTTTTGCTTGTTGAACATCTGGAATACTAAGAGGGGGGGTGAATCAATATTCCATAAAACCATGATAAAATCCATTTAAATATTATCACAATTCTAACTGAATCGGCAAAAGAGAACATAGAAACAAGTCGATGCAACCATACACATGAACACCAGGATTTTTACGTGGAAAATCCAAAATGGAAAAAACCATGGTGAGGGTTAACTCACAATATATTATATCTAGATACAAAATATTATGGGGCTCACTGCCAGGACTCGCTATTCTTAAAAAGTCTTAGTGTCTGAGTACAATAGATGGCTAACCGCCAAGATACAATGATAGTGGCTCACTGCCAAAAGATTGAACTGATAGGACACACCTTCAATGTGTAGGGTTCAGCTCCACTAAAGCTCAAAATAAGAAGTACTACCTCACACAACATTCGCTCAACAAAACTATACTGATCACAACTGATAAAGCTTTAGGCTCTAATCTTCTCCTTTGTTCAAATTCACTTCTCCTTCTCGCTCTCATACACATCTCTCTTCTATCTTTCATCTTATATATATACAAGTATATATTATCCATCAATTAGTTCAGCCTAATTAGATGAACACAAAATAATCAAAACCTTCTTCATCAGCACCATTTAAGATTTAAACATTTTATCCGCGTAGTGTATTATACCAAGTCGGCTATCATCCATAAAACATAACTAGTCTTCATAATATATTGCATTCGCTAAGTCGGCCAAGACTAGAACGCAATTCTCCAAACCAACAAATAATCCTCAAAGAAAACACCTTCCAGATCTGAGAACACATTAATTTTCCATTATACTACTAGCAAAGATATTATCAACAAAACCATGGCTTAAGAATGTTCACCTTAGTAGAATACAGAGTCTCCAGAGAGTATGTCATACATAGAGAAATAGTAGGATATAGAGTTAAACTCTGTCAAAGATAAATTTCTACTCACAACAAAATATTTTTAAAGATCTAGGATATAGTTGTCTGAATGAGTCAAGAAAACATGGTTAAGAGATTAGAGTCATATCAAATCTTGTGGTGAATTTCATACTCAAATACCAACACATTGATCCATCACAAAAGAGTATTACCGGTAGAGAACAACTTTCGGTAAACCAAGTAGACTTCTCATATAGTTATCACCATGTTGACATCAATGACAACATAGGAACAACCAACACAACCATCCATACTTCATGCTCATGTTGCAAAGCTTCCAACAATATCCCCCTTTGGAATTGATGGCAACATGCATGACAAAAAACATTTTTCAGTATACCGCAACTGAATACTCTGACTAGTCCCCCTATCAAAATTGTTCTTCACAAAAAAAAAAAATCTTCTGACTCTCTATCTCTTGATACAATCAAGACCGAGGAACCTTATCAGACCACCCAATCTTGCAGCCTATTCAATCAAACTTCTCAAACTCTAATTTTTTGCACATTAATTTAATTAAAACCATGGAGAAATCCATTGAAATAACATTCAAAATCTCATGTAGACAACAACAATATTTATGCAACTCATCTATCTCTTGTTTAGTCTTCATGGCTTTTGGCAAGCTACATGCAAGAAACTCAAACTCTTGATTAACATAAATCCATGAATGAACATTTTAAATCTATTGTAAATTTCTTCATTACCAGAAATAATCATGAAAATACATACATTTAATCCTCCACATAATCTCCATCTATTACAAAATCCATCTACAAGCAAGATTCAAAACAAATATACAAAATTCCACCACAAACCCGTCACTTTCTGCCCTTCATTGCTCTGTTATTATCATTGATCTCTTAAAATAACAGCATGGGTTTTGTGTGCCCTGTTCTTAGCTTTCTGGATCATTTTGAAAATCTTTATTTCGTTACCATATGAGAAAGTTATGCTCGATTTACTGAAATTGGGTCTCATAGCCACGACCCAAACAATCTCCTTCTTCCCCAAAATGTCAGTCAAACCTCTACCTCCTTCATTCTAGGCGTGGAATTCATGTCATCAACCCCTTAATTGCTCTTTCCTCATAATTTTAAAATATTTTCTTAAATTAACATCCATTATATCATTTTGGTGCCTCCACTACCTCAAGCACTTGCACCAAGAAGACTCTAGTACTTACAAAATAATTTAATATTGAAAGAGCATGAGGAGAAAATAATTTAAAAATAAATCATGCCTGCAATTCCACAACCAAAAGAAAGAAATTAAAATAACACAAATAATTTTGGTGTGCAGGATTGGTCGTGCATCCGGATGCTCTTGCATCAAACACTCGAGGTAAGAAGAAATGTTCCATGAGTTGGAGCTCATGAACATTTAAAGATTTGGTGCTTGTTCTTCATCCATCTTTCCCCCTTATCTACCTGTTTCTTTTTCTTCATGTTGATCTAAAACTTCTTATCTCTTCCTTCCTTCATCCTCACTCTCTTTTTTCCCCTCATGAAACTCACTTCAAAATACCAAGATTCTTCTTTCCACCCTAATTTTTCATTATCAACATCTGCATACAAATTAGCATTAACAAATTCATAGAAATCAAAGAATTTCATTTGTGCTTCTTTCTTACCTTGTCTTCCTTAATTCTCCCATTCTTCCATGTCAATAAAATTTATTATACCTTGTTATTTTTCAATTTGTAACCTGTTATTGTTACCCATAACCATCTTTCCCATTTCACTTCCTTTCACCAATTCATCAAAAATTAAATCAAAATGAACATCAACTTCAACATATTCTAAAAAATCATCAAATATCTTAATCTTCACCTCATTTCCTGATAGTGTATCCATTTCATGTCCATTATTGTAAACCTTGTCATTTTTATATAAATCAGCCTCTTCTTTATCAGCAAATAATTCTGAAAATTCAAACTTTACCTCAATGGTTTTTGCAACTTTTATTTCACCTTTTGTTAATGCAAGCCACTCCTTCTCTACTGTTGCAATCTGCATTAATAAGTCACCTTCTTCATTTTCTATTGCTCCTTCAATTTCCTTATTCATTATCTTCCCCATAAACCCTTCTTCACTCTGTTTTCCCAAAAAATATAATGTTTCCAAGTCCTTCAATGGACCAAACTTCGATACAACTTCATGGTTATCTTCTACAACAATACTATATTTTTCATGCACAAATTCATTTATCTCTTTCAAATCAAATTTTCTTTCACAAATATCATATGGATGGCTATTTACCTAGATGTTTTCTTACTTCTCTATTGTTGCCCCAACTTTACAATCACCATTTTCCTTTATCTTTTCTTCATGCAAACCAATATTTATTTTGTAAAACTCAAAAGAAGGAAATAGTACCTCCATTTTTTATGTCGTGACCTCTTTTCTTGTGCATGCAATTTTATTTTATTTTTTGATGCAGTCAAGACCAAGGAACCTTATTAGGCCACCCAATCTTGCAGCCTATTCAATCCAACTTTTCAAACTCTAAATTTTTGCACATTCATTTAATTAAAACCATAGAGAAATCTACTGAAATAACATTCAAAAACTCATGTAGACAACAACAACATTTATGCAGGTCATCTATCTCATGTTTAGTCTTCAAAGATTTTGGCAAGCTACAGGCAAGAAACCCAAACTCTTCATTAACATATATCCATGAATGAATATTTTAAATCTGCTATAAATTTCTTTATTACCAGTAAAGATAATGAAAATACATATATTTAATCCTCCACATAATCTCCATCTACTACAAAAATCATCTACAAGCAAGATTAAGAACAAATATGTAAAATTCCACCATAAACCTATCACTTCTGCCCTTCACTGCTCCCTTATTATCCTGAATCTCTTAAAATACCAACATGGGTTTTGTGCACCTTGTTCTCACATTTCTAGATCATTTTGAAAATCTTGATTTTGTTAACGTATGAGAAAGTCATGCTCAATTTACTGAAAATGGCTCTCACAACCATGACCTAGACAATCTCCTTCTTTCCTAAAATGCCATTCAAACCTCTACCTCCTCCATTCTGGGCTTGGAATTCATGCCATCAACCCCTTAATTTATCTTTCCTCATAATTTTCAAATATTTTCCTAAATTAACATCCATTATCTCATTTTGGCGCCTCCACTACCTCAAGCACTTGCACCAAGAAGACTCCAACGCTTACAAAATAATTTAATATGAAAGAACATGAGGAGAAAATAATTTAAAAATAAATCATGCCTGCAAGTCCACAACCAAAAGAAAGAAATTAAAATAACACAAATAATTTTGGTGTGCAGGATTTCCCATGCATCTTGATGCTCTTGCATCATCTCTTTATCTCTTTATCTATCCCCCTTTTGACATCAATGACAAAGGAAGGGGTCTGGTATATATGTAAATATGCATCAAAGTGTAACCAGAAAGATATGAACATTGTTGGGAGATGGTCAATGCTCCCCTTGGGATTCATGACATGGACTAACTGCCTCTCATGGATCCGTTAACTTTCACAATTGTATCGAGCATTAACAGGTCGATCTTTTGATGCAACGGTAATTGCGGGCCAACAAGTGGTATCAGATCCAAAGATGTCGGGTTTGAATCCCCTCGAGTAACAATGAGGGGGATTTTGTTGGCAGATGGTCAGCTCTCCCCTCAAGATTTGTGGCATGGACGAACTACCTCCTGTGGGTCCATTAACTCTGATAGTTGTATTGAGCATTATCAGGTCGATCTTTTGGTGCAACAGAAACCACGGGCCAAAAAACTCAACCTTGAATTAACCTAAAGAAGAACCTCTGAGACTCTCTAGGATAGCCTTCCACAATGCTTTACCTTTGAACCTTTTGCACTAACAAGAGTCTTGTAAAATATCTCAAGTTTAGTTAAGGAATCTACACCATCTGTTAAAGTATTGGGACTAAGATTAATCTCTGATAATTCACCAATATAGCCAAGAGCACTAGAAATAGAAGTATGTCTGAGATTAATCATGTCTCTGAGTGCCACAAATTTCTTGATAACATCTATCCTTTGATCCTGTAGAGAGAAGAATTAGTCTTAAAGTTGCACAATGTAGGACCACCTCTGATTATCTTTATCTTTTGCTAACCTGGATGCATATTCCTGAGTGCTCAACTAGGACTCACTCATCCTTATCTCATTTCTCATATCCAGTGTACTGCCAGACCAATCTAGAAAAAACAAAGTAGTTCTTGTGCCTCTTTTTCACAACCTTGTACACTCTCCAATTCCTTCATTACTCGATCATGTGCATTCGCACATTTCCTTTGATATCTTCCAAATTTCCTTCATCGGACTTGATTCCAACAGACATTTCAAGTCTAGAGATGTAGAACTTCAAATAATTAATCATTCTATGAAGATTCTCCACAACAGAAATAGATGAATCAAAATTAGCATCAGGAATAACCTTCTATAATTCTTTCAAAGCTCTCTGAATATTTATTCTTTCATGCTCATATTCAAGCTCACTTTCTCCTGCACCTTCCTATTTAACAACACTCTTCCTTTTCTTCCATTTTCTAGTCATGCTACCGAAGGCACCTTCTACATTGAGATCCTTGGGGATTTCCAAATAATTTTAGCATATTTATCAACTTTAGCCTCTAACACTTCATAATCCAATTCAGATATCCAAACTAACCTTGATTCAATTAATTCCATGTGATAGAAATTTGTAAACACAATAAAATTTATGCTTCTGGAGTATCTTTCCACAACACTTACTAAAATCCTAAACCTTTTGTTCATCTTCATTTGAAATGTTCCAAAGAATGAAGCAAGAGAAGTCTCTTGCACATCCGACCTACCAATATTTATCATTATGTTCCTAATTTGATAGGCAATAGGCTCTAAATTTGACCATTTTATCCTTCCTATTACCGATAATTCTCTTAAAAATTAAAAGAGTAAACAAACAACCAAATTTCCATACCGAAAATTATTCTTCTTACTCTTCTTGATCTCCTTTAAATTCTTCAAAATATGTTTACGAAGTAATTCACACAAGTCATATTCCATACTTCTTATTACCATATCAACAACAGTATGCACCGCAGTAGTAGAAACTATAAGATCATTATTAGGGATACAAATTTTGTGATTGATGACCATAGTACCATACCTTATTACCAAATCAACAATTGATCTCAAATCAATCTCTTTCTCTTTAGAACTTGCACCTATAATCTCATTTATTTTTTTCATCCATAGCCTTCAGTTTGGGAGCTGGTTCAGAGGAACACAAACCAGTCACATCTCTAATAGTGTCTCTAGAAATCAAATGTGCCCCATCTATCCATAGAGATTCATCATGAATTTTGCTCAACACTATTCAAATATACTACTTCTCAAATTTAAACAAGGGAAATTTCCTCCAAACATCTAACTTTTTCTCAACTAATACTCTAGAGGCATCATGTCTCTCTCTTAATTCACTTTTCCAAAGCACGTTCAACTGAACTGATGACTTCTCTTCAATCTTACTGTAAACAAATGCATAAATATATTTTGTAGGAAACACTCTCGGAAGGATGCAAGAGAATGCACCAATAGACTCTTCTGACACATTCCTCAAATATCTCTTCAACCTAGCTTTATCTACACAATTCACAACCTTTGAATTATCCATAGCAATAAAAGTGAAATATTGTGAAAACAAGAATACCTTTGATAATGCCAACAAGAAATGTATAGATATCCTACTTTCAGAGCTTACTTTGAATCCATCTATTATCTTCTTCAAATTTTAAAACTTTCAATTGCCTTCTAAACTTCCTTTTCACACTTCTCCAAAAATACATAAACCTTTAAAATTATCTGAACTTATTCCTTTCATTCGAAATGATTTTTCAATAAATTCTTCAACTTGTAGGTAGATTACCTCAAAAATTATATATGCCTCCATTCTTTCAAATTTTGTAGACTTCATCCTTCACACATGCCACTGAGAAAATACCTTAACCTTGTTACCACATTAAGTATACTTCTGTCATGATATGACACAAATACCGATGAGGGGGTTTATTATATTTTTTGATGATTTCTCCCCCTTATCCACTACTTTTATTTAGAGACCATCGAGAGTATTTGCACCAGAGTTCAGCACAGATAAGACTAATGATTCATTCTCCAAATCCTTTTCATTTCCTTTCTTGCTTCTTCTGGATTAAAATTTTGAACATTCTTCTTTCCTGGATAGATATTTTATTTCTTTTGTTGTTACTACCAAGGTGTTCTAGATTGTTGCACTTACAACAAACAACATTCTTCTTTCCATTTTCCCTTTTATCCAACAAACTAACTTTATATCCATTCTACTTGTTCTTAGAACATTTTTTGGGGAATGATAGAGAATCGTTCACTTTACTTTTGCATTCCTTTGCCTTATGACCAAATTTATTATAGGAAAACAAACACCATTGAAGGATAAATACCTTTTAGCATCATGTCGTTTGACAATAATTCTTCTGAAATTGCTTCTTTGCTCCTTGATTTGTCTATTTTTGTACCACATCTTCTTACTAGTGGATTTCTTCACTTTAGAACTCTGACCTTCCTCAAGCCCTAAACTACTCTTATCCATTTTCGGTCTTTGAGAGTTAATCAATTCATTAAGCATCATCAAGATTATCTTAAATTTTTCTTCAAAATTTCTTGCCTTTCCCAAATCATATATCAATATTTCTGCTTCTTCTTCTAACTTTATGCATTCATCCATCTTCCTGTGAATTTTGATTTCTTGACATTCTTCAGTTCTTTTCTTCTCATCAAATTGTTGTAGCAGGCTAGAGATGATTTCTTCTCCTTCGGTCAACATATCACATGCTTCCATACTTTTACTTTGCAGTTTTCAATGTACTCATTTTCTTTTATCAACATGTCCTTCAAAACTTCCATTTCTTTTGAATATTTAGAAGAGACCACTTTCAAAGGAAAAAAAATCTCATACTCAATTTTTGGGACCTTCGTCAAGTGGTTAGGATTTTTACGAGGAACCAAGCTATGATACCAATTGTTGAACATCTAGAATACTGAGAGGGGGGTGAATCAGTATTCCATAAAACTATAATAAAATCTATTTAATCATTATCATAATTCTGACTGAATCAGTAAAAGAGAATTTGTATAGAAACAAGTCAATGCAACCATACACGTGAACACAAGGATTTTCACTTGGAAAACCCAAAATGAGAAAAACCATGGTGAGGGTTAACTCACAATACATTATATCCTGATACAAAATATTACAAGGCTCACTACCAGGACTCACTATCCTTAAAAAGGCTCACTGCCTGAGTACAAAAGATGGTTAATCACCAAGATACAATGATAGTGGCTCATTGCCAAAAGATTGAACTAATAGGATACACCTTCAATGTGCAGGGTTTAATTCTACTAAAGCTTAGAATAAGAAGTATTGTCTCACATAGCAGTTGCACAATAAAATTGTACTAATCACAACTGATAAAGCATTTAGGCTTTGTCTTCTCCTCTTTTCGCATTCACTTCTCATTCTCACTCTTATACACATCTCTCTTCTATCTTTCATCTTATATATACAAGTATATCTTATCCATCAATTAGGTCAGCCTAATTAGATGAAAAAATAATAATAAAAACCTTCTTCGTCAGCACCATATAAGATTTAAACATTTTATCCACGTAGTGCATTATACCAAGTTGACAATCATCCACAAAACATAACTAGTCTTCATAATATAATGCATTCACTGAATCGGACAAGACTAGAAAAAAATTCTCCAAACCAACAAATAATCCTCAAAGAAAACACCTTCCAGATCTAAGAACACATTAATTTCCCATCATACTACTAGCAAAGAGACTATCAAAAAAAATGAAACAAAAGAATGTTCACCTTAGTAGAATGTGAACTCTTCACACATTATTCCATACATAGAGAAATAGTAGGATACAGAGTTAAACTCTATTAGAGATAACTTTCTTCTCACAACAAAAGACGTCTCAAGATCCAAGATATAGTTGTCTGAATAAGTGAAGAAAACATGGTTAAGATATTAGAGTCATATTAGATCTTGCAGTGAATTTCAAACTCAAATACCAACACACTTATCTATCACAAAAGATTATTATAAGCAGAGAACAACTTTTGATTAACCAAGCAGACTTCCCATATAATTATCACCATGTTGACATCAATGACATCATAGGAACAACCAACACAACCTTTCATACTTCATGCTTATGTTGCAAATCTTCCAACACTTCTCACAACTAAAAATGTATCAAGATCTAGGATACAACTATCTAAATGAGTCATGATAACATGGTTAAGAGATTAGAGGCATATCAGATCTTGCAGTGAATTTTGGACTTAAATATCAACACACTGATCCATAACAAAAGAGTATTACCAAAAAATAATAGCTTTCGGTAAACCAAGTAAACTTTCCATATAGTTATCACCATGTTGACATCAATGACAACATAGCAACAACCAAAACAAACCATCCATACTTCATGCTCATGTTGCAAGGATACATAATCCCAACAAGTGGCTAGTCCCCTCGACATCTTGATAAGAACTTCATCGATGAGACTTGTGGATATCAGAGTGAGTGACTTTAGAGTCCCTTCAACACTCTGATGGTGGGTCTAGTAGACACATGGTGATAAAAATTTAATCAATAGTGCAAATTGAACAAGGTTGATCGGTTGGTGCGGATGTGAAGGCATCTCATCAGAGAGAGAAGGATGAATATCGACAAGACAAAATGATTAGTCTCTTCAAGATGTTGATAAGGTGGGACTAAATGACAATGAAGGATAATGTCAGCAGTACATTTGGCGATAAGTTTTTAGTTGATATATCAAGTCACACTGGTGATGTTTGTTGTACGATGATAATAGGGATGAAACATAGGCAGTAAAGACCACCCGGCCATATCAGAGAGAGTTGCTTTGGTGTCCCCTCGACACAACCGAGTCATGATGAAGACCTTAGTAAGACCTAATAGGGAGGTAATGATGGAGTATGGTTACATGTGATGACAAATGGTGAAGAATGTTTGATCGATAGATCAATTCACATCCTTGTCATTAGCCTCCTCTAATAGTTCAATAACTAAGCCCTTAAAGCTATGAATTAGAGATTAAATATCTGCACCAAATAGTTATATTGCTCATCATGAAGATTCATTTCATTATCAACCCAAGGGCGTGAACTTGAAATGGGTCAGCACAGTATATGCACTAGGATTCCATTGTAGCCATCTTTATCCTATAACTTAGAAAGAAAACAATACTAAAAGTAGGGTGCTTGAAAGGAAACAGAATAAGTACTAAACATAAACAAACCACTAAACTATATTGAAATGAATTAGATAAATAGAAATCTCAGTAAATAGATAGGAATTTAATCTATCTATCATGGCTACAGGAACAGACATGGAATAGAGTTCTATTGGCTGTAGGAACAGATAATTGCTAAGACTATAACTAATTGTTGAACAAGAAAGTAACTACTAAACTGAAAGGATGGAATTCTCACCAAGTGGGCCCCCTTGAATGAGTTTCCCAGTACTAACTCAGATGTAACAGACTAAAACATCATTTTATTCATTAAAAACATGATTACAACGTAGCAGCAATATAAGTGTATTTCTAGAAAATTGAAAATGCAAGTACAATTCTCAGAACATTCAACCTCCTGAAGAGGAGCATCTGACCATTATTTATAGAAGGAGAGATCCTAACTAGCTTAACTAACAAGGCAGTCAACTCCAACAGATTAGGAGGACGCCACTTATTGAAAGCATGAAAAAGAGGAAGGAGGTTATGCATGCACAAGATTCAGTCAAACCAAACTTGCTTCAACAAAAATCTAGCATGTAACAATATCTCCTAAATCTACTCAACCAATATACATGGCCATTAAGACTAACTTCCACATGAGATAGAAGTTTCCAACCACTTGACTTCTTCAATGTCCATCTCTTCTTGACTTTTTCAGCAACTGAGCAGCTGGCATGTACTCCTTCCATATTGCAAGCTCCTTTAATTTCTACATCTAAATCTAGACCTGCATCATAACTTTAGCGTGCACAAAACAAATGCATATCCATAATTACCTTAAAGTAGCATCCATTCAACTACATGTAAAATTAACATAGATTAAGCACGTACCATGTTAATGTTATCAAAAGTCACAAGGACAAGTTTATGCCCAAGGTTTATGGATTTTAAGGAAATAACATGGAGAGTGTCAATAACCAAGTGCCATACTCTATAGTATCAACAAAAAATATATGATAAACCCTATCAAAATTGAACCATTAATTGGACTCATCTCATGTCGTGAATTATGTGGTGATAATGTGGGCATGTGCCTCTCGCCAATAATATCGGAAAGAAAGGTAAATATCAATGAGATCCTAAAATATCTCAACCCGATATGTTAAATTTTCTTCGACAATGTAAATAATTTGTCATGAGATGGAGATTGACGATAGTGTTTTAAAGGACCATTTATTTGACACTTGTGGTTTAAATTTGCGATAACAAATGAGGTTTGAAGGATCATGGTATGAAGGAAGAGATCAAAGACCCAAATTCAAATGTGAAGATATCAAATGCCTAAGTCCATGTAAACAGGGTTTCATCTAGTAACCGACACAGTGAATGAATTTTATTAGTTCATCTTCACCAATGACTATCTGCTTGGAATTTTATCTACTAAGCGGTAGCATAGATTAATAAGATGATGAAGATCAAATCAGATCGAATAAATAGAGGAATAAACTAAATGCATATCTGATCTTAGGGTTTTATAGATTCATACTCTTAGAAAATTCTCTACAACAAAAATTAATGTGAGTATGGCCCGATGTACAGAGTGCTTCTTGAAGAAGAAAGAAAGAAAATACTAATAGAGGGTTTTGGACGATCACAATTCATGTGAGAATCTTGAAGTAATCTCCACAAGTCGGTGAAAAAGATACAAAATAGAAGATCGATTTTTCACTAAATGTGGAATAGAAGATATAATGCAATATAGAGAGAGAAGGGTTTGCAGAGAAGAGAGTGTTGTAGAGACAACAATGGAGGTTTGAACAGTTGCAAAGTAAGTTGTAACATAGAACTGTAATCAAATTGTTATATCTCTAATTGTAAATATGATTGGTGGGTGCCATCATATATCTAGTTAGGTGCTCATATTAGAGAGTGGGTGCTTCCTTGGAGTGGTTTCTCCTAAAACTAGGGGATTGGATTCTCCTTAGAGTTGGTGCCCTTAAAGCATTGTAACTGAACATTGGATCGTGAGGCTAGATTAGGATAGTAGAGCCTCCAAGCAACATTTCTCACTATGTTTTTTCCCATCTTGGATTTTCCACATACATCTCATGTTATGTGATGCTTGTGAGTGTGCATGTTCATGTATTTGTATGTTAAGTCACAATCTACACATTAAGTGTTTAAATAATTATTTTGCTCAAAGTGTTTAAGGATTAAAAATGTTAAGATCTATTGATTCACTCACCCTCTTTGTAGACTGTTTTGTTCCAACAAGACCACCATCCTATACTCAAACGCACAGCCAAGCAGATATCACTGATGTAGGTCCCAGAGTAATGGAGGAACCAGTCATCCTAGATTGTCTCCTTATGATCAACCACCATCAGGGTCAAGGCATAGGCCATCAAGGTCATAGACACCAAAGGACAGACAGGATCGGCACCCTTCCCCATGACCATCCCCTTCAAGAGACATGGGTAGGTCTAGCTAGAGCATATTTATGACATGTGTTTAGACAGTTATATTTTTGGTCGAGCCTATGAGCTCCATTTTTGGAGACATTCTAATTTTGTACTGTGACACATTTTTAAGATATATATATATATATGAGATGCATGATTTTGGCGATGACTATATGATTTATATTCCTATGTTATTTGTGTTGTTTCATGTGGTGGATTATGATGTGTTATGATGTTTATACATTTGATATGGTTATGAGATGATTTTATATGTTATGATGCATTATGGATGCCTAATCTATGGTTTATACTAATGCACTTAATCTTTATGATGTTATGGATGCATTGTGATTATGAATGCATCAATATATGCAATGCTATCTATGATTTATTTTCATGTTATGCAAATGCAATGTATATGAAATCTGATGTATGCTAATGGATTATGGGCACTAGGATGATACGATATGACTATGACATGTAGTACCAATGTGGATACATGTATGATTCCTTTGATAAAATGTTATCCATGTTTTTGTATTTATGATGCAATATGGATGAAATAATGTGTTTATGATGATGCCTACATGCCTCTAACATGATCATGTATACAGGATGTTTTTTGTGTGTCACAGGATGCCATCAAGATGTGGATAGAAGAAATGTTAACGCAGAGGAGGTGGATGTTAGCATGGAGTTAGTCGAGACAAAAAGAATTGATATTTTGCTTGGTAAGTGCTAGGCTTTGTATTTAATCATAATTGGGAATTAAATTATAGAAAATGGACAATAAACACCATGGTGTGCAATGTTATCCCTTTGCAAGAAAAACGGACACTTGACAGACAAGGAATGTCATGACTCATACTAAGAGCAAAATTTCCCCAGTCTTTTTGTCAAGACAATCCACAAACAACAATCAAGGAAAAAGTAGATCATGACACATCCTTGCTCCTCTAAATCCTTCTTAGGACATCCTCAAGGTGGCTAGTAACATGACCAAAGATAAATCAATAAAAGATAAGACAAACCATTCCAACAAAGTCAACAGCCATTTAGATCATTTGTGAGAGTTTGTTTGTTGATAGGATTGATGAGATTGACTAATTGACTAATAATGCTTGGTTTCAAGAAAGGAAACATGTTGTACAGTCTATTTTTTATCATGCGACAACCTGTATAAGGAAAATGATAGAATTGATGATGATGTTTGGTTTCAGGAAGGACACATCGCGTATAAGACAAATGATAAGATCGGGTCTAGTTTCAAGAAATGAGGCAATTTATATAAGACGTAAAGTTTGTTTTCAACAATGCCACCTCTTATATAAGACCATTGATTGACTAGTTTGGCATTGATTTGATGTTTGACCAATTAGTCAATTGATCGGTTTGTTTTGAAGAATGGTTGGATGGGTAGTCTAATTATTTTGTGGTTTGTTTTAAGGATTAGATGACTATTTATGTATGATTAATGTGTCTGATTGATTATGTTATGGATGATGATAGACTCGACAAACCCTAAGGGACTGACCTAGTGCCATGGGGGTTCATCAAATATGTCCTTTCCTACGTAGCATGCACAGAGACATCATATTTTGACTGATTTGACCTCAAATTATTTATTATGGACTAAATCATAGTTGAATCGACTCGACAAACCCTAAAGGACTGACCTAGTGCCTCGGGGAATCATCAAAGATGGCCTTGGCTATGTAGCATGCATAGAGACATTGTAGTTCGACTGACTTGACACTGTTTTGGGGATTTTAAAGGTTATTTGGATGTTTTGAGATTGTTGAAATATTTTGGTTTTTTTGGATTTTGAAATTTTCTTTTTTTTGAAGTTTTTTTTTTTGGATTTTGAAGTTTTCTTTTATTTTTTTATATTTTTGACATGTTTTGATTTTTTTGGATTTTTGACATGTTTTGATTTTTTTTGGATTTTTGATATGGTGACCTCCAATACCAAGTCTAGGATCCATTGAAGACATGAATTAAGTACTTGCCCCCAGTCAAGTATAGGACCAATTTTTTAGGGATGAAATCGGATAAGCCTTATTGTGGGTGGTATGGAAGGTGAAAGATGCATAATGTCAACTATTCCAAGCTATGGAAAGGACAACAAAGTGTTATGATGGATGTCATAAGAAAGTGTGGAGGTGAACTTATTATGAGTGAGGGTGGAAAACCAAATAGAATGATGATAGATGATGGAGCGTAGATTGACTACACATGGTACCTATTTTCTAGGTTTTCACCATGGTACTTATCCAAAATGCCACCAAAGTGGTTTTTACTATTGGATGAATTATTTCTCTTTTACAATTTTTTCTAATTTTTTTGATTTTTTGTGGTCACACGAGACACCTATTTGCCAAGTTTTCATCAAGGTGACAATTTTTTTTTTATTTTTTTGTATTTTTAGGTTTTTTGCAAGGCTCTCTAAAATCTAGGTGAAGAACTTGTGAAGATGCAAGCTATTGATAGGCTTTGAAAATGGTTCCCCTTCGAGAGTAGAAAGTTGATAAGCACCTTACCCATATACTATTGTTACAATGTATGGACCCAGCCAATTAGGCTCAAATTTTCTAAGCTTATCCCTTTCTAGTTAATTCTTAGGATTTTCCATTAAGACCAAATCACCAATATTGAAGTATTTGATTAAAACCCTTTTATTGTAGCTACAACAAAGACAATTTTTATAATCTTGTATATGGACCAATGTGTTCTATCTTTGTTCATCTAAAAACTCTAACTCATGTAGTCTAGATATATGGTATTCTTCATCATCAACAAGCCCTTGCATAGATACCCTCAGGGAAGGCAACTCAACCTCAATAGGCAGGATGGACTCAAAACCAAAGACTAAGGAATATGGTGTGGCTCTTGTGGGAATGCAGATGCTAGTGCCATAGGCCCATAAGGCGAGATCAATTTGAAGGTGTCAATCATGACCAATATCATTGAAAGTCTTCTTTAGGATTTTAATAATGGTCTTGTTGGATGCCTCGGCTTGGTTGTTACCTTGGGGATAATATGGAGTGGCAAAGTGGTGTTGAATATGGAATTTCTCATATAATTGAAAAACATCATGATTCTTAAAGGGATGACCATTTTCAATGATGATGGACTAAAGGAAATCATACCAGAAAATGATGTAATTAAGGATGAATTTACATATTTGTTTGGCAGTTACAATGTACATCATGGGAATAGCTTCAATCCATTTGGTGAAATACTCAGTCACTATGATAATTAAATTATGGTCATTGGATGAGGTGGGATGGATTTTACTTATGAGGTTGAGTCCCCATTGGGTGAAGGGCCATGGTGATGTGATCGGCTAGAGTTCTTGAGCTAGTGCATGTATAAGATCTCCATGTATCTGACAGTATCAATACTTCTTGACAAAGTGGTATGCATCAAGTTCCATCATTGGCCAATAGTATCTAACACGCATGATTTTTTTAACTAGAGTAGGACCACTAGAGTGAGCTCCACATATAGCCTTGTGTACCTCTCATAAGTTTTTTTTTGCTTCATCAGTATCAAGACATCTCAAGATGGTCTTGTCTAGGCTTCAGTGATAAAGAGTGCCACTAATGATGGCATATCTAGAGGTCTTATGGATGAAAGTCTTATGTTTATTAACAGATAGGTTGGGAGGGATAACTTGGTCATGTAGGTAATCATAAACATCTTTGTACCAAGGGGAGTTAGGACCAATGATTTTTCACACCATCTCATACTCGGGGATATCAAAGGCAAGGATCAATAGTTGTTCTACCAAGAACTCATACTACGACATAGTATTTGGAATGTTTAAGAGCGAATCGATTTTGGCCATTGCATCAACTATCTTGTTTTGGATTCGAGTAACCTACCAAAAGATGATGTTTTCAATGTATTTTTTAAAACTATCAACCATCTATTTGTAAGGAGTAGTTTTCTCATCCTTTGTGTTATAGTCATCACTAACTTGCCAGATAACTAACTATGAGTCACCATATACCTAAAGGATTTTGATCTTGGATTTGATAGCCATGCAAAGTCATATGAGTAGTACCTCATATTTTTCTATGTTTTTGGTACAAGCAAAAGAAATTCTAAATGATTTTGGTATGGTATCTCTTTGGGTTGTTACGAACAGTATGCCTACTCTTGAACCATGAATTGTGTGAGATGCATCAAAATATAACTTACATGTGGCTAAAGTGTCCAATGTGAATATAGACTCATTAGGAAAATATGATATCAATGGATGATCTACTATTGTGGGTGCATATATGAGTTTTTTGTCTATAACTTGTCCATTTATTTATTTTTCGCTCAACATATTGAATGTTGTATTCACTTAGTATCATTACCCATTTAGCTAACTGGCCCATCAAGGTTGCTTTTCTGAGGAGACATTTTAATGGATATATCTTGGCTATGAGATTCATTTGATGGCTTAATATGTAATGCCTGAGTTTTTTAGTGGAAAAAAACACCACAAGGCAGGCACGTTCAATGGGATTGCAGTTGAGCTTGTATCACATAAGTATACGGCTAATGTGATAAATTTATTTTTCTCTTCCATCATTGTCATTTAGTGTGATTAATTCCCCTAGCACTAAAATGGTTGTTGATATGTAGATTATGAGATGTCTTCCATCAATATGAGGCATTAGAACAAATGCTGTCAATAGATAATCCTTTATCTATTGAAAGGTCTCTTGGCATCGATCAATCCACATAAATGGTACTCCTTTTCTTAGCAAATACTAGAATGGTTGACACTTATCTACTAGTTGAT
Organism: Sequoiadendron giganteum; assembly: GCA_007115665.2. Lineage (NCBI taxonomy): Eukaryota > Viridiplantae > Streptophyta > Pinopsida > Cupressales > Cupressaceae > Sequoiadendron > Sequoiadendron giganteum. The sequence goes on from CM021101.1 coordinate 113,573,033, forward strand.
AAATGAACCTTCTAATGGATTATAGTTGTAGGCATCCAAATTTGATCACTTCCATATGATCAAAATCGTCTACTTTATTCATCTATTTCATTAATAGTGGTTAAATAATTTATTTAATCATTATTTCATTTTCTACCTAAGGTTCCTAAATTATGTAATTAAATAAATTAAATACTTTACCTTACCCCCTTGTATTCTCTAAATTAAATAAACATGACAAATTATTTAATTTAGTCATCTAACCTATTTGAATTAAAAACCAATTTCTAATTCCTCTTTTTCTCTCTCCTTGCCACGTTCTCCATAACCCTCTTCTAATCCGGATTAAATTAATTAATCTATGATTAGGATGTGCACCACTTAATCAAGATTAAGTGTCACATCCTCCATAGTATCCCACTTGCCTCTAATCTCCCATTAATTACTTTAATCCTATGTTTGCACAACCTTAATCATAATCATTAACCATATTTAGCTTACCTTTTCTGGTCAACCTTCCCACTTACCATTTTTGGTATGGACTCCCTTCCCCATGTGAATTTTTAATTCACATTTATTCAACCAAGGTCCCCCTCTTCTCCATGTGAATTTTTAATTCACTTTTATCTTCCCAAAGTCTCTTCCATCCCCCATGCAAATGTGACATGTCATTTTACATGTGTCCAAGGTTTTTAGAACCTTGGACTTGTCACATCTCCCACATGTGACAAATCTCTAGCTTTTTGGATACCTTCTTTTATCCAATAAATCCTCCATTAAATGTTAATTTACATTTATTCTTCCTACACATTTCCCCTTTTCCCATGGAGATTTTTGAGGAATTCTAAAATTTCTCAAAAGTCTCTTTCATCCTCATTTGGGGACAAGAAGTTCCTTTTTGAGGAAATCTTCTCATTCCCCAAGGTACCTCAAAGGTACTTGTCCTTCATCCACCTCATGTACTTTCCTTCCACCTCTTGTCCTTCTCTTCCACCTCATTTCCACATCACTCCACCCTAGGACATCTCACCCTCCACATGTCAAGATGTGAGGGCTTGTGAGTCCTCAACTCACCAAAGCCCTTCATCTTGATCTTTGTTGGATCAATCCCAACCGTCGAATTCTCTAGCGAATTCCAATTAGCCTATAAATACCCCTTCAATTCCTTCATTTTAGGGGGATCAAGTCTTTTGCAAATCAACTCCTGCAAAATTTCCATTCCAGCTCTCATCCATTTTAGCACCCATATTGCATCAATTCATCTTGCATTCATTCAAATCCATTGCTATCCAAGGAGCACACAATTCTTGAAGCATCAAAGGGCCAACCAATGAGGAAACAACAACATGAAGGTATAATAGCAACCTATTTGTTTATCTTGCTTTTATATTGTTCATTTTCCTAGGCTAATCATTGAGGTGCCCTATTATCTTGTTGCTTCTTCCCATTTGCATTATTGGTTTCTTATTTAACATCTCACCCATTTAGAAGTAGCATTTTATTAGGATCACATTTTTGGCACACCCGGTGGGACCCACAAAGGGGTCACTTTCTTTCATGTTTTCTGTTGTTGGCTTGTTTGCAGATTCAGGTCGCAGAGGGGCGAACTTGCCCTCCCGGACGCCATAGAAGGGCGACCTTGCCCTCTGTTTCCAACTATTTTCTATAGAGAGGTGACCTTTCCCTCTGTTTCTGACTATTTTCTATAGAAGGGTGACCTTGCCCTCTGTTTCCAACTATTTTTTGCAGAGGGGCGACCTTTCCCTTTGTTTCTGACTATTTTCTGCAGAGGGGCGGCCTTGCCCTCTATTTCTGACCATTTTCTGCAGAGGGGCGACCCTGCCCTTTTGCTGTTTTTGACTATTTTTTGCAGAGGGGCGACCTTTCCCTCTGTTTCTGACTTTTTTGTGCAGAGGGGCAGCCTTACCCTCTGTTTCTGACTGTTTTCTGCAAAGGGGCGACCCTGCCCTTTTGTTGTTTTTGACTGTTTTCTATAGAGTGGCGACCTTGCCCTCTGTTTCTGACTGTTTGTGTAGAGGGGCAACCTTGCCCTTTGTTTCTGACCATTTTTTGCAGAGGGGTGAATTTTCCCTTAATAGCACATTCGAGAAGGTAAAAAGTGGCATTTGAACTTCGTTTTTGTCTTCTTTCTTTTGTTGTTTCGTGTGCTAATCCACTAATCTTGTTTGTTGGTGAGTGAAGTCAGATTTGCTGCAAATCACAAAAAGGGAAAAAGGGTAAACAACTAATATTTGCTTGCAGGGCCCTCCTTTTATTCTGATTTTTAAAAGTGTTTCCTTACTACTTTATGTATTTACTTAGTATAAGTAGGGGAAAGAAATATTTGCTGCTTGCTGTGTCTATTTTATTTATTTTACCTTAAGGGGGCATTAGTTTGTTTTCACCTTCCTCCTTTGCACATTGTACGGATCCGAAGGGGGTAGTTGGAAATGATTAGTGTCATCTTCTTAGTGGGACCTGCTTGGGGATTTCATCACCCCAAGGGACGATTCCAACTACGCGTACCGGTGGGGTATATAAAGGGGGGAGAGCCAAAGTTGTACCCCAATCCAATTGTGTCGTAATTAGCGGAACGTCAAAGCTAGGGTGATACCTAGATAGATGTGAAGAGTTGGTCCGAGCCTTTTAGTATCTCGTTGGGGCTCTCCACTCACGCTTGTGATGGACTGGTGTTCACCGTTGTGCCTCACGTACCAAGCGTATATCAAGGACTCCCTAGAAACCTTGTTCATCCTAGAGTAAGACCTTTGTCGGCCATACCCATTAAAACATTAATCATAGGATTATGCTTGTTCAAAGTGTCTTTTTGTGAAGAACCAGTAAATTTTGGTAGTCAAACTATCATTAAACCATTTTAAGTCCTTGCCAAAATCCCTTATCCAAACCAAGTTCAAATTTCCACTGCAGAGGGGTGACCTTGCCCTCTGTTTCAGCCATTTTCTGCAGAGGGGCGAATCTACCTTTTGCTGTTTCAGCCTTTTCCACTACAAAGGGGTGGCCTTGCCATCTATTCCGGCCATTTTCTACAGAGGGGCGAATCTGCCCTTTGTTGTTTCAGCCTTTTTACTACATAGGGGCGACCTTGCCCTCTGTTTTAGCTTTTTTTGTAGAAGTGAGAATACGCCCCCTGAACAGATAGTTTCACTCGTTTGATCATTTTGAATCTCTGTTTGAATCCCCAAAATCTCCATTTGACCATTTGATCATCCTAAACACTCATTTGACCAATTCAAACACTCATTTTGACCATTCCAAACCTCCATTTACCACATTCGCATTGACCATTCCACCATTTGGAACATCCACCTTATCACAAGACCTAAACATCTTCAACAACATATCTTCCCTTTGCATCCATCATTATTCCTCAACACAAAAAAAAAAAAAACTTTAAAACCTTGTTTTAGGAGTTATTTTCCCAAATTGATCAAGGCATTAAATTGATCGTTATCCTACATAATCAATCCTTGTCTTCAACCTAATCAATCCGCTTCTATTTTGAAACGGATTTGTGTTTTAAGTCAACATCATTGGCCCAAATCAATCCCCTTCCATCTCAAGGTGGATTAGGCATCATAATCATTGATCTAATCCGATCAACCAACATTACAAGTCACCTAGGGTGATCTCCAAATTAGGTTTTAGGATCCCTTCCATAATCCAATCCCATCATCAATCCAAATCATCATTTGATACAATCCAAACCAATCACTACCTAATCATCCAATTAGGACATCATCAATTTATCCAATTGATCCAAATCGAATCTAATCATCATCCAATCTCATCAAGTTGATACATCATCACTAGATCCAAACCAATCCAATCATTAACAGTGATACATCATCATTTGATCCAATCAAACCAACATCAATCATCATCTAATTCAAATCAATCAATCCAAATCATCGCCTAAGTCATCATCTAGAAGTTGAATCTTGAAACCACTTGGTCATTTTGCACGTTCATGCCCGTTCAAACCCGCTCACAAATAGAAAAGCAAATGGCAGACCAGCAAACACAAGGTTCCCAACCAAATGCCCCTCAAGATCCTAATAACATTCCACATGATCCCCATAATGGCGTTTCATCCCAATCAAACACTAACATCCAGAATATCACACCACCTAGTGACGAAAACATGGTCAATCAACCTGAAGTCACTATTGATGAATATCTCAGCAATCCTACCAATGTCCAAATGACGGATCGCCTCCTAAATGAATGTGGGGATAAGATCCTTGCCACCTTACTCATGAAGGGATTCAAACCATCATCCGGTTTTGATACATCACAATATGCCCTCGCCCCATTTGTCGACCCACAAACCTCACAAAATGTTCCAGAAAGTTCCTACGTTCCTGAAGGTGCACCCACCAAAAATTGGTACCACCCCAAACTTGGAAATGTTGTCATCCATCAGGTCCAAGAATATCCTTGTCTTCCAACCACAACATCTACCATTCCACCACCCGATCCTAATGACCCCCACACCTATGGCATGTCGTCATACATCCCATCTACTCCACCACTTCCTCCCCCATATTCTAATATTGGGGGCACACCTCCACTTACCAATGCACTACCGCCTGCATTTCAACAACCTCCAAATAATCCACACCAATCCACTACACCACCAGCACCGCCACAATATGTTGCTACTACAATAGCTTCATCTCAACACTTACATCAACAACATCCGCAACATCCTTCCATTCTCACACAACCACCACATCAAGTGGTGCAACATACATCTCAACAACAACAACACATCCCACCTAACCCATCACAACAACAACAATACATCCCATCTCACCCGCCTCAACAATAACAAGTCTTACCTCATCCACCTCATCAACAACAACAACAACCTCCACAACAACATGTGCACATCCCTATGCAAACACACCATAACCTGCTCACCAAATACCTTTATCATCCCTCTAGCACATACACTATTCCATCCCATACAAATCCTCCTCAGAATGTGCTAAACCAAATACGTACACAACCGCCACCTTACACCAACCCTACACAACCTCAACACAATCCTCATCAACAAACATTAAACCCATATCCATATGCCATGCAACAAACCACCATTTCACAACAAAACCAATCCTACCCACCTTATTTTCAACAACAACCAGCTCACCAACATGGGGCACGTTACACTTCCTATTATCAACAAACATCATCACATCAACAAAGAGGCCCTACCACTACGCATTATCAAAATGCTATGCAGCAACAGGCCCCCTCTCTTTTGTCTTACTATCAACAACAAGTGGCTCCCACTCAACACAACCAATCATCCAACCATCAACCTTCTTACAATCAACCAATACATTCATACCCGACTCATCCAATTTATGATCCAACAATTGGAGGGCCATCCCCATCATACCCACAACATTATCCATACACTCAATCCACTTTGACTCTGGTCAACAAAGACATGGAAGAAGTAAAAGCCACATTAAAGGACTTACAAGCTAGAATGGGAAAACAATCCTTCAAGTTTGAGGACATATGCCCTTATTCGTTTGATCCCTCCATTTCCTTGGTTCCTTTTCCTAAACATTTTGAGATACCCAAATTTGACAAATACAAAGGAACCAAGGATCCTAGAGCTCACCTTCAAGAGTTTTATGCTCATTTCCAAGAGGTCATGCACAATGACAACTACCTCATCCGAATTTTTCCTAAAAGTTTACAAAGGGTCGCCCTCAACTGGTTTATGGGTCTGGAAAAGGGATCTATCAAAACCTTCGCACAGCTATCTAAATAGTTTGTCACTCACTTCTCTTTTAACTTAGAGAAGGATATTGACACATTTGATCTCCTCAAAGAAAAACAACGCGATGGAGAGACTTTTGCAAGCTACTTGCAAAGATGGCGTGTCTTGGCTAGTAGGATGAAATCCCCACTAACAAAGAAAGATATGGTAACGTTGTTTATCGAAAACTCTCACCCGGATATGGCACATGATTTCTAACTCCATTGCATCACTACTTTTGTGGGACTTGTGGAGAAAAGCCCCATCTTAGAACAAGCCCTTGTCGCAAGAGGACAAGTCAAGCATTTCAATTCCGATAGAGAGAAGTCCTTTAGGGATAAACCTCATTTTTGGAATAGAAACAAAAATGTCGTCAATGATGGTGTCACTGACACTAAACATGTCCAAGCAGCCAACACCACACAAAGATATCCTTCCTAGCAACAACCGTCCATTCAGAACACCATATCCGTTCCCCAAGGGGTACCGCAACAACAAGCCAATCAAAATAACCAAGGTGGGAATAAACGATAATTCACTCAGTTGGGGGAACCCCTTAGTGTGGTGTTTAATAAGCTTCTTCAAGCCAATTACCCCATAACATACCCTGTCACCAAACCCCTCAATATGCTAAACCCAAGCCTGCTTGGTTTAAAGACAATGAATACTGTGAATTCCACAAAATTAAAGGACATACCTTGGATAAATGTCAAGGCTTAAAAACCTACATCCAAGGTGTCATTGATCGAGGCGAAATACATGTAGATGCTAATGCAGCATCTTCATCCAATGCTCAATTACAAATATACCAAAACACCTTTCCTAATCATAATCAGGGTCCTAGTACGTCCAACTCAAATCCTGGACCTAGCAATAACAACCAGCCAGGAAACAGTACCAATAATATCAACTACAAAAATGTACCATACAATTATCAAGGTGTGGTTTCATATGTAGAACAAGTGGAACCACGTGTATCCATGATCCACGTTAAGGGAAAAGATCCACAATGTGTTGTTACTACTCGGTGAACCTGCATCACAGTCCCAACAGCATCTCCATCCACCCAACGACCATCCGCCAATTCCCAGTATAATATCCTAGACCATCTAGGTAAAACTACAACCCAAATATCCATTTTGGATCTGCTTAAGTCATCTCCCGTACATCAAGATATCCTAAATAAGGCTTTGCAAAGCACATAAGTACCTGATAATATTGACCCTACCCAATTTCAAGCATTGGTAAGCAATCTTTCATCGACCTATCAACTAGCCTTTAGCCAAAAGGACATGCCGCATCTCGATTCAAACCACAACCGCCCCCTCCACCTCGAGGTCGGTGTCAACTGTCAAAAAGTAAAAAGGGTATTAGTAGATAATGGTTCAGCCCTAAATCTATGTACGTTAAAGTTTATACAATAGGTTGGATACACCCAAGCTGATCTGAGAAATCAAGTGATCACCATCAAGGCCTATGATAATGCAGAGCGAGATTCTTAAGGCATTATTTGCCTCCCTATACAAGTGGGGCCCATTGTACAATACACTATGTGCCATGTTTTGGACCTTGAACTCCCATACAACATCCTTCTTGGCCGTCCATGGATTCACTCTATGCAAGCCATACCATCCACTTATCACCAATGCCTAAAATTCCCATTTCAAGGAATGGAAGTCACCATACAAGCCGATGCTCAACCCTTTGAATATTGTTGCGCCTTGGAGGCCTCTTTTCCACATTCACATTATTGCCCAGGGGTCAAAATGGGGGCACCACCGACATCTGATCCTATCCCATCCACCAATACTCTGAACACTTCATCCCCACCATCATCCGCACCTCCTTCCACCGTCACCAAGGTCCAAATCGTAGATAAGGGATGTGGTGAATATGAAATGCACACCACACTCAATGTGGCAACCATGCCACCTTCGCCCCGCACATATGGGCAACCGATTCTGCCATTACCATAAGTAGAAGAAAAGACACTCACCCTCACTTCCAAGAATGTGGGGTCCACAACATTCAATAATTTGGGATCCCTCCAAGATCTAATGGATGATGATATCAATCAATGGGTTTATCGGGAGGAGCCTGAACCACCATGGCCCCTTATTGAATACTTTCATGAAGCCTATCCACATGCCTCCAAATTCATTGAAAATTGCCATTACCAAGGTGGAGGCCTTGGTGCAGAAGAATAAGGAAGACGTCTGCCCATCGAAGCAACTACCATCCGACCAAGGAATTTGGGCTTGGGCTATGATACCAAATAGAAGGGTCTTACAACATCCGCTAACACCTCTAACAATGTTAGTGTTGACAACAATTCCTTTGAAGACATACCAGAGGAGGATCCATCATACACGCGTATGACGATTTGAATCACATTGACCTCCCCATCATGTTTGAATGCTTATCCGTTTGTACCATAACTTTATCCCTTAAACATCCTGAGCTTATCGATCATGACCTACAAGGTAGCACATCAGTTAGCACTTTTCCCTCAGAAGATACCTATGTACATCTAATGGGATTGGGGGAAGATGAATGCCCTAATCGCAAAAACAAAAAGAAACAAAACAAGAATGGGTCATCAAGTGAAAAGTGATTTTTGACTATGAAAAAGTAAAAACAAAGGATGTATCTGACAGTGAAAACCTTGATACGACACTGGAAGATGGGGACGTTCATCTTCCCCTTGTAGGAACATGACTATCTGAGCAATCTTCGATTCTCATTGAAGAAATGCAAGAGGTGAACCTGGAGACAGAAGAGATTCCAAAGATAACCTATGTGGCTAAATCTTTATCTGAAGCAGAATACACCACCATTGTCTAAATTCGAATTCTCCATGAAGGGATTATCAACTTTGCATGGGCTTACTCTGATATGCCTGGCTTGGATCCTAATCTTGTTGTCCATCATCTAGATGTCCGTCCAGAAACTAAACCTGTCAAGCAAAAGCTCCGAAAAATGCACCCACAAGTGGCATTATTGGTTAAGAAAGAACTGGAAAAGTTACTGGATGTTGGTTTTATCAGGCCCATTGACTACTCTGATTGGATCTCTAATATTGTACCTGTTGCTTAACCCAATGGAGACATCAGGATTTGTACAGATTTCCGGGATCTCAACAAGGCTTGCCCAAAAGACGACTTCCCCTTGCCTAACATCGACATGTTAGTCGACATCACTGCGGGACACGAGATGCTATCCCTCATGGATGGCTTCTCTGGCTATAATCAGATCCGGATTGCCCCTGACGATCAACATAAAACCGCTTTTACAACACCTTGGGGTACGTTCTGTTATAATGTCATGCCCTTTGGTCTCAAAAATGCAAGGGCAACATATCAACGGGCAATGACAGTTATATTCCATGACCTCATTCACATCATCATGGAAGACTATGTCGATGACCTACTGGCAAAATATGGACCCAGGGAAGAACACCCTACCATTTTGAAATGGATCTTTGAACGCTTAGAACAATACAAGCTTCGATTAAATCCAAAAAAGTGTGTATTTGGTGTCACATCAGGGAAACTCTTGGGCTTCATAGTGTCCCGCAGAGGCATCGAGGTTGACCCAGCTAAGGTGAAAGCTATCATGGATATGCCTCCTCCAAGAAACTTGAAACAAGTAAGGAGTCTCTAAGGGAAACTACAATCCATCCGCCGCTTTATAGCCCAACTTGCAGATAAATGTCAATCCTTCGCCCACCTTCTCAAGAAAGACACCAGCTTCAAGTGGACTCAACAGTGTCAGTTGGGTTTCGACATGCTCAAAGGATATTTGGCCCACCCGCCGATCTTGATGCCACCTATCCCTGGCAAACCCCTCCTGTTGTACATATCGGCCACGTCAGTAGCATTGGGGGCATTATTGGCACAACATGATGAATCTTCAAAGGAACGGGCAATCTATTACATCAGTCACACCCTGGTTGGGTATGAACTCAACTATTCACCAATGGAAAAGGCCTATCTTGCTGTAGTTTTCAGCACACAAAATCTACGCCACTATATGCTAAGCCATCCTATAAAATTAATATCCAAAGTCGACCTCCTCAAGTACCTACTATCCAAGACAGC
>CM021101.1:113583011-113595497 GCA_007115665.2 Sequoiadendron giganteum
TTTTAGTATCTCGTTGGGGCTCTCCACTCACGCTTGTGATGGACTGGTGTTCACCGTTGTGCCTCACGTACCAAGCGTATATCAAGGACTCCCTAGAAACCTTGTTCATCCTAGAGTAAGACCTTTGTCGGCCATACCCATTAAAACATTAATCATAGGATTATGCTTGTTCAAAGTGTCTTTTTGTGAAGAACCAGTAAATTTTGGTAGTCAAACTATCATTAAACCATTTTAAGTCCTTGCCAAAATCCCTTATCCAAACCAAGTTCAAATTTCCACTGCAGAGGGGTGACCTTGCCCTCTGTTTCAGCCATTTTCTGCAGAGGGGCGAATCTACCTTTTGCTGTTTCAGCCTTTTCCACTACAAAGGGGTGGCCTTGCCATCTATTCCGGCCATTTTCTACAGAGGGGCGAATCTGCCCTTTGTTGTTTCAGCCTTTTTACTACATAGGGGCGACCTTGCCCTCTGTTTTAGCTTTTTTTGTAGAAGTGAGAATACGCCCCCTGAACAGATAGTTTCACTCGTTTGATCATTTTGAATCTCTGTTTGAATCCCCAAAATCTCCATTTGACCATTTGATCATCCTAAACACTCATTTGACCAATTCAAACACTCATTTTGACCATTCCAAACCTCCATTTACCACATTCGCATTGACCATTCCACCATTTGGAACATCCACCTTATCACAAGACCTAAACATCTTCAACAACATATCTTCCCTTTGCATCCATCATTATTCCTCAACACAAAAAAAAAAAAAACTTTAAAACCTTGTTTTAGGAGTTATTTTCCCAAATTGATCAAGGCATTAAATTGATCGTTATCCTACATAATCAATCCTTGTCTTCAACCTAATCAATCCGCTTCTATTTTGAAACGGATTTGTGTTTTAAGTCAACATCATTGGCCCAAATCAATCCCCTTCCATCTCAAGGTGGATTAGGCATCATAATCATTGATCTAATCCGATCAACCAACATTACAAGTCACCTAGGGTGATCTCCAAATTAGGTTTTAGGATCCCTTCCATAATCCAATCCCATCATCAATCCAAATCATCATTTGATACAATCCAAACCAATCACTACCTAATCATCCAATTAGGACATCATCAATTTATCCAATTGATCCAAATCGAATCTAATCATCATCCAATCTCATCAAGTTGATACATCATCACTAGATCCAAACCAATCCAATCATTAACAGTGATACATCATCATTTGATCCAATCAAACCAACATCAATCATCATCTAATTCAAATCAATCAATCCAAATCATCGCCTAAGTCATCATCTAGAAGTTGAATCTTGAAACCACTTGGTCATTTTGCACGTTCATGCCCGTTCAAACCCGCTCACAAATAGAAAAGCAAATGGCAGACCAGCAAACACAAGGTTCCCAACCAAATGCCCCTCAAGATCCTAATAACATTCCACATGATCCCCATAATGGCGTTTCATCCCAATCAAACACTAACATCCAGAATATCACACCACCTAGTGACGAAAACATGGTCAATCAACCTGAAGTCACTATTGATGAATATCTCAGCAATCCTACCAATGTCCAAATGACGGATCGCCTCCTAAATGAATGTGGGGATAAGATCCTTGCCACCTTACTCATGAAGGGATTCAAACCATCATCCGGTTTTGATACATCACAATATGCCCTCGCCCCATTTGTCGACCCACAAACCTCACAAAATGTTCCAGAAAGTTCCTACGTTCCTGAAGGTGCACCCACCAAAAATTGGTACCACCCCAAACTTGGAAATGTTGTCATCCATCAGGTCCAAGAATATCCTTGTCTTCCAACCACAACATCTACCATTCCACCACCCGATCCTAATGACCCCCACACCTATGGCATGTCGTCATACATCCCATCTACTCCACCACTTCCTCCCCCATATTCTAATATTGGGGGCACACCTCCACTTACCAATGCACTACCGCCTGCATTTCAACAACCTCCAAATAATCCACACCAATCCACTACACCACCAGCACCGCCACAATATGTTGCTACTACAATAGCTTCATCTCAACACTTACATCAACAACATCCGCAACATCCTTCCATTCTCACACAACCACCACATCAAGTGGTGCAACATACATCTCAACAACAACAACACATCCCACCTAACCCATCACAACAACAACAATACATCCCATCTCACCCGCCTCAACAATAACAAGTCTTACCTCATCCACCTCATCAACAACAACAACAACCTCCACAACAACATGTGCACATCCCTATGCAAACACACCATAACCTGCTCACCAAATACCTTTATCATCCCTCTAGCACATACACTATTCCATCCCATACAAATCCTCCTCAGAATGTGCTAAACCAAATACGTACACAACCGCCACCTTACACCAACCCTACACAACCTCAACACAATCCTCATCAACAAACATTAAACCCATATCCATATGCCATGCAACAAACCACCATTTCACAACAAAACCAATCCTACCCACCTTATTTTCAACAACAACCAGCTCACCAACATGGGGCACGTTACACTTCCTATTATCAACAAACATCATCACATCAACAAAGAGGCCCTACCACTACGCATTATCAAAATGCTATGCAGCAACAGGCCCCCTCTCTTTTGTCTTACTATCAACAACAAGTGGCTCCCACTCAACACAACCAATCATCCAACCATCAACCTTCTTACAATCAACCAATACATTCATACCCGACTCATCCAATTTATGATCCAACAATTGGAGGGCCATCCCCATCATACCCACAACATTATCCATACACTCAATCCACTTTGACTCTGGTCAACAAAGACATGGAAGAAGTAAAAGCCACATTAAAGGACTTACAAGCTAGAATGGGAAAACAATCCTTCAAGTTTGAGGACATATGCCCTTATTCGTTTGATCCCTCCATTTCCTTGGTTCCTTTTCCTAAACATTTTGAGATACCCAAATTTGACAAATACAAAGGAACCAAGGATCCTAGAGCTCACCTTCAAGAGTTTTATGCTCATTTCCAAGAGGTCATGCACAATGACAACTACCTCATCCGAATTTTTCCTAAAAGTTTACAAAGGGTCGCCCTCAACTGGTTTATGGGTCTGGAAAAGGGATCTATCAAAACCTTCGCACAGCTATCTAAATAGTTTGTCACTCACTTCTCTTTTAACTTAGAGAAGGATATTGACACATTTGATCTCCTCAAAGAAAAACAACGCGATGGAGAGACTTTTGCAAGCTACTTGCAAAGATGGCGTGTCTTGGCTAGTAGGATGAAATCCCCACTAACAAAGAAAGATATGGTAACGTTGTTTATCGAAAACTCTCACCCGGATATGGCACATGATTTCTAACTCCATTGCATCACTACTTTTGTGGGACTTGTGGAGAAAAGCCCCATCTTAGAACAAGCCCTTGTCGCAAGAGGACAAGTCAAGCATTTCAATTCCGATAGAGAGAAGTCCTTTAGGGATAAACCTCATTTTTGGAATAGAAACAAAAATGTCGTCAATGATGGTGTCACTGACACTAAACATGTCCAAGCAGCCAACACCACACAAAGATATCCTTCCTAGCAACAACCGTCCATTCAGAACACCATATCCGTTCCCCAAGGGGTACCGCAACAACAAGCCAATCAAAATAACCAAGGTGGGAATAAACGATAATTCACTCAGTTGGGGGAACCCCTTAGTGTGGTGTTTAATAAGCTTCTTCAAGCCAATTACCCCATAACATACCCTGTCACCAAACCCCTCAATATGCTAAACCCAAGCCTGCTTGGTTTAAAGACAATGAATACTGTGAATTCCACAAAATTAAAGGACATACCTTGGATAAATGTCAAGGCTTAAAAACCTACATCCAAGGTGTCATTGATCGAGGCGAAATACATGTAGATGCTAATGCAGCATCTTCATCCAATGCTCAATTACAAATATACCAAAACACCTTTCCTAATCATAATCAGGGTCCTAGTACGTCCAACTCAAATCCTGGACCTAGCAATAACAACCAGCCAGGAAACAGTACCAATAATATCAACTACAAAAATGTACCATACAATTATCAAGGTGTGGTTTCATATGTAGAACAAGTGGAACCACGTGTATCCATGATCCACGTTAAGGGAAAAGATCCACAATGTGTTGTTACTACTCGGTGAACCTGCATCACAGTCCCAACAGCATCTCCATCCACCCAACGACCATCCGCCAATTCCCAGTATAATATCCTAGACCATCTAGGTAAAACTACAACCCAAATATCCATTTTGGATCTGCTTAAGTCATCTCCCGTACATCAAGATATCCTAAATAAGGCTTTGCAAAGCACATAAGTACCTGATAATATTGACCCTACCCAATTTCAAGCATTGGTAAGCAATCTTTCATCGACCTATCAACTAGCCTTTAGCCAAAAGGACATGCCGCATCTCGATTCAAACCACAACCGCCCCCTCCACCTCGAGGTCGGTGTCAACTGTCAAAAAGTAAAAAGGGTATTAGTAGATAATGGTTCAGCCCTAAATCTATGTACGTTAAAGTTTATACAATAGGTTGGATACACCCAAGCTGATCTGAGAAATCAAGTGATCACCATCAAGGCCTATGATAATGCAGAGCGAGATTCTTAAGGCATTATTTGCCTCCCTATACAAGTGGGGCCCATTGTACAATACACTATGTGCCATGTTTTGGACCTTGAACTCCCATACAACATCCTTCTTGGCCGTCCATGGATTCACTCTATGCAAGCCATACCATCCACTTATCACCAATGCCTAAAATTCCCATTTCAAGGAATGGAAGTCACCATACAAGCCGATGCTCAACCCTTTGAATATTGTTGCGCCTTGGAGGCCTCTTTTCCACATTCACATTATTGCCCAGGGGTCAAAATGGGGGCACCACCGACATCTGATCCTATCCCATCCACCAATACTCTGAACACTTCATCCCCACCATCATCCGCACCTCCTTCCACCGTCACCAAGGTCCAAATCGTAGATAAGGGATGTGGTGAATATGAAATGCACACCACACTCAATGTGGCAACCATGCCACCTTCGCCCCGCACATATGGGCAACCGATTCTGCCATTACCATAAGTAGAAGAAAAGACACTCACCCTCACTTCCAAGAATGTGGGGTCCACAACATTCAATAATTTGGGATCCCTCCAAGATCTAATGGATGATGATATCAATCAATGGGTTTATCGGGAGGAGCCTGAACCACCATGGCCCCTTATTGAATACTTTCATGAAGCCTATCCACATGCCTCCAAATTCATTGAAAATTGCCATTACCAAGGTGGAGGCCTTGGTGCAGAAGAATAAGGAAGACGTCTGCCCATCGAAGCAACTACCATCCGACCAAGGAATTTGGGCTTGGGCTATGATACCAAATAGAAGGGTCTTACAACATCCGCTAACACCTCTAACAATGTTAGTGTTGACAACAATTCCTTTGAAGACATACCAGAGGAGGATCCATCATACACGCGTATGACGATTTGAATCACATTGACCTCCCCATCATGTTTGAATGCTTATCCGTTTGTACCATAACTTTATCCCTTAAACATCCTGAGCTTATCGATCATGACCTACAAGGTAGCACATCAGTTAGCACTTTTCCCTCAGAAGATACCTATGTACATCTAATGGGATTGGGGGAAGATGAATGCCCTAATCGCAAAAACAAAAAGAAACAAAACAAGAATGGGTCATCAAGTGAAAAGTGATTTTTGACTATGAAAAAGTAAAAACAAAGGATGTATCTGACAGTGAAAACCTTGATACGACACTGGAAGATGGGGACGTTCATCTTCCCCTTGTAGGAACATGACTATCTGAGCAATCTTCGATTCTCATTGAAGAAATGCAAGAGGTGAACCTGGAGACAGAAGAGATTCCAAAGATAACCTATGTGGCTAAATCTTTATCTGAAGCAGAATACACCACCATTGTCTAAATTCTCTATGAAGGGATTATCAACTTTGCATGGGCTTACTCTGATATGCCTAGCTTGGATCCCAATCTTGTTGTCCACCATCTGGATGTCCATCCCGAGACTAAACCTGTCAAGTAGAAGCTCCGAAAAATGCATCCCCAAGTGGCATTATTGGTTAAGAAAGAACTGGAAAAGTTACTGGATGCTGGTTTTATTGGGCCCATTGACTACTCTGATTGGATCTCCAATATTGTACCTATTGCTAAACCCAATGGAGACATCAGGATTTGTACGGATTTTCGGGATCTCAACAAGGCTTGCCCAAAAGATGACTTCCCCTTTCCTAACATCGACATGTTAGTCGACATCACTATGGGACACGAGATGTTATCCCTCATGGATGGCTTCTCTAGCTATAATCAGATCCGGATTGCCCTCGACGATCAACATAAAACCGCTTTTACAACACCTTGGGGTACTTTCTATTATAATGTCATGCCCTTTGGTCTCAAAAATGCAGGGGCAACATATCAATGGGAAATGACAGTTATATTCCATAACCTCATTCACATCATCATGGAAGACCATGTCGATGACCTACTGGCAAAATCTGGATCCAGGGAAGAACACCCTGCCATTCTGAAATGGATCTTTGAGCGCTTAGAACAATACAAGCTTCGACTAAATCCAAAAAAGTGTGTATTTGGTGTCACATCAAAAAAACTCTTGGGCTTCATAGTGTCCCACAGAGGCATCGAGGTTGACCCAGCTAAGGTGAAAGCTATCACAGATATGCCTCCTCCAAGAAACTTGAGACAATTAAGGAGTCTTCAAGGGAAACTACAATCCATCCGCCGCTTTCTAGCCCAACTTGCAGATAAATGTCAGTCATTTGCCCACCTTCTCAAGAAAGACACCAGTTTCAAGTGGAATCAACAGTGTCAGTTGGGCTTCGACATGCTCAAAGGATATTTGGCCCACCCGCCGAGCTTGATGCCACCTATCCCTAGCAAACCCCTCCTGTTGTACATATCAGCCACGTCAATAGCATTGGGGGCATTATTTGCACAACATGATGAATCTTCAAAGGAACGGGCGATCTATTACATCAGTCGCACACTGGTCAGGTATGAACTCAACTATTCACCAATGGAAAAATCTTGTCTTGTTGTGGTCTTCAGCACACAAAAGCTATGCCACTATATGCTCAGTGATCCTATAAAATTAATCTCCAAAGTCGACCCCCTTAAGTACTTGCTATCCAAGATAGCCCTAATTGGTCGAATGGCTAAATGGATCATGCTCCTCAGTGAGTTTGATATAGAATATGTGGATAGAAAAGCCATAAAAGGATAAGTAATAGCTGATCAGTTGGTAGATGCCCCATTAGTGGATGCTTATCCCATAGAAATTGAATTTCCAAATGGAGTATTTGCAGTCTCAAAAACCACCACCTGGACATTGTACTTTGATGGATCACACACCCATAATGGATCGAGGGTAGGAATCTTGCTTATCACCCCCCAAGGTGACTACATACCAAAATCATTCAGACTGGCTTTTCCCTGCACCAACATCTCCGAATATGAAGCCCTTCTCACAGGCCTCAGAATTGTAGTCCAAGGGCACATCACTCATCTACATGTTTTTGGTGACTCCCAGTTAGTCATAAAACAGGTCATCGATGAGTTTCTAACAAAAGATGAAAAGTTGATGCCTTATAAACGAATGGTGGATGAATTCAAGAAATATTTCACTACCATCCAATTTGAGCAGATCCTGAGACTCCAGAATAAGGCAACAGATGCTATGGCTACCATTGGTTCTCTCCTCGACATGCCGAAGGATTGCACAAATTGTCAGTTCCTAGTTGAACAACTCCTAATCCCAACGTATGATATCCCTGAGAATGAAATGGTGTGTGCTATCGTAGGTCCTGAATCCCCTTGGTACCATGACATTTACACCTACATTCATGACAACACCCTCCCGCCTGACCTCACAAGAAACCAACGTAAATCATTTATCCAACGCACAACCCATTACACCATTATCGGTGATACACTTTATCGACGTGGGTATGATGGAACTCTCCTTCGTTGTCTAGATGAAACTGAAGCCCGCACAACATTAACAGAAGTGCATAGCGGTATTTGTGGGGCCCATTCTAATGGTATGGCCTTAGCCAAGCGGATTCTCAAAGCAGGATATTACTGGCCCGCAATGGAACATGATGCTTGTGAGTACGTCAAAAAGTGTCTTCCGTGCCAGCAACATGTAGATCTAATTCACGCTCCAGCAGAAGATCTCCAACCCATCACGACACCTTGGCCATTTTCACAATGGGGTTTTGACTCGATTGGCAAGATCTACCCTCCATCTTCAGATGGTCACACCTTTATCATCATAGCCACTGAATACTTCACCAAGTGGGTGGAAGCCATTCCACTCACTCAAATCACTGGTGTTCAGATCTCTAAGTTCATCCTCTACCATATTCTCTGCAGGTATGGTATCCCCTCCGCTATCATCACCAGCAATGAAAAATCATTCAAAAATAAGTGTATGAAATCCCTTTGTAACACATATCATATCCAATGTCGCTGGTCCACTCCCTATTACCCCCAAGGTAATGGGCAAGTAGAAGCAACAAATAAAACATTGATCAAAATCATTAAGAAGATGGTCAATAGCACTGGCCGCGATTGGCACCTCCATATCCATCCTGCTCTTTGGGCCTACCGTACATCCATCCACATCCCTACTGGAGCTACTCCATATTCTCTTGTCTATGGCACTAAGGCCATCTTGCCAATCGAAGTTGAAATCCCTTCACTCTGCATCTCCCTCAAGAATCTCATCACTGATGAAGACACCCCGGTGGAATGCTTGGCACAATTGGAATTGCTCGATGAAAAGAGAGTCAAGGGTTATACCCATCTACAAGATTATCAACATCGACTCAAAAGGAGCTACAATAAGAAATTTCCCCCTCGCCAATTCGAGATTGGTGATTTAGTCCTAAAAGAAAATCAGCAGAATCAGCAAGATCGAGAGAAGAAAGGTAAGTTTGAAGCAAACTGGTTGGGCCCTTATGTCATCACCTCCAAGTATGGTTCTGGTGTCTATAGGATCTCCACCCCTGAAGGTGAGCCTTTGGAGGAACCCATCAACATCATGCATCTGAACAAGTTCTACACTTAGATCAGCTAGGGTATCCTTCTTGGTAAAAGTCAAAAATTAAAAAAAAAATTAAAAATCCAAAATAGTAAAGAGAAATAATTTGTCCTATGGTAAAAACCACCCCTACGAGGCACCTTGGATACGTACGATGGGTGAAAACTTGGCAATGGGCACCTCTCGTATAAGGCTGAATCATTATCTACCTCATGTCCTGATTACTCTATGGCTTACCCACCGATTCCTCAATCCCCATATCCTCCCATCCACTTGTATCACCTCGTCGCTTGGTATATTTTGGTTGAGCATTGGATGACCATCATCCACTATCCAACACCTTGAGCTTATTATCTTAATCTGAGCTTGTGTCATCTCTCCTTGTCTGCCTCCATCTTGGTCTCATCGTGTCTCCTTGTGAACTACGTTGCCCCTGTGCTTGCACGTAGGCAAGGTTGATCTTTTCATCTGCCCCCAGGGCTTCTCCGTGTCTTCATCCTCCATCTTTTGTCATCACCACCCTCTTTCTGCTTTTCTCATCATCTCCTCTTGAACTACGACGCCTCTGTGCTTGCACGTAGGCAAGGCTAATCTTTGGATCAGCCCCCGAGGCATTTTGTCCTTCATCACCTGTCCTCATGGTCCACTTTCCGATCTTATTCATCCTCGGTCTTTTGTCATGTCTGAACTACGTTGCCCCTGCGCTTGCATGTAGGCAAGGTTGATCTTTTGATTTGCCCCCGGGGCTTGTGCTTGTCTTGGTCATCCATCATTTTCCATCAGTCCACTTTCCACTATTTTACCATGGTCTTTTCTTGAACTATGAAGGCTTTGCACTTTCACATAGGCAAGGTTGATATTTTCCTCAACCCTCAATCCCCTAGGTCTTTAGGTTGTGTCTCACCCTCTTGTTGTCTTGTGGTCAAGTATGCCCCTATCATTGCTGACTCTTCACAAAAAAAATCTCCTCGTATCAAGAAATCTACCCACTAACAATCATCCTGCGTCATCTAGGTCACTTTAGCTTAGTATCCATCATTGGTCTTAACAGGATACATCCTTCCTAACAGACCACATCAACCTCATCCATCCTTGGGATCTTATGGAAAAGGATGCTTGTAATTGATTATGATCTTTTGGTACTTTTGGATTTTGTTTATCATTTGAGCTCCCTATAATCACTAGTCAAGATCGCCATAATCCTTCATATTATGGTGTGTTTTTCCTAGTTAACATAGGAACGTCTCTTGACTATTTTATTGTTTCTGTTTGCTGGGATACTCCACATAGTACCCACTGGGATTCCTCTTAGATCCTGTGTTATGTGGGGGCATCCCTTTGTGCTTGTGGCTGTTCCAATACCTGGCCCACCCAAAGTCATCACAACTTTGGGGTATTGGGATAGCCTTCTTGATTGTCCTATTTGTTTTATGCATTAGACATTAATCCATCTTTCTACATACCCTAACACCGGATGTCTTATGCTATAGCAAAAATCAGTGCTCGAAAGGATGGAAAATTGCATTCATGTTGCATTTCATCTCATGCTGCATATTCCCTCTTCATCCTATCTTGCCTCTACATCTATGACTCATGGTTTTGGTTGTGCAAACTCTCATCCACTCCTACTCACTTTCTTCTCAGGATCCTCACGGTCTTTGACAGGTACTACAACCCCCACATCCTACACTTATCATCAATCCATTAGGTTCATTTATCCATTTACATCCATTCATTTATCCATTTGCATTCACATCAATCCATTAGATTCACTCATCCATTTACATTTTACATTTATCCATTTTCATTCACATCAATTTATCAAGTTCATTACATCCATTCATTTAATCATTTTACATACATTACATCCATTTCATTTAATCATTTTACATCCATTCATTTAATCATTTTGCATCCATACATTTTGCATACATTCATTCATTTATCCATTTTGCATACATTCATTTATCATTCAGTTAATCATTTTACATCCATTTATTTCATCCATACATTATCCATCTATACATCATTAATACAATTACATTACCATTTCTCAATCATTAACATAATTCATAAATCACACATGCATAAGTAAAATAGTCACACCATAACACAAAATTACATCCGCACCAAAACATCATATACATTTGCATCACATACATCCACTCTCATAGGAACATTACATGAAACACCATATGCATACCATCCATCACCAAAATATGGCATAAATGGAGACCATCACATATCATCATCAAAATAATACAATGTCCATATCCAAAATATAGTCACCACATAATCACCTACATATCATGCTCAAAATAAGGTGCATCACCACCATCCAGTGCCTGTGAAACACACCTGTCATCTGCATGACTTGAGCTGCCCACATCCAACCTCTATGGAGACTCAAGTATGGGTCCCTTGTGTGTCGGAGTCCCCTGAGACTCATGCCCGGGAGTCCCGAACCGAGAAGGAGCCGACTGGAAATCACTGAACCCTTTGGTCCGTGTCCCTAATGACTGAGATGGTGCTGGCATCTGAGGTGTTTGCCTAACATACCGTGCTGTACGCTACACCGGATCTGGCACTGTCTGCTCGTACGTGCACCTCCAATACGTTGCCTCCTGCATATAGTCATCTTTCTGCCCAGCCTGGTACTGAGCGGCATTCTTCTCATGCCTGTACCTATCCCTCTCTCTGCTCACGGCTCGTTGCTCCTGCTCCCATGCCTCCTATGTCGCTATCAAAAGTCATATCTGCTCTACGAACCTCTCTCTCTCTGCCCGCATAGTCTCCAGCACTGCCTCATCACCCTGCCCTCACCATGCCTACATCTGTGTTATATCTCTCTCGGCATTCTCTACCCGGCCTACTGCTAAGTCTCTCTGAAACTTCAGGATCTAGACCTGTCTCCATAAACTATCCCTATCTCCCTAGAGTGCCTGCATCTGTCCCTGTACATGATCCCTCTCCCCCTGTAGAGCCTGTATCTATCCTTGTGCACTCTCTATCTCCCGTTACACCATCTCTAGTCTAACCTCTGTGGCCTCGACCCTCGCCCTCATCTCCTCTGCAGATGCCTCTGCCATAGATACCCTCTCCTGCAGTGTCGTCCTCTCCTCTTGGAATCCTGCCACCTGAAGTCTCAATATCTCCATCTCCCCCCCTCCTGTTGACTCCAGCTGCCCTCGCATCTGTGCAATTTTCATCGCTGCCTCTAGCCTGTCTTGGTCCCATGTCACCCGAGCCAGCTCCTCCTGTGCTCTCTCCCTCTCTACTCGCATCTCATCTCTCTCTGTGTGTAGCCAATGCATCTGTCGTGAGTTGGCT
>CM021101.1:113595597-113644422 GCA_007115665.2 Sequoiadendron giganteum
GCACATGAAGAACCCTCGCTGTCTCTCCTCCTTGGTCCTCCATCCTCTAAACTGCCGAAACATATATGGCCACCATGTAATTTCATCTCTCCGTAAATCATCAAATGCCCTCCTCCACCTCTCCCTGTGTCTCATACCGAAAGATACAACCCCTGGCTGCCCCGAACTGCCATGCCACTGGCTCTTTATCATCCAAATCCCCTCCCCTAATCACTATGGGCCTTGTCACCGCAATGTGTGTCCATCCCCATACCTGCAGTAGCATCCGATGTGTCAAGCTCTGCCCCCCTCGATAGCAGATCATGTGCATATCCCGATATAACTGAGTCAATATGCATGACCCCCAAGAGAACTGCCCATCCCCCCACTCAACAATATGTCGAATCACCCCCATATATCGTAAGCTACAGAAACACCTACTCCGGTCTAGCAACAGAATCTCGCTGATCAGACAACACAGAAACAGTGGTAATGTCGGCACCCCCAGATCCAGGCATCTGTCTACATCCAATCCCCCCTTCTGTATTGGCAAGTCATCTCGCCCAAATAACACCATCACTATCTCATCTAACTGCTCTCCTCTCAACTCCCCATCGCACACTAACCATCCCGATATCGGTAACCTCAAGATCCACCACACATCCTCAAGTGTAACCGTCATCTCTCCAATCAGCAAATGGAATGTCAATGTGGCCGAGCTCCACCTCTTTATCAGGGTGGTCAACATCACCCGATGAGCCCTCATCTCCAAAAACTGCACCAAGTGCAGTAACCCCGCCCGCTCTAGAGCTGCATGGTCCGCTCCGTTCATCACCTCAATCGATGATGCCAATGCCTCCGACCTCCGCTCGTGAGTCCACACTCTGCCAAAATCCTGCAATAATTTCATCTCCCCTATCAGAAACCTTTCTTTCATCTCCAAATCCCATCTCCCCTCTCTTTCTTTTATTTTCTCTTCCTCTTTTTCATTGTCTTCCCTTCCCCCTCCCCTTGCAGTGGGGCGAACCCGCCCCTGCAGTGGGGCAACCCCGCCCGCGGCCCGCTGGGGCGACTCCACCAGTAGGCCCCACCGCAATGCTTGGCCCCTGCGATGGGCTATTAACCACCCACAGCGGCCCTAGTTGTGGGGCAGCCACCGGTATGCGCTATTGGCACCTTCGCTGCTGGGCGGTCGTGCCCTAGGCGGCACTTGTCGGCGCCACCGAGGCGGCACGGTCACGGCCACCCCGCAGTGGGGCGACTCTGCCCTTGCAGGGCGGACTTGCCCCGCCTTGGGGCGACTCCGCCCCAATCGAGGCGAACTCGCCCCACAGCGAGGCGGCCCTGCCTTGGCCCTCGAGGTGCATCCACCCATCGGGAGGGCGTATTCGCCCCCCGATGGCCGTTTTTCTCCTCGACATTGTAATTTTTTTTTAAAAACTAAATATTTTAATTTCGTCTTCTACCCATTTTTTCATTTTTTCCCATCCACAAAACCCATATTTTACTTTTTTCATAACTAATTTCAAAATGCGTTAAAATTTCAATTTAATGCATGGGGGGGGTTTTGTCGTCTACCTGGTGGGGCCCATCCTGTTGTCAGTACGCCTGTCGAACCTCATCTATCCGGTGGACGATCTCCGTGTCATTATCTCCTGGCATCTTCACTTCTCTCTGCTTGCTCTTTCTCTTCTTCTCTCAACTGCTACAGTGCAAATGAGGTGAGGTAATTTTCAAAATTACCTTATATTAACTTTTTACAAGGTATTTTTTACCTTTTATTTACCCTTTTATTCCTCTGATTAATCCCTTCTCTTCTCGGGGCTGTCATTTGCACTCCGTTTGTCCGATTGACTTCATTCAAAAGGAAAACTTTCCTAATTTTTTGCCCTCTTTCCAAACATATCATCCGTTTCTTCTTATCGAGATGTTTCCTGGGACCCTTCTTTTTCCCCCGTCACCCTCTCGAGGGGGCATACCCTTCGCATTTACCAATTTTTCTCGACCATAATCAACACCTTCATGATTGGGGCATCTTCATCCATTCTTCATTAATTGAATGACTCAGATCCTCTTTCCCACGCTGGGGCATCTTCTTTCAGTCACTTCTTCTAGTCATCTGCACTTTCTTTTCTTTGAAGCACTGTTATTCTAATGATACTTCGAAGAGGAGCAAAATGTAGACATCCAAATTTGATCACTTCCATATGATCAAAATCATCTACTTTATTCATCTATTTCATTAATAGTGATTAAATAATTTATTTAATTATTATTTCATTTTCTGCCTAAGGTAAAGTATGTAATTAAATAAACTAAATACTTTACCTTACCCCCTTGTATTCTCTAAATTAAATAAACATGAAAAATTATTTAATTTAGTCATCTAACCTATTTGAATTAAAAACCAATTTCTAATTCCTTTTTTTCTCTCTCCTTGCCACATTCTCCATAACCCTCTTCTAATCCGGATTAAATTAATTAATCTATGATTAGGATGTGCACCACTTAATCAAGATTAAATGTCATATCCTCCATAATCTCCCACTTTCCTCTAATCTCCCATTAATTACCTTAATCCTGTGTTTGCACAACCTTAATCAGAATCATTAACCATATTTAGCTTACCTTTTCTGGTCAACCTTCCCACTTACCATTTTTGGTATGGACTCCCTTCCCCATGTGAATTTTTAATTCACATTTATTCAACCAAGGTTCCCCTCTTCCCCATGTGAATTTTTAATTCACTTTTATCTTCCCAAAGTCTCCTCCATCCCCCATGCAAATGTGACATGTCATTTTACATGTGCCCAAGGTTTCTAGAACCTTGGACTTGTCACATCTCCCACATGTGACAAATCTCCATCTTTTTGGAGACCTTCTTTTATCCAATGAATCCTCCATTAAATGTAAATTTTTAATTTACATTTATTCTTCCCACACATTTCCCCTTTTTCCATGGAGATTTTTGAGGAATTCTAAAATTCCTCAAAAGTCTCTTTCATCCTCATTTGGGGACAAGAAGTTCCTTTTTGAGGAAATCTTCTTATTCCCCAAGGTACCTCAAAGGTACTTGTCCTTCATCCACCTCATGTACTTTCCTTCCACCTCTTGTCCTTCTCTTCCACCTCATTTCCACATCACTCCACCCTAGGACATCTCACCCTCCACATGTCAAGATGTGAGGGCTTGTGAGTCCTCAACTCACCATAGCCCTTCATCTTGATCTTTGTTGGATCAATCCCAACTATCGAATTCTCTAGAGAATTCCAATTAGCCTATAAATACCCCTTCAATTCCTTCATTTTAGGGGGATCGAGTCTTTTGCAAATAAACTCTTGCAAAATTGTCATTTCGGCTCTCATCCATTTTAGCACCCATATTGCATCAATTCATCTTGCATTCATTCAAATCCATTGCCATCCAAGGAGCACACAATTCTTGAAGCATCAAAGGGCCAACCAAGGAGGAGACAACAACATGAAGGTATAACAGCAACCTATTTGTTTATCTTGCTTTCATATTGTTCATTTTCTTAGGCTAATCATTGAGGTGCCCTATTATCTTGTTGCTTCTTCCCATTTGCATTATTGGTTTCTTATTTAACATCTCACACATTTAGAAGTAGCATTTTATTAGGATCACAATAGTCTACCTTGTAGTTTTCGCAATTGGATTATGTTGGTTTGTGGTGGCATGTCTATAATAACCTTTACTTTAGCAAGGTCGACCTCAATACCTCTTCTGGAGACTATTTGGACAAAACTGTGGATCAATGTTGGGGAAAATTATCCTTGTAATTCTTTCAAATGGTCTTAACATAATTGAATTAATTCTTGGAAACTTCATGTTTATTTCCTCAATTTGTTCCTAAATGTCAATCTAGGGATCGTAAACTCATGAAAAGTGTTGTGGCTATATGCCTAAGGGTTGAGATTAGTGAATTAAGTGGGGATGAATATAGCTAACTCACACATGATTATCTAATCAAAAAAAAAAATGAATCTCCCTATTTCTATTTTGTGAGAGGAACTATGTCAGGAACTATGCCAAGAACTATGATAGGAAGAGCAATGATAGAAACTCTGATAGGAAGTGCAATGACAGAAATAATGAAATATTGTGACTTATGCACTAACAGTAATGAATTATTATTTATATAGATCAAAGTTTTAAGTCTTGTACTATGATTTGAATAAACCCATCAACATATAACTAATGAAAATCAAATTTGAACCAAACTGTAGTTAATTATGAATAGCCAAAATTATGAAAAGAAAATACTTTAGAATTAAATCGCACACTTTTACCACACCAATGCTAATCTAAAAAATTCACCAGATAACTCAAATAGTATGCCCTGCCTCCTTGTTCATATAGTGATGAAGTATAAAAAAAAAATATATGCCAAACTAATCATGCACGCACATAAAATTTCTAGAATTTATCACAATTCAAAATAATATTCTATTCATATATTGATATATATATCAAGTCTTCTGAATACACACATATTCATACTAAGCAAACACTGATAGATTTTTTTTATTTTTTTTTCCTTATGGCCAACAAACCAAATAAGTTCAACATAAAATAGATAATGGTCGTTTTCCACAACTATGTAACAAAACTAACAAGTATCTTTCAAAAATGGTTTATGAATCGATTGAAATTTTATCTCCTTGTCTCTCCATCATCCATGTACTTGTCATCTCTAACATCTTCATTAAGTTATCCCCTACCATTTCAACCACAAAATAATTAGAATTTTTATAGATATTGATACTTTTAATTTCCTTCTACATTATACCAAATATCTATACTTCTTATGACAAATAGTGACGTGAAGGTAGAAGAAGTAAAGGAAAAAGGAAAACAAAAGGTAAAAACATTAGGAATTTTCTACCCTCATCATTTCCCCCTAGCTAATGGATTTGCGTGTCCTCATGTAAAGGGAAGGGTCGCAAACCAATTAATCTTTGTAAAGTGTCATTAAATTCTTTAATCCATTTTTGGTTCAACTCTTGGATCTGTTGTTCATGCTCACTGATGGGAAAATGAAGTTCTTTGCCCTGAGTTGCTTGCTCAAGTTCTGCTTTAAGACTATTAATCTTTACTACTTGTGATTGCTTGGCAGACTATGCCTCTTGTAACTAGGTTTGAAAAATAACATTTTTCTTCTTTCATGCGAGCAATTACATCCTTTAAGGTCCAAATTTCTTCTTGTTTTTTTCACAAAAGTTCCTATTCCCTACATTCTTCCCTGTTTCTTGGTTGTCTTGGGAAGGTGACCTGTTATCATTATGTCCCACTTCTACATACTTTATTATCATCAAGTTTCCTTCGTCAACCTGTGTATCAAAAGGGGGATTACTTTCATGTCTTTCTTGTTCCCCTACATTATCTACTTGATCTATTCCTTCTAACTCTACATTAGCCTTATCTAACTATTCTTCCATGTTTTGAATCATTGGAGAGGGACATGGTGGCTCAAATGGGGTATTTTCTCTTGCTCATTTAAGGGCTCTTTTGTGGGGGAATTTTTAGTAGTTGGAATCTCAGGTTCTTGATCAACATTAACAGTGTTTTTTCTCAAGGATGGATGACTTATTTTTTGTTGTTTCCTATGTTTTCCTCATTTTTCCCACCTATTTACTCTACTAGATTTACCTTGTTTTTTAAATACTTCAAATAAGACTTCTAAGTTTAAATCAAGGTCTTTTTCTTTTGGGTTGTCCATATGACTAGCTACTTTTGCTAAATCTTCCAATCTGCTCACAAGGCTAGTTGAAGTCCTTAATTTATTTTTACCCTTCCTGTCACAAGAAGGCTCAAGATATAGCTCCTTTTGATGCTCAACATAAAGGGTTTATTTACTTTAACTATTTTGATAGATGACACTAAAACCTTAGAATATTTTATACTTGAGGTCCGATTTTCCCTAATAGTCAAGCTCGGGGACTTTTTAGACAATTTTTCGAGGGCTTTTCTCTTTGAGAGGTTAGGGCTTACACTAGGATATTTTTTTTCTTCATAAACTTCCTCAAATATACCAAGAAGTTCTTCTTTATCATAACAAGTGTTATCACTAGGAGAACCATCTGAAGATTCATCCAAAGAGTTTTCATTTTTTGAGGCTTTAGAACTAGTATTATCATTTATGTTGACAAAAGAGTCCCAATCACCTAGGGGAGAAAACCTTTTTAATGCTTGGATGATTAGTAATTGGATTAACCCATGGTGAGATAAAGAGTTTTTCTTTCCTTTTTAAAAATCCTTACTCATGCATTACAAAGAACAATGTATAAAATAGGGCACATTAACTAACTGATTTTTCCTTAAATGCAACATTAACTAAAAATGTTGAGAAAATGCATATGCATACCTACCCTCGTGGGTAATGTATTGAATTATGAATTTAGCTAGACCTTTCCAAATCCCTAGTAGTGAGGCTAATTTAGTACCTTGACCATGAACCATTTCAATAGATTCACCACTCCTCGGAAACATTTTTCACATAGGTTGAAGGTCCACAACCTTAGTTTTGCTACTTGGAAAGTAGTTTTCACCAGTTGCTAGTAACCCAGTTATGTCTACTACAACTTAATAGTTATATGAAATTAAATACCCCAGACAAAGACGTGATTGCCATCAAAACTTAGTGAAAACTCTTGGGCAACCCGCATATCAAACCCCTATAATTTCTTGAATTAAATATCCCACTGGGCCTGCTTGAATACCTCATAGATCTCCTTATTCTTATGATCCCCCAATTCCTCCGTGGGAGTAGGTTCATTATAGGGATGACGTTTTTTGGCCATGGTTGTACCAAGAAGTGGTAACAATAATAAAGCTAGAAATGGTAACAGTAACAAAACTAGAAAGGTTACAGTAGGATAAAAACCACTACAAGATAGTGAAATGGTATTTCAAAAATAGTAATAATGGTAGTTAGGATAGAGTTAAGGCAAAGAGTGTGAAATTATTACAGATTATGGTGAAGGTAGGATATTGAGTTTTCATGATGCAAGGAAATGATAAATGGTATGAATAGGATGGTAAGGCGAATGGTACAATAACATTCCCTCCCCCCAGCTTAATTATGAGTCATAAATAGGTCATGTCACTATTAATCAAAAGAAATAACAATATTCAATAAATGTAAAAGAAAAATTAAAACATTTAAAAATACCAATACCAATACCATTTGTGGGTCATGTCAACAATTAGCAAGGAGTACATGAAGCTAAGGTGGCCATAGGAAACATGCAGAAGAAATATGAATTAGCACGAGGAAATCTCCATGCATTGGTAGCACATCAAGTGGATAATGTAGTGGCCACGTGAGATAAAATGATGTGCTGCTAAAATCTAAAAGAATGCCACCAAAACTTGGACAGGAGAATGTGGACAAATTGTGTGGCAAGAAAAAGGAGTGAGGGAATTATAGCTAGCTAGCATGGAAGTAGAATGAAAGAAGCACATGTAGCAACCTAGTGGATGGTGATGGCACACAAAAAGATGGGTACAACAAAAAATAGAAAGTTCCAATCCATTGTATGACATCAACCATTGCAAATGAAGCACAAGTAAAAACATAGAAGTTGAAACAAACAGGAAAAATTTATCGTCCATAGTATGATAGTTCAGAGTTCTTGATATAACTGGGGAAACATAAATGAACAAGAAGTTGAAATGAATATGTGGGGGAGTATTATTGCAGACAAGAACATCAACATGATGAAAAGTCATCTCCTAATGTCAGAAAGGAATGAGCAATCATGTCTCACCATAGAATAGGTAGTGATAGGAACAATGACCCCTCAGGAATTCCTATCACATAACTTTCTCTTGGTTCCTTTCATTCTATTTTTTATCATGATGATAAACCGTCGGTATCTCGATTTTCACCCTATCAATGCTTAGGTATACAGAAAAAACTGATTTTCACTTCCAAGTTTGTTCAGTAGTTAATACCCATTAGAATCTGATTTTTAGGTACTAATTGTCCAACAATGCCCGAAGGTTTTCATTGTTGGATCTTTTATTTATTTTTTTGAAATTTTTTTACAACTTATTTTAGAGAGGTGATAGGAACAAAAGTGAGTTATTTTGTCATATTACAAACAAAAAAATTTGTAGAATGGGGTCATTTGTATAGTCTCAAATGGTTCCTATTGACAATGAGACCCATACACTCTAAATATATAGTGCATAACTTAACTAAACCATTTCATAAACAATCCTGATCTCATAGGGACCTAGCCATTGAGTGTGAAATTTCTCTTTGAATTCCTAGAATCAAGAGTCATATAACAATGCCCAGACACCAAGTTGAAACATTCGCTAATGAACGAAGTGACCATGTCATCATGCTCATTGTTGTTGCACCACCTTTGCATGAAAAGGGGCTTGCTGATGCATTTCATCCAAGGAATGGAGCTGAGTGATTCTTTTCTTCAAGGCTTTGATGAGACTCATCCCTAGTTGAAGAGAAGTGCAAAGAGTCTTCACTTCAAATTCAATGGGAAAAACAACCTCTTTTTCATAAACAAGTTCATACGATGTCAAGCCAGTGGTTGTCTTCCAAGTCATCATGTAGGCCCAAACTACCTCAGGAAGTCTATCTACCCAATCCTTCGTGTGTAGTGCCATAGTTTGTGTGAGGATTTTCTCTAACTCTCGATTGGTTACCTCCACTTTCACATTGGCTTGTGGATAGTATAGAGAATATTTGCAGTGTTTGATTTCACATTCTTGAATCAGGGTTGCTACCAAATAGAATGTGAATTATGGTCCCTAGTCTGTAACAATTTCTCTTGGTATGCCATACCTAGTAAAAATATCAGAGTATAAGAAGTTAGCAACTTTAGTATCTCTAGCATGTTTCAAAGCTACTAATTCTACCCACTTATTAACATAATCACTACATACCAAAATATACTCTTTATTCCTAGAGGGAGGATTAATTGGTCCAAATTCCTACAATAAGAGAAACCATTGAATCAATCTTCTTGTAAAGACTGGCTTATTCATTAAGATTGTTATAGCAAAATGATTTGTATGTACAAAGACTTAATACCCAGTTATATAATGGTAAAATTTGTTTACCGCATGGACTACAACCAAAAAATATTTTTTAATAATTACCGTGTAATTGACCTTTGCACTAGTGAAGTTATTACTAATATAATAAACGGAATAAAAGAGAGAATCATCCTTTTGCCCAAGTATCGCTCCCATGGAATTGTTTGAAGCATCGATATGGATGTGGAATGGAATTCCCAATTTGGTCCTCTTAAAAATGGTGTAGTTATAAGCTTCCCCTTAATTTCTTCAAAAGCTTGTTGGCATTCTTGTGTTCATGAAAAAAAATCTTTACCTAGCAAAAAAAAAAGAGGTGAGGCAAGTTTACTGAAACTTTGAATAAATCTTCTAGTATCTAGAATGACCCAAAAAACTACGAACATATTTCTAAGAAGTAGGCATAGGTATGTCTTGAATTATCTTTACCTTTTGGGGATCTACCTCAATTCCCTTCGAAGAAATATAATGTCTTAAGACAATACCTTCAGTCATCAAGATGTGACATTTTTCATTACTCAAGGATGGATTAGTATCGATACATCTTTTAAGAACCTTTTCCATATTTTCCTTTGCTTCCTCATACATGTTACCGTAAACAGTAAAATCATCCATGTAAACTTCAACACAATCATGAATCAAATTAGAAAAAATACTTAAGGTGGGTTGTTGAAAATTAGTAAGAGCATTACATAACCTAAAAGGTAAGACATTATAAGAAAATGTACCCCACGAACAAGTAAAGGTGATCGTTTCTTGATCCTTTGAGGCTATATGGATTTGATTATAACCATTAAATCCATCAAGGAAGGAAAATAACTTCTTTCCAGCAAGGGTACCTAGGACTTGATCAATAAATAGTAGTGGAAAATGGTCTTTCTTTGTAGCCTTATTAAGGGCTCTATAGTCTATGCATATTCGCCACTTCCTAATTCTTCTTGGGAGCTACCACAAGAGGTGACACCCATTGGATATCAGAGATAGAATAGATGAATCCTACGTTAAGTAACTATTATAGTTCATCTTTAATGATTTCTCATAGGACAAGGTTCAATACTCTTTGTGGTTGTCTTAAAGGTCAACTTCCCTCCATAAATATGTGATGTGTGTAAGTGGCAGGGTGTATACCTCTCATATCTTGGTAATCCCAAGAAAAATAGCAATGAGATCTTCTAACTATGAGGGGTTCAAGTTGGGGTTTATATTAAGCATTTTTCTAGGTAAAGCTTCCATAGTCTGAGACTAGACAAGAGTATTTACAAAAAACAATTAGGAAGTAGATGAGGCTGAATCAAAAAAATTGGATACTAAGAATGGACAGTATAAAAAAGTGTGTTGTAATAACTGATGTGAAGTAATAAAATGTTGAATAGATTATGGATTACTAACTAAGGGAAAATTCCCAAATGGACAATTTTCATTTACACCAAAAGGTAAAATATTTTTTTCTAAGACATTATCAAACGAATAGTGATTTTGGAAGAAATTATTAAGAACACTATCTTCTGATATTTGTTTGAATTCTCTACTTTGATCAATTCTCAAGATAGGAAAAGATTCATCTAAATCATTGTCGATCCACAAAGGATTGTCTATTTCCAATAAGGGTTGTGCTAAAGGGTACAACATCAGTTGCTTCATTTTTTCTCCATTTTAAATCACCATATTGCAAGACCTAAAATTAATAAAAGAACTAGTTGCGGCCAACCAAAGTCTACCTAAAATTAAGGGGTATCCCCCCAGATTAATTTTTGGTTGTAAAATCATAAAATCTATGGGATATTCCCAAGACTCAATAGAAACAATAATGTCTTCAATCATACCTTCCAACTTTACAAGGGAACAATCCACCATTTGTAAGACTGTTGGAGTAGGTCTTAGTCCTTGAAGGGCTAGTTTCTCCTTAGTCTCATTTTTCATTACATTTATGGTTGCTCATAAATCCACAAGTGTATTTGGGATAACTATATTACCAATACGTACCTTTATCATTGGGTTCCCAAGATATGCATATTTAGGAACATAAGTCTTTCCCAACATCAAATCTACAAGTTGTCTAATGACTTGGACTATCTTGGGGTCTTGTTTATTCTTTTGTTTTTTCCCACATAGTTCTTTGACTACTCTCATATACACTGAAACATCTTGAATGGCCTGCAAGAGAGGGATTTTAATGTTAAAAAATTTCAATTCATTCATGAAATCAAAACCTGATTGATATTTTTCTTTTTCTTTTTATTCTTCTTGAAACCTATCAGGAAATGGGGACCTTGGTTGTTCTTCTACTGGTTCAACTGGAGAATCTTCTATCTCTATGATAGTTGGTCCTTGAAGATTCTTTCTTGATCTTATTTGAACACCATCAATTTCTAGTGTATTGAAAGGATAGGTTGGGTATCCTTCCACCTCATTATTGTAAATTGCTTGAGCCACCTTATTATTTAGATTAAGTGATGGTTGTGGGCATAGGCATTGCTTTCAGTAGTTGGGTTGAACTAGATGGTTGATTAGATGATGATGGAATATGTGGTAAGAGTTGTTGTGATTTTTGATAGGTATTTTATTGTTGATGGTGGTGGATATGGAGGGTACGATTGATATTGTGGATATGTTGGTGGTGGCACTCGCAATGCTTGCCAAAATTGTGGATCATTTGTATATTGTTGTGTCCACTAGGGGTATTGTATAGGTTGTTTCCATCCTCCAAACCATCTAGGTTGGTTCAGAAAAAGGATTTTGTTGATGAGGAATAGGACTTGGATGTGATGTATGATAATTAGTTGGGGTTATTCCTCATGGTTGCCAAGGCCTCCTTTGGTCCATAAAGTAAACAAGCTCATCTATATATTCTACTTCAATCATGTCTGAAAGAAGAGGTCATAGAATGGTGTTTCTACTAGAATCTTCTAAAGAAGATATTTTTATTTTGTTATAGGGACACTCTTCACTATTATTCCTTTTATGAAAGATAGAAAAAAAGATAGTAAGGTCTTTTTCAGCCTCCTCCTATTTATTTTGTGTATACAATGTGTCGATTTTATTACCCATGTGACTCAGTAGATCAGTTTTAAGTTCTTCGATAAATGTACCTAATTCTCTTTTTGTGACACCTGATGTTCCTCTGAAAGAGACGTGCTTCCCAGTATACCCTCTTACTAAATGGGTGGACCTTGATTAGTTCCTATAAACATCACATATATCATCAAACCTCAATTTGGAAATATCTCCTCCGCCCATAAGATTCAAAATATCCAAACATTCATCCTTGATCCCCCTAAGAAAGAGCATTTTTATAGTATCATTGTTCAAACTTGTTTGCCTAGTCCTTTGAAGACTAAATAAAAATTGCTCAAGATAGTCTTGTAAGGTCTCCTCTTCATGTTGCATGATGTGAAAGATAGCATCTCTTATTCCATTGGTATTGAAATATTCTTGGTATTTCTCCAAGAACTTTATCTTCATTTTATCCCAACTATGAATAGTTTCACGTCCTAGTCCCATGAACCATCACAACACTGCATCTTTCAAAGTATCTAGAAATAGTTTAAGTTTTTTTGCATCATTGTGATAATCATAACTATGACATAAAACATCAAATTCAAAGAGAAACATATCAGGGTCTTCCATAGAAAGACCTTGAAAAATAGGCAAGGTAGAGTGAGGTATGTTCTTCATAGTGGCATCCTCCTTTAGATGGGAAATGGGAAATTCAAAGGTAACAAGATTGTTGTTCAAAAATTATCTTTCACCATTGTTATTGTTGTTATTGTTTCCCATAGTTCTAAATACCCAAAAGGTGTAGAAAGATATGAATGGCTTCAGGTCTTGATCTCTTGAGCACGTACCACTTCGAAGCTCATAAGAATCTTGAAATAATTTATCAACCTTTTTAAATCAATATTCAAGTGACTTGTGTTGGATACTAGAAGGAGACTCAAAATTGGACTCAATGACACATTATTCAATATTAGTTTTAGATAATTCCTTCTTGGATGGTGTATTCACAATTAATGGCTTTAATTCATTTTGTGAGTTTTCTTGTTGTGAACTATTTCCTATATTTTTCTTAACAAACCTTCCTTTGTTATCTCTATTGTGATTCATGCATCTATATGATCTACAACAAAGCAAACCAAGGTTACTTACCTGGGTGAGTTCAACAATCGCACGAAATTTTTCCTTAGTGCACTGGTCCTAACTCAATTCACTAGACTGACAGGCCTTTAACACCTTTCCCCAGAAACGACACCAAAATGTTTGGATGGAACTATGGTTTAATGTTAGGGAAAACTATTTGTGTAATTATTTTAAATGGTCTTAACACAATTGAATCAATTTTTGGGAATTTTGTGTTGATTTTTAGAAAAATGTCTCAACCTTGCAATTTTATATGATTTATTGATAGAATGTATTTTGGTATGTGGTGACTGATCATGCAAATAATACACACTCATAATAAGACATGGGGTTTGGAACAATGCCCTGAAAAAAATCATTGACACATCAAGGTTTTTTCCCACTGACATGTCAAGTTTCTTTCCCATTGCAACGTCAAGGATTTTTCCTACCAACATGTCAAGGTTTTCCCGTTAACATGTCAAATGAAAAATGACCTTGTAAAACCCTAATTCTAGAAGGTTCCAAAAAGCTTGTTATAAGAGGGTGGGATGTATGTAGATGGGCGTGTATTCTAAGAGTCTGATAGCAGTTGGGTTGTCTCTTAATCTCTAGTGGTGATATTCCTATGAGAAGCTTGCTCTGCAAGTATATTGTAATCTTTTGATTTCTGAATAATATATTGGGTGGCTTTTGGAGCATGGGGTTTTTCTCTCAAAAGGGTTTTACCCACGTAAATCATTGTGTTGCGGTATCCATGATATTTACATTTATTTTTGTTTAAGTTTTTAGTAACTATTAAATATCTATAAATTTTTTGCATTATTCTCCTCTCAAGGTTAGTGTAGGAATTTGTTCTGCTACCTTAGCTTCCTTACAAGAAGTATCAGAGCTTGATCACCTTTGGTTTCAGTTGTGGGTTGTTGGGTTTTTTGAACTAATCTAGATTTGAGTGGGAGCTTGTGTAGAAGATACATTGTGATCTTGTTGTAGGAATTTTCAGATGGCCAGTTCATCAGGGAGAATAGAGGTAGAGAAGATTTTTGGAAATAATTTTGAGATGTGGAAGCTAAATATGGAGGATTTGTTGATAGATCAAGATCTATGGATTACTATTGATGAGGATGTTTCAAGGCCTACAGATCCTACTCAAGCTGCTCAATATGATGTTATGGATCGTAAAGCCAAAGGTCTAATCAGATTTTTCTTGGTAGACTCTATTTTAATTAATGTCCATGAAGATACCTCTACACAAAAACTATAGAAGAAGCTTGGTGAGATGTATCAGGCCAAATCTTTAGTGAACAATATTTTCTTGAGGAAGATGGTGTATTCCATGAGAATGGAAGAGGGTAGACGAATTACAAACCACCTAGAAGCATTCAATATGTTGATGGCTCAGTTGGTGTCAAAATGGATGAGGAAGAGAAATGTTACAAATTTCTTTGTTCTTTGCCTAATTCTCTTGTTATGGCTATCGTGAGTACTTATGTTATATTGAAGACTGAAGATGTGGTAGGTTCTTTTCTTTTTAAAGAGATGAGGAAGAAGGTATCCATCAATTCCAAGGAGGCCCTAAATGTTCATGGAAGACCTAAGGAAAAAGGAAAGAAGAATGAGAAGCATGACAAATCCAAGTCCAAGGGGACATCTAAGTCTCCTAGAAATTCCAAAGTTATTTGTTGGAACTATGGTAAGCTTGGACATGTGCGTAAGGAATGCAAAGAAGAAAAGATGAAGAAAAATAAAAAATTTGATTCTAATTTTGAGCTCGAGAAGGAAGATGGTGACACATTTACTGCAGCTTTGGAAACTCATGCAAGTAGTGATGCATGATTAATTGACTTAGGTGCATCTTTTCATATGGCCTTTAATAGAGATTGGTTTTGTGAATATGAATAATTTGATGGAGGTAA
Organism: Sequoiadendron giganteum; assembly: GCA_007115665.2. Taxonomy (NCBI): domain Eukaryota; kingdom Viridiplantae; phylum Streptophyta; class Pinopsida; order Cupressales; family Cupressaceae; genus Sequoiadendron; species Sequoiadendron giganteum. Next base: position 113,610,693 of record CM021101.1, read on the forward strand.
GGTGTACTTGGGTGATGATTCTCAATTAGACATTATTGGTTGTGGTAAAGCTAAAATCAAGTTTCCTGATGGTAGAATAAAAAGAATTAATGGTTTGTTGCATATCCCTATATTAGCACAAAATTTATTATCTATGAGAAAACCAATAGATGTGAGTGTGAAGGTAGTATTTTTGATGCACGATGCAAGATGGTTAGAGGTGCTATGGTGATTGCTAGAGGTGTTAGATATGGGATATTGTATAAGCTTGATGCATGCACTGTTGAGTGTAATAGTACTTCTATGAAAAGAAAGACATTAGAAGAAGTGATGGTTTCACCTTCAGCAGATGGTCATGGTTTTTGGGTACCCAAGGGTGCTCTTTCTTTTGAGACAAATTTACCTACAAAGAAAACTATGTTATGGCACTGGAGACTTGGCCACATTGGAGAAAAGGGTCTAAGGACATTGAAAAATAAAAACGTTGCTGAAGGTTTGTCTAATTGTAATATTGAACTTGATTTCTATGAGCATTGCATTTATGAAAAATAAAATTGTGTTCAGTTTTACTCGATTTCTCATAAATCTTGTGGTGTATTGGATCTTATTCATTATGATGTATTTGGTCATGTAGATGTTCCTTCAATTGGTAAATCCACATATTATGTTTCATTTATTGATGATTATAGTAGAAGGACATGGGTATATTTTGTAAAGATTAAATCTAAATTTTTTAGTCGATTTAAAGAATTTAAAGCAATGGTTGAGTTGCAAACTAGAAAGAAAATAAAATGTTTGAGGATTGATAATGGCGATGATTTTTTCTCTAATGATTTTGATAGATTTTGTAAATATTATGGTATTCACAGACAGAAGACAACTATGTATTCTCCACAACAAAATGGATTTTTAGAAAGAATAAATAGGACACTGGTGGAGAAGGGTAGGAGTATGTTGAGTGGTGTTGGCCTAGAACAAAGGTTCTGGGTTGAAGCTATTGTCAGTACCTGTTATCCGATTAACAAGTCTCCTACATCAGCTCTTGTTGATAAGATTCATATAGAGGCATCATCGGGTCACGAGCCTTTATTAATACATCTTAGAGTTTTTGGCTGTGAGGAATATGCACATGTGACAAAGGAGAAGTGAAAAAAGTTGGAGAAAAATGCTATGAAATAAATCTTCATCGAATATAGTTATGGTGTAAAAGGATACAAGCTTTGGGATCCTATTGCATAGAAGTTAATACACGATAGAAGTGTTATTTTTAGAGAAACTAATTTTTCTTCTATTACATTGCAGCCAGAACAAAGTAAATAGGAAGATATGATTCAATTTCCTTATACACCTGAGAAATTTGAATCAAGGCCCAAGGATAGACAAGAAGTTGAGGAGAGCTCATCTAGCACTGGGTCTTCAAAAGAGGGGGAAGAACCTCCAACTCAGCTTGTTTGTAGGTCTACAAGGCATAGACGACAACTTGAAAGGTATCTAGCTGATGATTGAAGATGTATTTTTTCTTTGAATACTAACATGGATGAACCCAAATCTGTAGAAGAGGCACTAGGTATGAATGATACAGAATACTAGAAGATTGCTATGGATGAAGAAATGGCATCTTTAAAAAAGAATGATACATGGGATCTTGTACCATTGCCTAAAAGATGGAAACCTATTGGTTGTAAATGAGTGTTCAAGAAAAATATTGGTTCAGATGGAGGTATTGATAAGTATAAAGAAAGGTTGGTTGTGAAGGGTTACTCTCAAGTTGAGGGTGTTAATTATGGTGAGATATTTTTTCCTATTGCAAAAATGACATCCATTAGATTTTTACTTTATATTGTTACTGCTTATAATTTATAGATTGAGAAAATGGATGTGAAAACTGCTTTCCTTCATGGTGATTTGGAGGAGGATGTTTATATGACATAGCTAGAACACTACGTGGTGAAAGGTAAAAGTAAGTTGGTTTGCAAATTGAAGAAATATTTGTATCGCTTAAAATAGTCCTAGGATGTGGTACCAAAAATTTGATACATATGTGTTGAGTTTGGGATTTGAGCATTCTAAATCAGATCATTATATTTATTGTAAAACTAATGGTGATTGTTTCCTATTTATTTCATTATATGTTGATGATGTGTTATTTATTGGTAGAAGTAAAGGTATGATTTCAGAACTAAAATATCAACTTGTACTAAATTTGAAATGAAAGATCTTGGTGCAGCTAAACACATTATTGGGATGGAAATTAAAAGAGATAGAGTGAACAAAAAGATATGGCTTGGCCAAAGCAATTATGTCAACTCAATTTTATAGAGGTTTGATATGTTGAATTGTAGACCATAGTGTGTTCTTGTTTTAGTTGGAAAAAAGCTATCTATTTCAGAGATTCCAACATCTCCATCAGAAATGGAAGACATGAGAAAATTTTCTTACCAGAGTGCAATTGGAAGTTTGATGTATGCTATGGTTTTTACTAGACCAAACATTTCCCAAGTAGTGGGAGTTCTTTCCAAATATATTTCTAATCCTGGTAGAGTTCATTGGGATGCAGTTAAAAGAGAGTCTTCAAATATTTGTGTGGTACCTCGTATTATTCCTTATGTTATCATAGTAATATGATTGAAGGTGATATTTCCCTTGATATTCATGGTTATGTGGATTCGGAATGGGCAGGTGATGTTGATAGTAGAAGATCCAATAGTGCTTATGTGTTTACTTTATTTGGTGGTGCAATTAGTTGGATGAGTAAGTGATAGGCAATGGTTGCTTTATCCACTACTAAAGAAGAGTATATGGTAGCTACTCATGCTTGTAAAGAATCCATTTGGCTTAAGAGATTGTGATCAGATATTGGAATAAAACAAGGTGCGGTGATAATTTATTACAAAAGTCAGAGTGCAATATGTCTAAGCAAGAACCCAACGTTTCATTCCAGGACCAAGCACATTGATGTACGGTATCATTTTGTTAGAGATATGGTTGAAGATGGCAGGGTGAAGTTGGTTAAGGTAGAGACTTTGATGAATTTTGTTGATTCTTTAACTAAGCTTGTGAGCACAGAGAAGTTTAGATGGTTTTCAGAGACTATGGGTCTTTCGGCCCCTAGCAATTAGAGATGATGATGACACCCTTTTGTTGTCCTTGCAAGGTGTTTGACAAGTGGGAGATTTTTTGGGAAAATGTGTCTCAACCTTGTAATTATATATGATTTATTGATAGAATATATGTTGGTATGTGGTGAGTGATCATGCAAATACTATACACTTGTAACAAGACATGGGGTTTAGAGCAATGCCCCCAAAATAATTCGCTAACATGTCAAGGTTTTTTCCCACTAAAATGTCAAGGCTTTTTCCTGCTGACACATCAATTTTTTTTTGTTAACACGTCAAATAAAAAATGACCTTGTAAAACCCTAATACTAGAAGGTTCCCAAAATCTTTCTATAAGTGAGTGGGATGTATGTAGACGGGTGTGTATTTTGAGAGTCTGATAGTGGTCAAGTTGTCTCTTAATCTCTGGTGGTGATACTCTTGTGAGAAGCTTGCTCTATAAGTATATTGTAATCTTTTGATTTTTGAATAATATATTGGGCAGCTTTTGGAGTGGGATTTTTCTCCTAAAATGGTTTTCCCCACGTAAATCATTGTGTTGTGGTATGCATAATATTTGTGTTTATTTTTGTTTAAGTTTTATGTAACTATTAAAGATCTATAAAAATTTTGCATTTTTCTCCTCTCAAGGTTAGTGTAGGAAGTTGTTCCACTACCTTAGCTTCCTTACATTGATTTCCTCAGTTTGTCCCTAAATTTCAATTCAGGAACGTAAACTCATGAAAAGTGTTGTGGTTATATGCCTATGGGCTGAGATTAGTAAATTAAGTGGGGATGAATGTAGCTAACTCATGCAATGATTATCTAATCAAAAATCTAGTTTGATCTCCCTGATTTTTTTTTAGATAATAACTACACTTGGAACTACACCATGAAATATGACAGGAACTACAGTGATAGAAACTGTGACAGGAAGTGCAATGATAGAAATTGTGACAGGAAGTGTAGTGACAGAAATAAATAAATCTTGTGAGCTATGCACTAACAATAATGAATTCTTGTTTATACAAATCATAGTTTTAATTCTTGTACTATGCTTTCAATAAATACATCAATATATAACTGATGAAAATCAACTTTGAACCAAATTACAGTTGATTATGAATAGCCAGATTTATAAAAATAAAATGCTTTAGAATTAAATCACACACATTTACCATACCAATGGTAATCTGAAAAAAATCACTAGATAACTCAAGCAGTGGGCCCTGCCTCCTTGGTTATCTAGTGATGAAGTATAAACTCTATTCTACATCGAACTAATCATGCATGCACATCAACTTTTCATAATTTATCATGATTCAAAAAAATGATCTATTCTTATATTAATATATATATATCAAGTCTTCTGAATACATGCATATTTATACTAATCAAACATTGATAGAGTTTATTTTGGTTTTTTTGGCCTTATGGCCAACAAACCAAATAAGTTCAACATAAAATAGATAATGTCCACTAGCCACAACCAAGTAACAAAACTAACAAGTATCTTTCAAAAATGGTTTATGAATTGGTTGAACTTTTATCTCCTTGCCTCTCCACCATCCACATACTTGGCAGCTCTAACATCTTCCTTTAGTTATCCCTTGCCATTTAAGCCACAAAATAATTAGCATTTTTATAGATATCAATATCTTCTAGTAGTTTTAATTTCCTTCTACATTATACCAAATATATATACTTTCTATGAAAAATAGTGACAGGTAGGTAGAAAAAGTAAACGAAAAAGGAAAATAGAAGGTAAAAATATTAGGACTTTTCCTCCCTCATTAGAGACAATGTACCCTAGGAGGTAACTCCAAAAGCACATTTATTTGGATTCAGTTGTACTTTGTATTCTTCTAGCCTCTTGAAAATATTATCTAACATTTGTAGATGATCACTCCTCGAAATTTATTTGGCTAATAATTCATCCACATAATATTACATAAGAGTGTGCATGAGATCATGAAAGATGGTGGTCATGGCTCATTGATATGTAGATCTAGCATTTTTCAATCCAAATGGCATGACATTCTAGTAATATGTTCCCTAAGGACATGTCATATGTTGGTCATCAAGAGCTATCCTAATTTGATTGTATCCCAATAAACCATCCATGAGGGATAGAATCCCATATCCTATTATTAAGTTCGTTATGATGTTGATGTTTGGCAATGGGAAGTCATCCTTTGGAAATGCCTTGTTTAAATCTCAGAAATCAATACATATGCATATTCCTCATGTTGGCTTTGCCACTGGTACTAGATTGGAAATCCACTCTATAGATTCAATAGGTAAAATAAGGCCAACATCAAGTAACTTCTTTAACTCGGCCTTTACTAGTAGGGCAATTTAAGAGTTCATTTTCCTTAGTTTTAGTTTGATTGGTTTGGCATCAGGAAATAATGGCAAGTGATGTTAAACCAACTTGAGATCCAAAATAGGCATGTCAATGTAAGACCAAGTGAAGTGTATTTGTCTCTCTTTGAATAAATAATTAAACTTTGGTTGCTTTGTCTCTATCAAAGAGGCTGTCAAATGGACGATCTTAGGATTTTCATCAATTCCCATGTTGACTTTCATAGACTTCTCTACCAGCATAGGTGATGTATCTTCACTTATGGGAAGTAATTCCAACCCTACATCCTTGGAAGCCTCAAAGAGGTGTTCACCCTTAGATGCATCCTTTCTTTTTACCTTTTCTAGGTCTAGAGGTGCCTCCCGATTTTTGACCTAAAGACATTTCTTTTTTTGTTTTATCATTTTCACTTTTGTGACTAGAGGGTGGGATAGACTCCCCAAAGTAGGTCATGTTATCAAGATCTATGGTAAAGCCAGCTTTATGATCCCCATAGGGTGTGCCTTCATGTAGTCCCATAAACTCGACTATTGATTCATCATTTTCAGACACATCTAAGGTAGGTGGTCCTTGCTAGTCCCAGTCTATCAATTACAAGTATACTAGAGGCATGCCATCATTAGTATTGTCAAGGTTTAATGAATGGGAAGATAGGGTTAAAATGGAAGTATTATTGGGGTTGCAAAAGGAAATAATCCAATCTTTGCCTTTGTTTGAGAGATCAGATAGGTCAAGTTCATGGAATGAATCAATTAGGTCATAGTCACTGGATGTGCAAGAATCCCACTCCCACTCATTGGATTTAGTCTCAGTATGGTATTCCTTGTTTGTCTTGATATCTTTTGAAGTATTAACCCCCTCACTCGAAAGAACCTTAGTACTAGGAGAACTCACTTTTAATGGTTCATACCCTAGTCCTATGTTCTTTGGCCTCTTGGGAGGCATCAAGGGTTCTATCATCCTAGCAAAAAAAGTCCATTATGGCCATCATAACCTTTGTGTTTCATGATCTCAAAGCCTTTACAATACTATTTGTTTGGAAGTCTCTTATGTTCAATGTCTTCTTCTTCCTTATATAACCTTGTGGAAATTTCCTCTTCATTAATAGCTTCTTTTCTTAACTCTCCCCACTTTGTGAAAATTGTGGTTGGAGATGCTCGAATAGTGACCTTGGGTTCCTCTTTTATAGCAGAAAACTTACCATAATATTTTGGAGATGTAGGTAATTTACTGACACAATAGGATGTTTTCATGTGGTACTCTCCACACCCCTTATCTTGGACTTGGATTTTGGGATCAAAGGATGGAATTTTGGAAGTGGATGCTTTGGTTAGGGTGGAGGGATCGATGTAATGGGATGAAGTAGATGATGAACCTTCCTAGTTGATCGACTCTTGTTGTTTGAGTGTCCCTCTTAGGTTACTAAAAAACTAGAAAGGATCGAGATCGCTAGATATTATGATTTGAGTACTGTTGTGGGGAAATTTTAGGCATTGGTGGTATGTGGATGGGACTACCTTCATGGTATGGATCCATAGTCAACCAAGGAGAAATTTATATAGGAGATCCAAGTCCAACACTTGGAATTTTGTATCTAATATGATGGTCCCAACTCTGATAAGTAGTGAAATTATTCCCTTAGAAGATTGTTTTGCATCATCGTAAGCCTTTGTGATAATACTCTTTGATGTGTCCATGCAAGCTTCAAAGAAACCTAATGGCATAACCAATTTTAAATTGAAAATGTTCAATCCTACTCCACCATCTATGAGAACTCATTTGATTTTATGTTTATTGACATAGAATTATAGGTGTAAAGGGTCGTTATGGTTGGATTTTTGTGAGAAGTCTTGGTTGGAAAAGGTGACATGGTGGGTGTTGGATAGGTATCCCACCATTTCCTAGAATTTATTGGCATCGCAGTCTATGGGTATGAAAGTGTCTTGCAAGGCTTTATCCAGGATGGCTTTATGTGAAGAAGATATGCAAAGAAGCTCAAGGATAGATATTTGAGCATGGGTCTTCCCCAAATGATCTAGAATATTGTGTTGAGGTTTTGGTTGCTCCTGAGGAGGAGACCCTTGTAATTTTACCTTGGTTTTACTTTTTGTGACTACACATTCTGGTGGTTTCTTGATTGTAATGGTATTGGCATTGTTAGTTCAAGCTTGGATATTATTTATGGTATAGTCATAGGCAACACAAGTGAATTTGGCTTGATCATTGGTCTTGGTACCCGAATTGGAGGGTTTACCCATCCCATGGTCATGTAAAGGATTTTAAAATATGGTATGGTCACTATTGGAGGTTTCTTGTTGGTTTTCTACCTCTATGGCACCATTCTCGATAAGGTATTGAATTATGTTTTTGAGTTGCCGACATGATGAGGTCTTATGTCCTTTGGTACGGTGATAGTCACAAAAGGCATTGGCATCCCACCATGATGGTTTGAAATTCCCTAGTTCATAATGTTTCACCTCTTGAAGTCATATTATATTAGAGTACAAAATTTATCTCAAGACAAATTCAATGGGTTCCCCTAAGGGAGCGTATTTGCATCTTGGTTGAAAGTTTCTTTGAGGTCCACATTCTTGGTTATTTTGGATTGCATTTTTTGTTTTCTCAGGGACATGTGGTGGGTTATTTGATGTATTAGGTCCCTTAAGGGTGATTGTAGGACCAATTTTTTGTATTGTCTTTGCATCCATAACTCCATCATTCATGACATTCTTATTGTGAGCCCAATACTTAATTTTGTCATTAGGGGTTTTTTGGGCATTTTGATTTTGTTGAAAGTTGTAATTTCCCCTTTTGCAATAAGTTCCTTCTCAAGAGTGGTACCTTTCTCAACTATTTCAGTAAATGTGGAACAACAATGAACTTGCAATTGGTATTTCAAATTCGTGATTAGATTTTCAAAAAACATGACAACCTTCTATTTTTCGGGTATCTCGCAAGGACATCGACTAGCCAAACTCCTCAATCTTTTAAAGAATGATATGAATGTCTCACCTTCATCTTGTTTTTTGTGACACAATGTTGCTATGGTAATATCATCTTCAATGTTGTAGGAAAAATGTGTCACAAATTTATCTGCCAGCTTATCCCATGTTCTTATGCTTGTAGGTAAATGGGAAAACCATTCAAGTGCTTGAACTATGAGACTTCTCAAGAATAATCCCATTAGGAACGTATGTTCAAATGCAATGTCTATGCAAGTCGTGTGAAACTCCCTCACATGTTCAATTGGGCTTCCCTTTCCTCTATATCTGGTGAAATTCGGGATAACATAGTTGTGAGGAAAGGGAGACATGCATATGCTCTTGTCAAAGGGATATGGACATAACTCTTGTATGGAGTAGGTTTTCTTTGTTGATATTTGTGTATTGTTGACTTTTTGTTGTAGTGCAAGCATTTGATTTGTCAAGACATCAACTTGAGTCAATGATGTTTCCACTACATTAGCAACTGCATTATGATATGGGGGCCCATGTTTGAGTTTTGCAATCCAATATTTGGGGTGGATGAATTGAGGTTGGTCCTAAATGTGTATGATGGATTTTTTTTTTGAATGTTATGAGTGAAAAATGGAATTTGGTTTTGGATATTGTGAGTGAAAGTTGGGTTAATGTGTGGAGGGTTTGTATTGGATTGAGTTTGCAATGGGCTTGAACTTGTTTGACCATGTGGATTTTGGTTTCCATATTGTTGAAAAGATCCTTGTACGTTGTTTCGTAGAGGAATACTTGTATCAGGACCTTGTTGTGATGTGTTGGTTTTCAAGTTCAAATTGACATTAGGTGTGGTGTTTGTCTATGGTTTAGGCCCATTGATGTAAACCTTTTTCATTTTAGGTGGATTACTATTTGACTTATTTGACCTATTGAAAAAGGATTGGAATATGAAGTCCTCATAGCATTAGATGATGAGCCAAATGGATTAAATCTATTGCTAGGGGGTTCTTTCATGGCTTGTGAACCTTGTGTTCCAAATATTGGTATCACATTGACTATTATGGTGTTTTGTGGTGGCCCCCTAATCGAATAATAGCATGTACTTGTGGAATATTATGATTAGGATTAGATGTGTTGTGTCCTTAGTTTTGTGTGGTCTCATTAGTTGGTGTTGCAAAAAGTGTGTTAACATCAAACCCATGAGGGAGTTTAGCCCCACTTTGTAGCAATTTTGCTAGGAACCATTGTGGGTCTTGTGCTACCATCTCATCTACAAACCATGCTATGTTAGGGTCTTGAGCAGCTGCCTCAATTTCTTCTTTAGTTAAAGGTATCTGGATATCCTTCATTGTGAATATTTCAAAAGGATTTGGAAATGAAGATTGTGTATTAGATGTCTCATTGGAAGAAGACCCAAAATTCATGTTGCTAGTAGGATTGAAAAAGGGATCTTCATTTGTGTAGTCCATTTCTTTTCTTTTCCCTTGTAATCTCCTTTGGACCATATAAGACTTGCAAATTGATGAAATAATATGAAGTCTAAATAATGAAATGTGATGGTAGTCATGCAACTATGATATTTTTTGGGGGGTTTTAATATATAGGAAAATTATAAATGGTGATGCACTTATGGCCAAGATTAAGGTACAAAGTGACGATAGATGAAATTGAGATATGGTAATCTCACTATGATCCAAAATCTATGGTGTGACTATAGCTAAAGTATGGAATGATGCAAATGGGATTTTATGGTCAAGGATATGGTATGACTAAAGTTATGATATGAAGATGAAGACTAAGCACCTTTTTTAGACCTAATAAAAGGATACTAACCAAGCTAACATAGTCCAAAGTAACAAATATATTTTTCAAGATCTTAAAAGGATGAGGATTATAATGATGATGATTGAAAAAGTGAACCTTAAACTAGACTCATGAGTTTGAAGGTTCAACTTAAATGACAAAGGTTGATTTATGAAAAGACAAGGTGAAGTAAATATAAATTTGTGACAATGATCTAATCAAAGATATGATAAGTCTCCTACAGGGAAAACTTTAGTGGCGAATCTTCACCAATTGGCCAATTCTAGGAATTGGGCAAATCAAAATTGGGGAATTTACCATATCCAACAGGGTGTTCAAATCACCTGGATTTCATGAACTATCGGTCCAATGCATATCCATTCGCTAGCGGTATTTTATAATGAGGCATGTTTAGGAAATAAATTTTCCATAACAGACTACGTGTTTCCAATAGACTGATTAATATTTTCGCCTGGAATCCTAGGGAGCATGTCATAAAACACCAACATATTCGCCAATACTATTAAAACAACATTATATGAGGACCCATTTCACCAATTAAAATTTACAAATAGTTGCTTGTGAAGACCCATTTCGCCAATTAAAATTTATAAATAGTTGCTTATGAGGACCTATTTCACCAATAATATTTAAAAATAATTACATTTGATGACACATTTCGCCTTTAAAATTACAAGGTATCATTGTATAAGCACACGGGATTCACCAAAATTTTAAAATACCATTTAAAAATCCTATGGAATTCACTAAATATGGATTGATATAAATAAAAGTGAAATTGTTATTTTTTCTTACACATTTTGTTTGGTTCTAAGGTTCTGCTTCTCGATTCAAAAGTCAGCAAAACCCGAAAACGTAGACTCAAAGGTGAGTGATCATTTCTTCATATTGTTATTAGTTATTAGTTATAATAATAAGATTTATTTATATGTTTTCCATTCTTACTTCAATCTTAAACATGATTTTGAGTAGGGAATGGGATCTATATTCTTTGTTGGTCTGTCCTTCTTAAACAAGAAGACATTTTTTTTGAGCTTTTATTCAAAGTGAGATATCAATATGTCGAGCAGCAAGGGTAAGACTCCTAAAGGTAATGAAGAGACCGGGAGGCCATCAAAATTCCCAAAACATGGAGGTACCATATAGTCTTACTTTGGAATTGGCAAAGCTTCTAATCCATCAGATCAAGGTGGAGCTACATCATCAACTCTTCCACCAAATATTATTGAAGATGGCATTGACAATACCTCACCACCACAAGAAGGTCAAGGTGATATTGTCATTGAGTTAAATCAAAATGTATCAAATGAGGATGGAAATACCACAGAAGATGTTCCAAGGGATACCCTGGTTAGCCAGAATGAGATAATTGACTTGGATGAGGATGATGTTGGTAGCAAGAAAAGAAAAGGCAAATCAAAATTGGGGTGCAAGTGGGAAATGACAAGGAATTTTCAAATTGGTTGGTTGTCGAAGTACCCATTCCTTGAACCAGTGGGGGTATCAAACGAAACCGATATTGAAAGGGCAACAGAGGTCAAATGTAAGATTTGTAGTTGGAAATGTGGAAGAGACAAGACGATGCAACTAAAGCTTGGCACTATAGAAAATCATATCATTAAAGTTTATGAAAAACAAATCATAGATGGAAAGGAACAATTAGTCGTACGATGGAAATCAAAGGAATAATTTCTTCATGTTAAGTATGCCGCAAATTATGGAGAGCATAACCATAGAATATCGAAGATTAAAAAATGTGAAGGTACACTTGAGGCTCATGGAAAATTTTGGAAAAGCCATGGCAGCAACAAATCTGTCAAAAACTGTTTAGATGAGTGTTGTTTTTCATATTTTGTCCAGGGGGCATCCTATGATAGACTACCTAGAATATTTTGATTTATTGTCTTATTTGATTTTTCCCCACTTTCCCTTCTCACATTGGTCAGTAAACATTGGATGGGAATGGGCGAACTATCTTGCTGTAGTGGAAAAGAAAGATTTAAAGGAGAAAGTAAAAGAGTCAAATTTCATTGCATTATCTTTAGATGGAGTTACTATGGTTCTTGGGTTTGTATGCATTTGTATACTGTATAACAACATGTTTGAAAAGCTCATCTTCTTTATGTTCATAAAATGAAGGACAGTTCAACATTGCAAAATCTATTTGAACTAGTCAAGAAATCTTTGAACGAAATTGTAGGTATGGATGAGTTGATAATTGCCAAAAAGTTGGTGTGTGTAGGAAATGTTGGAGCTGCAGTGATGCAAGGTCAAAGGAGCGGTGTTTGCACAAAGTTACAAACTACCTGTGCACCATACATGCTTGGAATTCACTGCATGGCCCACAAAATGAATTTAGCATTCAAAATTGTAAGAAAGTTTCCTACAGTATCAAAATTTTAAAATCTAGTTTGTGAGATCCATGCATACTTTTGCTGAAGTCCCAAAGGTTTCCTTGAATTTCAACATTTTGTTGAGGGAATAACACCTAGAAACAAGCTTCTCAAGGATTTCGATACCAGATGGATATCCCTGCATGGACCAGTGCAACGAGTTCTTTCAGAATATCAATCCTTGATTGGAGTGATGTTTGAGCATCACAGCACAGTAGTCAAAGCTCCTGACCTCTTACATAGGTTAAGCAATATAGAGACACTCTTGACTTTAGCTAGTCTTCTCCCCATTCTGGATGAGATGACCAATCTTGTGAAGAAAGGCCAAGAAAGAACTATGTATATTTATGAATATGCCAATCTACATAAACTTACATGCTTGGCCCTCGATCATTTATATCTAGATCTAACACAAGAAGGCGCAAATTATTTGATGTGGCAGAAAATTACTGATTTGAATAATCTTGATAATTATTTATAGTTTAATGCAAGTGGGAACTTATGTATCTTTGTATGTGGATATGAGATACCAATGCACCATTGTAAGATAGTCAGGCACTCTAGTAGAGAAGTACCTATTAACGAGGAAGATTTTAATGACATTGTTAAATCTGTTAGTGATAATTTGAAGGAAATTGCAAAATCTCTTTCCTCAGAGATTCGTGAAATATTCCCTTGACATGAAATACTTGAAGCCATGGGTATTGTGTATCCTCAATTTTGGGTAAACTGAGACAACCCAAAATATTTTCATGATCAAGTAAAAATCTTGATCGAATAGTTTTCGAAAGAGGTAACATACAATGAGCAGACAATAGAAGGAATTTTAAATGAAAATAAGCTTAGCAAGAAATGTAAGAGTTTTGCAAAAGCTATGAGGGACCAGTATAAATCCATGGGCAAGGAGAAGGCCTTTGAACCGAGATCAATAAAAAAAAATTGGATAAGCTTAGGTCAGAGTGAAATATTGTGTGGTTCGATGTCAGAATATTTCAAACTTTCTGATTTATGTCAAACAATGATATTGGGGTCGGTGGAGGATGAGAGATTTTTTAGTACATTGGGGTTTTTGAAATCAAAGTTAAGAAACAAACTAGACAAGAATTTGGAAAATTTCTTGAGGATGAAAGGAACTGCGTATAATGTCAAAAAATATCATTTTGAAAGGGCACTCACAATCTGGAGTTCCACATGTGAAAGAAGAGGGACCGGTTTGTGCAACATAGGCTCTCCAATTCCAAGCGTCGTTGGTATGGGTGGCAATGGCAGTGGCAGTGGGCTTGGGACAGATGACAATGATATTGAAATTGACATAAATCACACAATGAATGTTGAATTTGAGACACAGGCTGAAGAAAGTGAAGAGTAGACTCAAAATCAAGATGACTCTTTTACTTTATCTCAAGATGAGCATCAGTTTGAGGACCCTTACTCCGTTTGCGAAATGGAAGAGAATTAGCAAGTTTTAGGTATTTTTACTGCACTTTATGAATTAGTTTCCATTGTTCCAAAGTCCAAACTATAGTCGATGATATTTTATATTGTATTCAATGAACACTGAAATTATGAATCATTGCACTTCATGATATCTTATTTTATATTGCACTCAAGAACTACATGAATCATATTCCAAACTGTAGTTGATGATTTTTTATATTGTATTTAAATAAATTGTGAATTATTGCACTTCAAGATATTTTATTTTATATTGCACTCCATGATATTTTATATTATATTGCACTTCGTGAATCATATACCAAATTCAAACTATTGTTGATGATATTTTATAAATTATATAGTATTCCATCATCCATGAAATTGTGGTATTAAAATTTAAATTTGATCTCTTAAAAGGAAATTTATTTAAATAAATTGTGAATTATTGCACTTCAAGATATTTTATTTTATATTGCACTCCATGATATTTTATATTATATTGCACTTCGTGAATCATATACCAAATTCAAACTATTGTTGATGATATTTTATAAATTATATAGTATTCCATCATCCATGAAATTGTGGTATTAAAATTTAAATTTGATCTCTTAAAAGGAAATTTATTTTTTCTTTACAAAGAAACTAGCCTCCACCAAGTCCACCCCACTTATCTTCCACATATCAATAATCACAAAAATATACGTCACTTTGATTTTATGATTCATAAATTATGAACAATACAAATTGTAGAAATTTGTGTGACAAGATCAATATTATAGCCTACATTCACATTACATCCATAAACAAATTTGAAATTTTGTAGTGACGTAGTCCTTCCCCCATTCCTAAAAAAATCAATACCATCATCCTAATAATGCTTCATCGATGGAACCCCCATCACAGTCCCACCGATGGCTCGATGAAAATAGCTCACAACCTAGTATCGGTGTAACAATACTCTATCAAGCTGACTCCTAAGGTGCTCTCCCGATATACCGATAGAGTCAAGTTGTAAACAAAAGTAACCATGAATTATAACCATGGGCATGAATTATCAAATGCATAAAGTATATAGGGGGAACTATGGTGCATCGGGGAAAAATTATCTGGTGTCCCTCCGATAGAACGAAGGATAGGTTTCTATCGGTGCAGAGGGTGGCTATCGGTGAAAGACCGATGTGACATCCCGGGGCATCGTCGACTTCGAAATATTTGAAATAAATATTCTTCTTTGATGACAAGACTGAAAGATGGTCCATGAATGGTGCATTTATGAACCAGAATTGAAGTGAATTATATCTCAATTTGATTGCATAGTTGTTACAAAATCCTGGAAGATTTTGCTTAGGGCAAAAGTAGAAAGGAAAAAACTTGGAGTTCTGACGCAGCAAAGACCGGTGGACTATGGAGGTGACTCGGCGAGACTCACGTAAGTACTTCAGACCTAGTTGAAAAGCTATTTTCATCAAAAGCTTAAGATTTAAATAATGAAAGAGAGTACAGACAAACCCAAAGCTAAAATATAGAAAACCAAAAAGACTAGACTTTGGATCAATTGGACATTAAAAAACCTAAGAGACTCCTAAATGAAGACCCGATGGATCAATGCCCTAGGTCAGGCCAAGACCCAAGAGGAGTGCTCAAATGAATCCTTCCATGGATTGACTATGGGACAAACATAAGGGCTTACGGGATATTTGGACACTGCAATGAGGGTACGACCTCTTCATGTACCATTACAGAAAAAAAAATTAGGTTTCAACTAGTCTGTAATTTGTGGAGGTTGAACCCAGGAAGACTTGTGGTGCCCAATGTTTTTTTGAATGCAGAGCTAATTAAAGCACTTGCTATCATATATGACCCCAAGAAAATAACTATTCAATCACATGACGGGGGTGATATGCTTTTTATTTCTAGGGATCTCATTTATAATGTATTTCAATTAGAGTGTTCACTGAATTTATCATTCATGTTCAAAGATCTCTTGACAGAGTATCACCACATGGGTACCAACTATAAGAGATTGAAATTACCTTTGCATAGGCCCAAGGATGAAGGAGGCCAACTCAGGAGGTTCTCTATCAGTGAAAACCTTCCTTTCCATGAATATTTGTTCGAAGAGTATTTTCGATACACCTATTATTCAGCTGGTCAGGTTTTGGGAGTAGAGGTTCCACCTCTCATATCGATTGCCCCAATGGTCTTAGCTGCAGACATACAGAGCAAGGATGCCAAGCCATTTTATTATGCTAGCTACTTGGCCAATGCCCTACATCAAGGGTTTGAAAAGATTAAAAATAATAGTGATAATATTAATTTTGAACACTATTATTTACTTATGCATTTGCTTTTGTATGAGGGACAAGTCAGAGAGGTCTGGAGTGAAGAATTAAGGATAAAAGATACAGATGAAAATTGAGATTTTAAACCTATACAAATGTGGAATTCATTGTGGGAAAGTCAATTTGGTAGGTCTCATTACCTTTATTTTGAAGATTTTTTTGTAAAACCATTCATGAAGTTGCTAGGATATCTGTGCAATTATAACCTATCCCCAGAAGTACAAATATTTCTAAGACCAAAGTAAAATGACCGAAGAAATAAAGTGAATCATAACTGGGGAGACTGGTATGCTTTCCATGATTGTATAGTGATAAGGGTTTATGGGTTCGAAGGGGCTCCACACTTGATTCCATGAGTAATTTTTGGCTGAATTTCTTATTTAGAAATTGTGAGGCAATTGGCAAAATCTGATTCCAAACACCTCAAAGGACATACCAAACAATCAACTATGCCCAGCACCTTATGTTTTGGAGACTTTACAGTGGTTTCCAATGAAGGATATGGAGAAATTGATGGTAAATTAGCACAATACAACATACCTCTAGGTGATGTAAGGAAACAATTTGATGCAGAAGGGTTTATTCATAAGGCGAGATTATCACAGGGGCTATCAGGGTATGAACATTTGTTCTCAATCGAAGATGTCATAAGAAACCATGATGAGGCAAGTCCACCAAGGAAAGAATGGCTATCTATAACAAGATTATGCTTGCAGAGGAATGGAAGAGAAAAAATTCCCATCTTATTCAAAGGCATTTGGTGAGATACAAAATCCTTTAACAAGAATTGAGCAACTCATCGCTCATGTCAATGAACTGGTAAAGGATGTTCCCACAGTTGTTTTTGATGCACCTCATGTAACCTATTTAGGAGTACAAGATGAAGACATAGAGCCCTTGGATTACATACCTTCATAGCCTACTCCTGAGGTATTTTTTTTGTAGATACTGATATAAGTGAAGAAGAGTAGGGTGATGAAGAGGGTGAGCAGGTCAAACAAATCAGTGCTCCTGTGATTGCATAGTACGAGCCCCCTCAAGAGAAGAATATTGTAAAATTTGAGGCATCAAATGAACTATCTGACAATGTGAGGGTCAAGGCTGGACAACAGTTTATTTTTTATTGTGATTTTGTTAAATCTTCTTAATTTAAATCATTTGTTTATGAATATAAAGGCAGAAAAATGAGACAACATATACAGGATATCACTCTTGAATAGGAGGCAACCACTCTGGAGGAATTAAAAAGGGAGGTAGATAAGGAAATGGAGTCCATCACTCCTGAAAGAGGAAGGGAATTGCTTCAAGAAGATGAAGTGTTGCTCCTCCTAGGGTGGGATATTATCTCTTCAATTGTATTTGATAGCTTCAGAAAAAGAGGGGATAAGACAATGAACTTAACAAAAGAAGCAAGTGACAAAATGTATTCAGGATTTGGGTACAACCCAGATGAAGCCGCCTTGCTTATTTGATCACTATATCCCCATGATAAAAGACCTGCTATAATTATTAATCCAAACCAATTGTTTGGTCATCTCTTGGTTCAATGAGTAGTGGATACCAACCCTATGGAGACAACTGAATTGAACATAAATGTGGCAAAATTTACCAAAGCACGGATTGAAAAACTGATTAAGGAAAATGAAAAACTGAAGAAGGAGCTAGCAAATCAGAGAGAAAGAACATCTTCCTCCTCCACATCAGAGTTGTACTCCCCATGGCTTGAAAAATATAAGACGGTGCTTGATGCATTGGCTGATGCAGCCTATTGGAAGAATTGCCATCTGAAATCCCAGGGGAAATGCAAAGAATTGGAGAAAGAAGTGAAAACCATCAAATATAATAGTATATCTAAAATGATCAAAGAAAGATTCAAAAAAATGATGAAGTGTGCTAATGAATATTGGAAAGTATTCAAACAAACACGCATTGCATTGGTGGAGAATGAACGATTGCAGCCAAGAATGATGGAGAAAAAAAGGAGCTCGTAGATAAGAATGTCATGAAAGGACAAATATTGTTGACATATAACAAGCTAGTAGAATCCCATAATGGATATCATAATAGGCTTAGGGAAGATTTCAACTGCTTTGATTCAGTCCCACTCCCAAAACTTCATAATGGCATTGGAAATCCGTGAGAATATGATGATTGGAAGGAAGAGCTTGTTGGGCTTCTAACTATTGTGTTGTAAGAAATAAATGATGAGGATATGGTTTTACAAAACACTCATAAGAAACTCAAAAAAATAATGTCTATGGAATATGATATGAAAGAGGTGATCTCTAACGTGGATGCCTATGATGAACAGGAGTATATCCATCACCTCTCTATAGTCAATCTATTTATTAGCCAAACTGTAGATGTGTTAGAATCATATTCAATAGGACAACCATCAGATTTAAAGTAAGAATGCCATTCGACAACATGATGAGTGCTCGATCATGGATTAGAAGCCTTGAACATATCTTAGATGGTCATGGGCTTCTGCTTGGAGATTAACGGATCAGTGCATTCACCTGTGTCATTGTTTTATTTATAATTTGAGTTATGTTTAGTTGTCAAACATCGTGACTTTTTGTAAGGGGTTTGTATCTTGTTACCTCTCATATATAAGAGGGATCAATACTCGAACAGGAGATCAATGGATCATCACATCATTTTTAATTATACTTTAGAGTATACAATAGTAAGAAGATAGATAATAGATTGCACTAAATCGCCCATCCATCTCATATCATAAACTATTTTTATAATGCATATCATTTGAACTTTGAAGATCAATACAATGGAGAAGGTTACACATAATTACAGATTTTCTTTCGATTGTTCAACTATTGTGGATTCATATGCTTATATGTTATTAACTTATTTAGTTGTCTCCAAAGTGGTTGTTTATGTTATTCAAATTGAGTGTGTGGAAGTACATTTAATTTGTCAGTACATTGAATTTGAATTCTTTGGGAATAGGGGTTGTGACCATGGGGTTTTAGATTTATTTATGGACATGATCAAGTAGTAATGTAGGCCACAAAATGGATCTTGTCACACAAATCTCTGCAATTTGTGCTAATCATAAAATCAAATGTAGTGTATTTTTGCAGTATGTGGGATGTGGATGAGGTGTAAGTTGGTGGATACTGATCAGGATTTTTAGTCCCAACATAACAGAAGCTAATAGTTCAACATCCATAACTTGTAATCTCTACCAAGAAGTAAATATAATTTGCTAGCCAGTTCAACATCCATAACTTGGAAGCTCTACCAAGAAGTAAATATAATGAGCTAATAGTTCATCACCTTATAGTTCAAATGATAAAATAAATAATACAGATAATTGAACATCATCACATTACTAAGGTATGAATTTGAGGTTTTTAATTTATTTTCACATGAAGGAGTACATATTGGCATTGGCAATGCAAAATCTTGCCAATTCCCAAAGACAAGTTTGCACAGAGCTGAGTTGGAAATTGGAAACTCATATTATCAAAGATTGAAAGTTAAAAATCAAGTCACTGTATCACCTTTTCTAGAAACTTCCACTCTTCAGGTGGTGGAATTGCCATTTTTTCTAATTGATGTTGTTTGAATTAAAGTTTTGTTAACATTTCATGATTGTAATTGGAAGTGGAACCTGTCTTGAATTCTTCAATCAATTTTGCATTCAAGGTTATCAATGTTCTGATGGAATCCAAATAGTTCACATCTGGGTTCTGAGGAAACTGGTCCAAATCAATCTTCCTTGCACCTTCCATCTTCTTTCTAAAACCATCCTTTCTAATGAATCAGTCATTTGTGTCAAAAGCCTTTGGAAAACCAAGCTCTATGAATTTCTTTACATTTTCATCCACCACCTTCATCTTGTCTACAACCAAATGCAAATATTCCTTTGTTCCACGTATTCTCGAACACTTTTCAATGATAGATGACAAATTCATTGAGGTTTCAATCTGATTAGTAACCCCTTTTAATTTCAAATCATTTTCACTGGCTTTGTAGACTATTTGTAGAACTTGATTTGCAAATTTCTCTAATTTCAGCACATTTTGGTTGTCCACTAAATATTTGTTGAGCTTCTTAAAATGTTGTCTGATAGCATCAATCAATTGAAACATGTCTTACAAATGATAAAACCTCTGCATTATTCCATCCCAGATATTTTGTTTCATATGCCTCACCGTATCTCTACAAAATGCAGATAACTTATTTTGAGAAGACTTAATTTCTTTTTTTCTTTTGTCATCTTTGTCTCCAATCTTTCATTTTTATTTCTTTGTTTCTCCAAAAAAAATTCCCACTGTGCATTTCCATTCGCAATGCTTAGTCTTAATTTTTCTAAAGTGGATTTTTCCTCATCATATTTCTTGTTGCTCTCATCTAGCCTTCGCTTCAGGTCATTCACTTCTCTTTCATTTGGTTTATTTTCTTTGCTTGTTGATGTAGAGGTAGATTTTATATTTATTTTTTCTAATTCATTTCTCTTATTATCTGCTACTTTCCTCTTTGCTTTCTCACTTGCTAGGTCTGCCTATAAATTTTCTATTTGGGTCTACAACCTTTTCTTCTCTCTATCTTGCTTTAGCAATGATGTGTACACCGATTCATTTTTCTTCTTTGATAGATTAATTTTATCAGTATTTTTTAGGCTAGAAAAATCCAATTAAAAATTGGTTATCTAGTATTCAAATCAATCCATTTGATTTGTTGGTTTGTTTTGAACTATGGGAACAACAATTGTGTACTCCATGATTTCTTTATTTGTGTCGAATGTGGGTAATACCATGGTTGTTGCAGGCTCTGAAGTTACAGCAGATGCACTCTCCATCACTTACTTCTTCTTCTTTTTACTCAAGTCTGATTTCTTTTTAAACTCTTCAATGAAATCATAACCTGGGGAGGCAGGAACAATGGAATGCTTGAAGGGAAAAGGAATAGGAGTACTTGTAGATTCTAATGATGTTGCAGCCACACTAACTGGAATTGCGGGAGTGCCTAGAAATAACTCCTTTATGGTGGACCTATCAAGATCCTTTGCCTCTTTTAATTGCCTTGATCACCTGGTGTTTTTGTGGTATCTTGTATTGTTTTCCTCTTGTGTGTAATTTGTTGTTGTAGCACATGTTGACCACTACTAGTACTACTACCCATACCATCGCCACAAATTGGCACTCCCAGTTTTACTGAGTTGTCCACCAAGGGTATGTCCTAGTTGTGATTGTATCTGACCATGAGGATGAGGATTATAAGCTCTAACAAATTGAGTTTGACTTGTATGCCCTTGGTCTAATTTTTCACCTCCAAGGCCAAGGCGAGATTTATCAATTGGTTTTCTATGCTCAACATTTGTTACCATCCAAGGGCCTTGTCTTTTGGACCCCAAAGGACCACCTTCATAACCAATTTTTCCAAGTATGGTTTCTCCTGAAATATATGCTAAAGCATATGCTTCTTTCGCGGCCTCACTTAAACCAGGTTTGTAATTGTCATGGCTTTGTTCTACTTCTTCATTATCATCATTAGATTCATCATCACTTTCTTTGTTTCCATGTTCATCAAGATGCTCTATATTCCACAATTTTCTAAACTCTTTATCTTCTTCATTAGCTTCATACTCTGCAAGAGCTCTTGGATCACCTAGGTCCTTCCTCATAGACCAAAAGGCAGTAATTTTTTATCATGACCAATTTTTATCAGTAACTTCCTTCTCTAGAGAACTTGGAATTTTTACTCTACTAGATGTTTTATCACTTTTTTCATAAAAATTGTTGTATGTCGTGATTGTCTTTTGGTGCAATGCCATAATTTCTGCTAACAATTGTTCAAAAGAAATACCATTCTGAACAACACTTTTCTCCATTGCTATTTTGACCTCATCCCAAGAATCCTTGTTTCTCAAGTTTTCAAGCAAGGGTTTACTTTGATGTTGAATTCTAGTTGTAGCATTCCTATTGGACACAATCATTGATTTAATGATGTCACATGGATCATACTACCAGTGACATATAGCATCAAATTCAAAAAAAATCAAAAGATTATGTGCCACACTAAATGCTTTTCTCTCGAATGTGAACCCTCCACATGAAAAAGGTAAAGAAGGAAATAAGGTCTTCTTTTGCTAATTGAGAAAGTGTAGTTCATCAGCACTCTGCACCTGCCTTACATATTTCAATGCAAAAACCCTTTATGTCACATGTATTATAAGTTTGTATGGTTGTACTCCTGATCCATAAAATCTTAGCACAATATATTCTTCCATTAAGTACCAATCAGCCAATTGAATTTATTTTCCTAGTTGCATGCAGTTTCTACATGACATACGCAATCTAGCCATTGGAGCATTTATAATTTCTTAATGCAATGGAGCCAAAAAGTAGTCTACAAAATGACTGTAGTTCCTTCGAGAATCATGCATCCTTATCTCAGTGGTCCATTCATATTCTGGAGCCAATTTCTTTTCCTATGCATTACTGTAGGGTTGAATCTGATGCTTGTTGGTCTGAAACTTTCCTCTAAATTTGAATACAAAAAGATAGCACAAGTAGGATGTGAACCTAAATGTCTTGGTGGAACCTGCTTTAATCATTAAAAATTGTTTATGCATGGATTCTAAAATGTGCTAAATATAATTATATTTGACATGTTCAACACCATAATGGATATTAAATACCATTTCAAGGAGGCTTGCACCCACTTCCAAATTGCTATCCAAACCGAGGCAAAATGCTAGCATGGAAATAGTATCATGAACCCATGGTTTTAAAATATCCAAATTATAAGGAGGCTTATGATCACCTTTCAATTTGTTTCTATCCTGAACTATTTTATTTAAGAAATTATTTTTCTCCCTTTCTTCCACTGCTTCATAATCACTAGCAAGCTTTTCTAGGTCAATATGGTCATTTCCAAATTCTTCAGTTGTAAACCCCAACACTTTTCTAGGTTCTTTTGCATTAATGGATAACAATTCTACTTGGCTATCTTTATTAACAATTGCTCTTTTCTTATCATCATAATTTTTGGTACACACAATGATAAATTTTGGGCAAGGGAAAACTTCATGTAATATCATGTGCCCTAATCCAGTTACTGACGGTGCACAGATACTATTAACTTGTGTTTGCTTTGCAGCCTTATTCTGAGATGAAAATCTAAGTTCTAAGGTATGCCTACCATAGATTTCAAGGTCATAAATATCATGGTACCCATCAGTGAAACCTACGGTTTTAAGCAATTCTACATGATGTATTTTTTAATCGAACATTGCTCTAGTAGTACTGGTGGTAGACATGCTTATACAATGTGAAGTTTTGAAATTTGAATTCCCTAATACCTATTAGTCCTCCTTAATTTTTCTTAATTCTTAAGTCCCTAAACCCAAACTTCAAAGTTTGACAAAATAAGATTTTAAGAAATGTCAAATGATGAAACGTAGCCGCAGGAATTTTTCACTTACCCAGATTTTGAGTCTTGATTCTTGAAGAGATTAAGGCTGACAGTCGTGGAAACTGGAATGGATTTTTTGGAAGTGGAACTGTGGAATCCAAAACAATGTGGTGCACTGCAATGAGCAATCTGAAGAGTGAAGACTGAAATTTCCTCATGTGCTGACCCTCACTTAGCAATATAAAGTGTTTTTTTCTCAAAATTGGAACATTAAAGTGAATCAAACATCTTAAGTCTACATGTTACAAATTCCAAACCGTTGATCTTTCTAAATCTAATGGTTATAGGGTAATTCTGGAGGTTTAAGTTTGCAATCCTATCGCTCTATGCATTTCATTCCGGAATGCAACTACAACCATACATCAAATGTTCATCCAACGGTTGAAACTTGAGTAATTTATGATATTAACTTTTTAAAAAAACATGACAAATGTCTTTTAAAGTTTTTTTAAACTTTTGTGTACTAGGATTGGTATCAAGGCTAAGGGGTCGGTAACTTAACGTTGCAAAGGTGAAAGGACTTGAAAAAAATTCTACGTGTGCTGACCCTCTCACTTAAAAGTTGAAAAAATATCACTTGAAATTTGACACTTAGCAGTACAAATTGCTTTAAATACTTTTTCTTTCAAAATTGGAACATTAAAGTTGCAAATTTTTAACCGTTGGTTTTTCTAAATCTAATGGTTATAGGGTGATTCCGGAGGTTTAATTTTGCAAGCCTATCGCTCTTTGCATTTCATTCTGGAATGAAAATACAACCATACATAAAATGATCATCCAACGGTTGAAACTTGACTAATTTATTATATTAACTTTAAAAAATAAACATGACACATTGACACATGTGTTTTAAAGTTGTTTTAAAATTTTGTGCACTAGGATTAGCATCAAGGCCAAGGGGCCGGTAACTTAACATTGCAAAGGACTTTAAAAAATATCCCCGTGTGCTAACCCTCTCACTTAAAAGTTAAAAAAAATCACTTGACAGTTGACACTTAGCAATATAAAGTGCTTTAACTACTTTTTTTTTTCAAAATTGGAACATTAAAGTTGCAAATTTTTAACTATTGATCTTTCTAAATCCAATGGTTATAGGGTGATTCTAGAGGTTTAAGTTCGAAAGCTTATCACTCTATGCATTTGAAATCCCGTACTCGTAGTCCTTCCCCCATTCCTAACAAAATTCAATACCATTGGCCTAACAATGCTTCATCGGCGAAACCCCCATCACAACCCTGTCGATGGCCCAAAGAAAATAGTTCACAACCTAGTACCGGTGTAACAATACTCTATCAGGATGACTCATAAGGTGCTCTCCCTAATATACCAATAGATTCAACAAAAGTAAGTACATCATTGTAACACATAAATATCGATGGAATGAATGATTTCATTCCCCCAATGGCTCGATATAACCATGAATTATCAAGTGCATATTGCATAAAGTATATTACTTAATTTCTTAAGGGAAAAAAATTGATTTGAATATATTAATATAAATAGACACTGAATTTTTGAACTCAAAAAATAACTCTTTACCGTAATTTTAAATGAATAATGAAGAATAGCACAACACAACCATTTATTTTATTGCAATTGAATTTCAATGTCACATTATTACATATATTTTCAAAGATGAGTAGTTGTAGAGCAGGCAAGCTCCTGTTTTGTATAAATAACATATGTCAGTGTGTCACTTTACATAGACACAATTTAATAATTTATTCCAATTTTTTTCTCATTACAATGGATTACAAATTGATTCCAATTTCCAAGTTTTTGTTGGTGATAATACAAATGTAACTCTAAATAATAAATGCATGATTCCAAGCTTCTACTCGTGACAACGTAATACAAATGTGGCATTGAAAATTAAGTTTAAATGCAAGGGATTTGCCCAATTCCAACCATGCTAGGGGAAAGGGGGTTCTAATCATTCTAGGGAAATGGGAGTTGTGAAGATACAAAATGTACTTATCCCCTTTGAGAACCAGAGTCATGCAAAAGATGTAATACAAATGTGTCTCTGAAAATAAATACATGGAACTTGCTAGGCCAACAATGCTAGGGAAAAGGGAGTTGTGGGGATACAAAAATAGAAAATCTGCTCCCATCTTTTGCACGCAGCTTCCATGCACTGGTATAGCACTTACCTCCATCGGAGCTCCTCATCCTGGTTCAAAACCTATCTGAGAAGTCAAGTTAACCAAATCAACTTCTTTCCAATTCCACCCATTCTGAACTTGAAGTAAATTCATCTTTTACTGATTACTCTGTAACTACATAGCTATAGACAGGAGAATTTGCAGTATCCCCAATAATACCACATCATCTTCTTCTTGAATCCTTATTAACCCTAGAAAATTAAAACCCTTGTGATACTATCCACTATTCACTATCCCTATTTATGGGCCACCAAACACCAGTGCCGCTACCAGCCTGGGTATAATGATAATCATGATTTGTGTATAATTAAAATCTTTAATTTGATTGATGTTTGGCTACACGCAAACTATAACTCAAGCTGACAAGCTGTCTAAATCACCAGTGCCACTCAAACGATATGAAATCATTACAAATCTTGTTTCATTAAATCTATGTGTTATCCAAGAAATTTCTTTGGATGTTCATATCACATATGGCATTAATCACCGCCACTGACAGCACTAGTAGTATGAAAAACCAAACTATCTTCAAAAAGATTGAGAATTTCAATTAAATGAAATGTACAACATCGATGCATTGAAAAGATATAATGAGTGATGAGCGATGAGCCTTGATCTCGCCACATGGTTGCATCTAACAGTTCTAGTGTTATTCTGGAGGTCTCAATTCGGAAGTCTAGTGCTTCAGAGATTTACTTCCGGAATGCAACTACATTCGTCCATCAAAAATTCATCGAACGGTCATAGATTATATTAATTTTCACTAACATTTGGCTTCAAAAATAATAAATATGTTGACAGTTGTTCGCATTCCAGACTCTTTATGAAGGAATTTGAATGTACGGAAAATATGTCCCAGAATTTGATATTTTCGCCAACCAAACTGATTTTTATTGGCATATCTGTTTATTTCGCCACTAAAATTTTTTATTACTTTGAGATTATGTTTAATTCACCAATGAAAATATTTTTTTTTCTTTGAAAAAATGTTTTATTTGCCAACATTTTTTTTTTTTGTTCTGAAAATAGGGTTGATTAGCCAAGAAAAAAAAAAAATTGGTTTGAAAAAAGGTTTAAATCGCCAATGAAAAAAAATGTATTCGTTTAGAAAAAATTGCATTTCACCACGATTTTCCACAGACTTCTAGAGATTGTAAAAGATTCGCCCATTGGGATTATTATTTTTTCCCGAAAAACTAAAAAAATCGCCAATAAAATTAATATTTTTATCAGGAATAATACAAGATTCGTCAGGATTTTACACCTTAGCCGAGGGGGGGGTTTCTTAAAGTTTTCCCTAGTCTCCTAGTCTAAAGTCTGCAAAAGTGTATGCAACTAATGGTGAATTAGGATTTGACTAAGCAAATGCAATGATGGCAAGCTAAAGAATGCAATGGCATTCTAAGTGAATGCAATGAAATGAATGGATTGAAATGAGCAAGTCCGTAGTTTGATGAGATGATTACTATTAGGAATTGGTTCAAAATATTACTACACAAGGATCTCCTAAAAAAAATTAACAACTAGCAAAATTACAGTTCACTATCATACAGTTGCATTTTACTGTCTCAAGCAATTATGTCTCACTATTTGTCAAAGGTGGTTTATTGTCTTGCAAATACATATTTCTATTTTCATTAGATGAGATGCTTTTTTTTTCAATTATGGTGAACAATGTTTTGATCCTATTTTGAATGTTTTATATTGATTTTTCATCTTGGGTATTTGAGAAATGTGATTGAAGACATAACAAACAATCTGAAAAATAAGTCTTGGTTGTTGAATGTCCAGATTTGATGTGTTATGTGTATGTTCAAGGGTTATTCACCCCAATTTCCATGGGTCTAATCATAATTTGAAAACACTTCACACAAATAAAACACTCCTTAATCCTAAGGTCGACAGCCAATGGCAGAAAATCTCAAGCCCACAACTTAGAATCTCCTTTGATGCAAGTGTAGGGACACCTTTATGGGGTGTATTCACTCTTGTCTTTGCAAGAGAGGACAACTAGGGACCTCCAAGACTAGAAGGTTGACCCAATCACCCTCTCTTGGAAAGCTACGTGTAGCTTATGCTAAGCTGGGGATTTATATCTCATCTCAAGGGAGCCTTATGGTGAGTAACTTCAAGGTGTGATGCTACACCTTTGCACTAAGAATGACACCAAAAACAACTCAATCGATAGGGTGAGCTTATAACTAATTTTTTGCTATTCATTGCTTGGGGACTTGACGCCTTGTGAGTGTCCAACAATTCACTTAAGACTTTAACCAACCCTACTTGGGTACATTAGAATACCACACATAAATGTGAGTACTTCCCCTTTTGGATTGGCACTGTACGACCTAGGCTAATGTCGGTTTGGACTTGGCTTTGGCTTATTCTTTTATATAACAGCCTGAGGAAAAATGACTTTGGGTCATACCCCTTAGAGTGATTACTTCTCCAAAGGTAGTCCCTTCTAAAGGGTTATACAAAAGAGATACAAGTACAATTCTTTCGATCTCCAAGATCGTATAAAAATGTGAGGAGAAAGCATATACATGTATTTGTTCATACTAGAAAATGGTCATTAACTTTGGAAAACCAAATATGTGGTGTGCAAATGAGAGTTTTGAGAAGTGTTTTCGATTCCCAAGATCATATAAAATGTGAGGGAAGAGCATACACACCTTCAAACACAAACAATGGTTCTTTTTGACCTCAAATTGAAAATGTGACAATGAAAAGACACTCGTCCATTTTCGGTCCCAAATCCAAATGTTCCTATTTTAAGAAAAATCAAAACAAGAAAATCTTACAAGAACATGGATTAGTAGTCTTGATAAAAAATGTCTTGTCCCAATGACTTTCACAAGCTGCAAAACAAGTATTAGTAACATAAAAACCTCTATTCTACCGAATGGAAAGGGCATAAATAAGAAACTCTAAATTAAAACCCTAGTTACCAATAACATGAAAATGTGGCTCACTATGTCATAGATGCAACTCATTGTACTAAAATAGATGTGAAGAAATAGATTGTGACTACAGTGGACTATTAAAGAAAATGTGGCTCACGGTCAAAATAAATGCAACTCAATGTCTCACAGATGCGGTATATAACCTAAAAGTTACAAAAACACTCAAATATGGAAAACTTTCAAAAATATTGAGATGGAAATAATACAATTATTCTGTCAAGATGTGAAAATAAAAACTAGAGGCCCAAGAAATAACAGAAAACCCAAGAATAAACTGATTTAATAATCTGATCTATAGTTAAACAAAAGTGACTCTCTATGCCATAGATGTGGTTTTCTTCCTTCACAAAGGCATCACGCTGACTATTGAATGCATCATGTTGTACCATGAATGTGTCATTCTATCTCATGAATGCATCGTGATGTCTCTCAAATGCATCATTCTACCTTATAAATGCATCTCTGGCCTAAAAACTCACAATTTCTCACAAATTCTTTCAAATTTGGTCATTCGCATTGGGTTCACCAATGTAGAATAGGGTAAAATCATGGGAAAAAGTATGAATCACCAAAACTCAAATCCTAAAGACCCTAAACCAACAACGAAGCACAAATTAACATAGAAATATAAAATAATGAAGCAATATTACCATAATTCCTATGCCATGGTTGGTTCACCTTCATTTCCCTTCTCTATTTTTCTTTATATACTTGCTTGGCCTCACATTTTGAGTATGCAACAATAAGCCTAGTGATGATGATAGAAAAATATTGAAGGTTGTACTTTTCTCCTTGAAATTCAAATTTTGATTATTTGGTAGTTGATCCTTAGTTTCTCAGGCCTTTCAAATACAATGGTGAGGTCAATTTCACCCAAAATTCTTTGAAATATCAACTACCCTCTGAATCTAGCAACTGAAACCCTTCTTCAAACCCTTGTAGATCAGTCAAAACATAACAAAATTTGATAAAATGAAAGGTAAACCTGACTTTCTCTAATGCTCTAGATTTAATGGCGAGGTCCACAACACTCCAACTCACACCCAACAAAATTTTCATGCCAACATCGGTCCCTTAGATTTGGGAA
The DNA here is from genome assembly GCA_007115665.2 of Sequoiadendron giganteum. Classification (NCBI taxonomy): domain Eukaryota; kingdom Viridiplantae; phylum Streptophyta; class Pinopsida; order Cupressales; family Cupressaceae; genus Sequoiadendron; species Sequoiadendron giganteum. Next base: position 113,640,752 of record CM021101.1, read on the forward strand.
GAATTCTGCAACACTGAAGCTTTGATCCCATGTAGGAGTTTATGGTGAACTCATCAACACCCAGGAGCACCTGCAAGAAAATAATAACTTCCACAAGAGAGAAATGAAAAAAATATTATGCTATGATTATGGATGCAATATTTCTATAATTAATATGACAATGTACATATGAAGCCTTTCTTATATAGGCAAGGTGAGGGGTAGGATTAGACAAGATCATGAAAAGTTTCTTAATCCTATCACATGAGACAAATAGCTCATAACTACCTAGGACACAAGCATTAAATAAAAGCCAACTAGATAAGAGAAGTGACATCTAATACTTAACTAGAAATATCCCTTCCTGGGACCTAAGTGGGCTGAACATGTAAATAGGACCTAGATAGGTAAAAGACCTATTTACACCAACACTAGCATCATCTATCATATCCATAATCCTAGTCACATGTTCATCCATATCAAAAAAATTATACTATCATAATGAATATATATGTCCGCATATACAAATAATCATCATATCCATAGAATAATTATTTCCATAACATCAATATATCCATAAATCAAATAAACATTATATATAAAGATGAAGAAAATATAAAAGATGCAAAATAATAAGATAAAATAAAAAATTGGTTTACCTTTCCTTTTACCTTCTCATCCCTTGGATTGAGCTAAAATAGATGCACCCTTATCCAATTGATTTTATCTTCTTGATTGTTCAACTTATGTGGATGTGTATTTCTCTATGTATCATAAGATGGATTCTTTTGATAGTAATTGAGTATCATAAACTTAGCATAAATTTATGAATAAATATTGATAGAAAAGGCTCTAATTTCTAGATATTCAATGGCCAAAATTAAAAATTGATATGGATTATGTGATGGAGGATAAATATTGAAGGAAAATATGGAGGATTAGCCCCATGACAAGTGTCACAAGGTGGTGGCTTGAGACAATGACATGTAGCATGGGGAAGAGAGTTAGGTTTGCTCACACATCTATGAGCATACATTGGGAAAAATGTGAATTTGACAAGTGGAAGATAGATAGTAAATATAAGAGGGGGGAATCAATGAGAGTGACATGTGTATGGAAGAGGAAAGTGTAGGGTGGATACACATTTTTGAGAGGGACTCACACTTATGTGATCAATCAATAGAAGATTTCGGTCAAAGATGAAGTGGAAGGACAATATTACTCAAAGAATGAAGAAGGTTTTCATTAATAAGTTGTCATTGATGTAAACACTACATGATGAACTCCAAATTAGTATGAAGGATGTTTTATTTTGCAAAAAAAAATTTGGCTAAGTGTCTACACTGATAGCTTTAGCACGCAACGCCCTCTAGTATTTTGGTTTTAGTATGTTTTTCATGGATGTCACTAGCATATTATTTCAAAATTTTAGGTGTTCTAGGTAAGTGATTCAAAATTTGAAAGTAATAGAAGTTCGACAGATATGGCAAGTACATAGTTTTAATGTGTACTAGTTATTACCTAGCTATTCTGCATTCCTCTATGGATTTGAGCTAGTCATTGTGGTTTTGGGAGAATACTTACAAGTGTTAGTACATTGGATTTTCCAGTTGGTGTGACATTTTATGGTCCACATATCCTATGGTGGTGATCAATTGGAGTATTTTACCTTTTGGTTCTATGTTTGGCCAACTTAAGGTATTCATAGAGTTATGAAATTTAAATATGTGTTGTGAATGGAAAAGGGAGTTGTTATAGGTCCATGTTGACCTATATTTCTTGTTTTTTTGCCGTGAAAGAAATTTTGGTTTGAATTAGGTGCCAACAAGGCACGTTTTGTATAATTTAAGGCTACATCTAATTAGGCTGACCTAATTGATGTTTGTGAAGGAGTTTAGTATATATACAAGGTTGATTCAAGTTGATAGAGTAGAGATTTTTAATATATACATGATCTAAATACAAGAAGTGATGCGAAGTGTTACAGAATTGTGTGAATAAGTTGTGAGTGTTGAGAAAAGGTATGTGAATACAGAGCAGAGAAAAGACTTGTAATCCGAGATGATCAAAGTATGTTATGAGCTTCAAAGGAACTGAATCTAGCATATGATTAGATACACTTTACTCATTTCAGATTTGGGTTGTGAAGCCACCTCTTTGTATCTTTTCTTTTCTCTGTGAACAATGAGTTCACTTGGACATTGAGTCCTCTTGGTAGTGAGCCTTTCTGTAATATCTTATAACCATTTCTAACATATTGTGAGCTAATCCTCACCATGGTTTTTCCTGTCTTGGGTTTTCCACATAAAAATCTTGGTGTTCATGTGTTGTGTGTGTTATGGATTGATCATGATTTCATTCCTTATAATTGTTAAGTACGCTTTGAAAATTGGATGGTTAATAATTAGATGGTTTAATAGAATATTGATTCACCCCCCTCTTAGTATTTTGAGTGTTAAAAAAATATGAATTATGAACACTCACGTATGTGTGAGCATTGTAGAGGATTAGGTAAACCTATCACATGTTGGAAAGTTTGGGGATTTGAAGGATTTTTTAATTAAGGAACTTTTTAATGATGATTAGGATGGATTAGTTAGTTAGATTTAGAATAATTAATGAGTGGGGGATAAGGTTGGGTTAATTAACTTAATCAAGCTTTAGAAGAAGGGGTAAACATAATAAACTAAATAAGATTTAAATAATTATGGGGATAAACAATAATCAATTAAATAATAAACTATTCAATTAATTATAAGAAATTAGAAAATAGTGAATTGTAGAAAACAATTAATTAAATATTAATTTATTTGATTATAATGTAATGGGGGTCAATTTTGGGATGTCTACATTTTTCCCCTCTTTGATATGGTGTCACAACTAATAGAAGTAATATTTTAGAATAAAAGTTGTGGAATGGTGCCCCCTCAAGAGGTCGCCTAGAAATTTTTTTTGAGGTGAACTATTAAAAATAAGAAATGGAGGTTAGAAAGGTGTAGAAGATTAAAATTAAGGTGATTGGAAGAAAATTAGAGGAAAATAGATGAATATTTAGGAAATAGAAAAAGAAATGAGGGGAGCAGCAAAAAATTTATGGCCTAGGCCACTGAAAAGAGTTGGTGGACCTATAAATAGGACAAGAGGGACCTGTTTAGGCTTATTTATATTCACACCTTTATAATTTCCTAGCCCTTTTTTACAAATTGTTGAGACACCATGGTGAAAATTCAACACCATACAACTAGTTCTAATAGTACTAGTGGCTAGAGGATGTAGGAGTGTTGGTATGCACTAGTAATAGGGTCTCTAAGGGTAGTTTACAATGCATTAAATGCTAGAGGAAAGAGGATAAAATATAGGTGCTACTCCATAGATTAGCACTTGTTTTGGTTGATTTAGCATAATTATGATCAAATTATCACTTTCAATCATTATAGAACTTATGCATTAGGGGGCTCACTTGTGTGGGGTCAAGTGTGCTTGGCTAGTGTAGCACTTTCACAAGGTAGGTAACATGTGTGCATAATAGTTCTTGCAAAAGGTGGGTAGCACTTGTACATAAAATTAGTTGAATGCAAATAATTAGAAACATTAGGAAAACATGATAAATATGGTGAGGGACATGAAGAAAGGTTCTTCCAATGATAGGGAAATTGATCACTTTCATTTTTTAGTAGCAAGAGAATAGAGAG
>CM021101.1:113644522-113736737 GCA_007115665.2 Sequoiadendron giganteum
AACCTATCCCCAGAAGTACAAAGATTTCTAAGACCAAAGGAAAATGGCCGGAGAAATAAAGTGAATCATAACTAGGGAGTCTGGTATGCTTTCCCTGATTGTACAGTGATAAGGGTTTATGGGTTCGAAGGGGCTCCACACTTGATGCCACGAGTAGTTTCTAACCGAATTTCTTTTTTAGAAATTGTGAGGCAATTGGCAAAATCTAATTCCAAACACCTCAAAGGACATAGAAAATAGTCAATTATGCCTAGCACCTTATGTTTTGGAGACTTTACAATGGTTGCCAATGAAGGATATGGAGAAATTGATGGTAAATTAGCACAGTACAACCTACCTCTAGGTGATGTAAGGAAACAATTTGATGCAGAAGGGTTTATTCACAAGGTGAGATTATCGCAGGGGATATCAGGTTATGAACATTTGTTCTCAATCGAAGATGTCATAAGAAACCATGATAAGGCTTCCACCAAGGAAAGAATGGCCGCCTATAACAAGATTATGCTTGCAGAGGAATGGAAGAGGAAAAATGACCCATCTTATTCAAAGGCATTTGGTGAGATACAGGATCCTTTAACAAGAATTGAGCAACTCATCGCTAATGTCAATGAACTGGTAAAGGATGTTCCCCCAGTTGTTTTTGATGCACCTCATGCAACCTATTCAGGAGTACAAGCTAAAGACATAGAGCCTTTGGATTACATACCTTCACAGCCTACTCCTGAGGTATGTTTTTCTGTAGATACTGATATAAGTGAAGAAGAGCAGAGTGATGAAGAGGGTGAGCAGGTCAAGCAAATCAGTGCTCATGTGATTGCACAGTACGATCCTCCTCAAGAGCAGAATATTGTAAGATTTGAGTCATCAAATGAACTATCTGATGATGAGAGGGTCATGGTTGGACAGTAGTTTATTTTTTATTGTGATTTTGTTAAATCTTCTGAATTTAAATCATTTGTTTATGAATATAAAGGTAGAAAAATGAGACAATAGATACAGGATATCACTCCTGAACATGAGGCAACCGCTCTGGAGGAATTGAAAAGGGAGGTAGAAAAGGAAATGGAGTCCATCACTCTTGAAAGAGGTAGGGAATTGCTTCAAGAAGCTGGAGTGTTGCTCCTACCACGGTGGGATATTAGCTCTTCAATTGTATTTGATAGCTTCAGAAAAAGAGGTGATACGACAATGAACTTAACAAAAGAAGCAAGTGACAAAATGTATTCAGGATCTGGGTACAACCCAGATGAAGCCACCTTGCTTATTTGGTCACTGTATCCCCATGATAAAAGACCTGCTATAATTAGTAATCCAAACCAACTGTTTGGTCATCTCTTGGTTCAACGAGTAGTGGATACCAACCCTATGGAGAAAAAAAAGGGGCTCGTAGATAAGAATGCCATGAAAGGACAAATATTGCTGACATATAACAAGTTGGTAGAATCATATAACGGATATCATAACAGGCTTAGGGAAGATTTCAACTGCTTTGATTCAGTCCCACTCCCGAAACTTCATTTTGGCATTAGAAACCCACGAGAATATGATGATTGGAAGGAAGAGCTTGATGGGATTCTGATTGTTGTGTTGCAAGCAATAAATAACGAGGATATGGTTTTACAAAATAGTCATAAGAAACTTGAAAAAATAATATCTCTGGAATATGATATGAAAGAGGTGATCTCTAACGTGGACACCTATGTTGAACAAGAGTACATCCATCACCTCTCTGCAGTCAATATGTTTATTAGCCAAACTGTAGATTTGTCAGAATCAGATCCAACGGAACAACCATCAGATTCAGAGGAAGAACGCCAGTTGACAACATGATGAGCACCCTATCATGGAGTAGAAGCCTTGAACAGATCTTAGGTGGTTAGTGGTCATGGGCTTCTGCTTGGAGATTAACGAATCGGTGCATTCACCTGCGATATTATTTTATTTATAATTTGAGTTATGTTTAGTTGTCAAAACGTCATGACTTTTTGCAAGGGGTTTGTAGCTTGTTGCCTCTCATATATAAGAGAGATCAAGACCCCAATAGGAGATCAATGGATCATCACATCATTTTTAATTAGACTTTAGAGTAGAAAATAGTAAGAAGATAGATAATAGATTGCACCAATTCGCCCATCCATCTCATATCATAAACTATTTTTATAATGCATATCATTTGAACTTTGAAGATCAATACAATGGATAAGGTTACACAATAAGTTATTAACTTATTTGGATGTCTCCAAAGTGGTTGTTTATGTTATTCAAATTGTTTATGTTATTCAATTTGTCAGTACATTGAATTTGAATTCTTTGGGAATAGGGGTTGTGACCATGGGGTTTTAGATTTATTTATGGACATGATCAAGTAGTAATGTAGGCCACAAAATGGATCTTGTCACACAAATCTCTGCAATTTGTGCTAATCATAAAATCAAATGTAGTGTATTTTTGCAGTATGTGGGATGTGGATGAGGTGTAAGTTGGTGGATACTGATCAGGATTTTTAGTCCCAACATAACAGAAGCTAATAGTTCAACATCCATAACTTGTAATCTCTACCAAGAAGTAAATATAATTTGCTAGCCAGTTCAACATCCATAACTTGGAAGCTCTACCAAGAAGTAAATATAATGAGCTAATAGTTCATCACCTTATAGTTCAAATGATAAAATAAATAATACAGATAATTGAACATCATCACATTACTAAGGTATGAATTTGAGGTTTTTAATTTATTTTCACATGAAGGAGTACATATTGGCATTGGCAATGCAAAATCTTGCCAATTCCCAAAGACAAGTTTGCACAGAGCTGAGTTGGAAATTGGAAACTCATATTATCAAAGATTGAAAGTTAAAAATCAAGTCACTGTATCACCTTTTCTAGAAACTTCCACTCTTCAGGTGGTGGAATTGCCATTTTTTCTAATTGATGTTGTTTGAATTAAAGTTTTGTTAACATTTCATGATTGTAATTGGAAGTGGAACCTGTCTTGAATTCTTCAATCAATTTTGCATTCAAGGTTATCAATGTTCTGATGGAATCCAAATAGTTCACATCTGGGTTCTGAGGAAACTGGTCCAAATCAATCTTCCTTGCACCTTCCATCTTCTTTCTAAAACCATCCTTTCTAATGAATCAGTCATTTGTGTCAAAAGCCTTTGGAAAACCAAGCTCTATGAATTTCTTTACATTTTCATCCACCACCTTCATCTTGTCTACAACCAAATGCAAATATTCCTTTGTTCCACGTATTCTCGAACACTTTTCAATGATAGATGACAAATTCATTGAGGTTTCAATCTGATTAGTAACCCCTTTTAATTTCAAATCATTTTCACTGGCTTTGTAGACTATTTGTAGAACTTGATTTGCAAATTTCTCTAATTTCAGCACATTTTGGTTGTCCACTAAATATTTGTTGAGCTTCTTAAAATGTTGTCTGATAGCATCAATCAATTGAAACATGTCTTACAAATGATAAAACCTCTGCATTATTCCATCCCAGATATTTTGTTTCATATGCCTCACCGTATCTCTACAAAATGCAGATAACTTATTTTGAGAAGACTTAATTTCTTTTTTTCTTTTGTCATCTTTGTCTCCAATCTTTCATTTTTATTTCTTTGTTTCTCCAAAAAAAATTCCCACTGTGCATTTCCATTCGCAATGCTTAGTCTTAATTTTTCTAAAGTGGATTTTTCCTCATCATATTTCTTGTTGCTCTCATCTAGCCTTCGCTTCAGGTCATTCACTTCTCTTTCATTTGGTTTATTTTCTTTGCTTGTTGATGTAGAGGTAGATTTTATATTTATTTTTTCTAATTCATTTCTCTTATTATCTGCTACTTTCCTCTTTGCTTTCTCACTTGCTAGGTCTGCCTATAAATTTTCTATTTGGGTCTACAACCTTTTCTTCTCTCTATCTTGCTTTAGCAATGATGTGTACACCGATTCATTTTTCTTCTTTGATAGATTAATTTTATCAGTATTTTTTAGGCTAGAAAAATCCAATTAAAAATTGGTTATCTAGTATTCAAATCAATCCATTTGATTTGTTGGTTTGTTTTGAACTATGGGAACAACAATTGTGTACTCCATGATTTCTTTATTTGTGTCGAATGTGGGTAATACCATGGTTGTTGCAGGCTCTGAAGTTACAGCAGATGCACTCTCCATCACTTACTTCTTCTTCTTTTTACTCAAGTCTGATTTCTTTTTAAACTCTTCAATGAAATCATAACCTGGGGAGGCAGGAACAATGGAATGCTTGAAGGGAAAAGGAATAGGAGTACTTGTAGATTCTAATGATGTTGCAGCCACACTAACTGGAATTGCGGGAGTGCCTAGAAATAACTCCTTTATGGTGGACCTATCAAGATCCTTTGCCTCTTTTAATTGCCTTGATCACCTGGTGTTTTTGTGGTATCTTGTATTGTTTTCCTCTTGTGTGTAATTTGTTGTTGTAGCACATGTTGACCACTACTAGTACTACTACCCATACCATCGCCACAAATTGGCACTCCCAGTTTTACTGAGTTGTCCACCAAGGGTATGTCCTAGTTGTGATTGTATCTGACCATGAGGATGAGGATTATAAGCTCTAACAAATTGAGTTTGACTTGTATGCCCTTGGTCTAATTTTTCACCTCCAAGGCCAAGGCGAGATTTATCAATTGGTTTTCTATGCTCAACATTTGTTACCATCCAAGGGCCTTGTCTTTTGGACCCCAAAGGACCACCTTCATAACCAATTTTTCCAAGTATGGTTTCTCCTGAAATATATGCTAAAGCATATGCTTCTTTCGCGGCCTCACTTAAACCAGGTTTGTAATTGTCATGGCTTTGTTCTACTTCTTCATTATCATCATTAGATTCATCATCACTTTCTTTGTTTCCATGTTCATCAAGATGCTCTATATTCCACAATTTTCTAAACTCTTTATCTTCTTCATTAGCTTCATACTCTGCAAGAGCTCTTGGATCACCTAGGTCCTTCCTCATAGACCAAAAGGCAGTAATTTTTTATCATGACCAATTTTTATCAGTAACTTCCTTCTCTAGAGAACTTGGAATTTTTACTCTACTAGATGTTTTATCACTTTTTTCATAAAAATTGTTGTATGTCGTGATTGTCTTTTGGTGCAATGCCATAATTTCTGCTAACAATTGTTCAAAAGAAATACCATTCTGAACAACACTTTTCTCCATTGCTATTTTGACCTCATCCCAAGAATCCTTGTTTCTCAAGTTTTCAAGCAAGGGTTTACTTTGATGTTGAATTCTAGTTGTAGCATTCCTATTGGACACAATCATTGATTTAATGATGTCACATGGATCATACTACCAGTGACATATAGCATCAAATTCAAAAAAAATCAAAAGATTATGTGCCACACTAAATGCTTTTCTCTCGAATGTGAACCCTCCACATGAAAAAGGTAAAGAAGGAAATAAGGTCTTCTTTTGCTAATTGAGAAAGTGTAGTTCATCAGCACTCTGCACCTGCCTTACATATTTCAATGCAAAAACCCTTTATGTCACATGTATTATAAGTTTGTATGGTTGTACTCCTGATCCATAAAATCTTAGCACAATATATTCTTCCATTAAGTACCAATCAGCCAATTGAATTTATTTTCCTAGTTGCATGCAGTTTCTACATGACATACGCAATCTAGCCATTGGAGCATTTATAATTTCTTAATGCAATGGAGCCAAAAAGTAGTCTACAAAATGACTGTAGTTCCTTCGAGAATCATGCATCCTTATCTCAGTGGTCCATTCATATTCTGGAGCCAATTTCTTTTCCTATGCATTACTGTAGGGTTGAATCTGATGCTTGTTGGTCTGAAACTTTCCTCTAAATTTGAATACAAAAAGATAGCACAAGTAGGATGTGAACCTAAATGTCTTGGTGGAACCTGCTTTAATCATTAAAAATTGTTTATGCATGGATTCTAAAATGTGCTAAATATAATTATATTTGACATGTTCAACACCATAATGGATATTAAATACCATTTCAAGGAGGCTTGCACCCACTTCCAAATTGCTATCCAAACCGAGGCAAAATGCTAGCATGGAAATAGTATCATGAACCCATGGTTTTAAAATATCCAAATTATAAGGAGGCTTATGATCACCTTTCAATTTGTTTCTATCCTGAACTATTTTATTTAAGAAATTATTTTTCTCCCTTTCTTCCACTGCTTCATAATCACTAGCAAGCTTTTCTAGGTCAATATGGTCATTTCCAAATTCTTCAGTTGTAAACCCCAACACTTTTCTAGGTTCTTTTGCATTAATGGATAACAATTCTACTTGGCTATCTTTATTAACAATTGCTCTTTTCTTATCATCATAATTTTTGGTACACACAATGATAAATTTTGGGCAAGGGAAAACTTCATGTAATATCATGTGCCCTAATCCAGTTACTGACGGTGCACAGATACTATTAACTTGTGTTTGCTTTGCAGCCTTATTCTGAGATGAAAATCTAAGTTCTAAGGTATGCCTACCATAGATTTCAAGGTCATAAATATCATGGTACCCATCAGTGAAACCTACGGTTTTAAGCAATTCTACATGATGTATTTTTTAATCGAACATTGCTCTAGTAGTACTGGTGGTAGACATGCTTATACAATGTGAAGTTTTGAAATTTGAATTCCCTAATACCTATTAGTCCTCCTTAATTTTTCTTAATTCTTAAGTCCCTAAACCCAAACTTCAAAGTTTGACAAAATAAGATTTTAAGAAATGTCAAATGATGAAACGTAGCCGCAGGAATTTTTCACTTACCCAGATTTTGAGTCTTGATTCTTGAAGAGATTAAGGCTGACAGTCGTGGAAACTGGAATGGATTTTTTGGAAGTGGAACTGTGGAATCCAAAACAATGTGGTGCACTGCAATGAGCAATCTGAAGAGTGAAGACTGAAATTTCCTCATGTGCTGACCCTCACTTAGCAATATAAAGTGTTTTTTTCTCAAAATTGGAACATTAAAGTGAATCAAACATCTTAAGTCTACATGTTACAAATTCCAAACCGTTGATCTTTCTAAATCTAATGGTTATAGGGTAATTCTGGAGGTTTAAGTTTGCAATCCTATCGCTCTATGCATTTCATTCCGGAATGCAACTACAACCATACATCAAATGTTCATCCAACGGTTGAAACTTGAGTAATTTATGATATTAACTTTTTAAAAAAACATGACAAATGTCTTTTAAAGTTTTTTTAAACTTTTGTGTACTAGGATTGGTATCAAGGCTAAGGGGTCGGTAACTTAACGTTGCAAAGGTGAAAGGACTTGAAAAAAATTCTACGTGTGCTGACCCTCTCACTTAAAAGTTGAAAAAATATCACTTGAAATTTGACACTTAGCAGTACAAATTGCTTTAAATACTTTTTCTTTCAAAATTGGAACATTAAAGTTGCAAATTTTTAACCGTTGGTTTTTCTAAATCTAATGGTTATAGGGTGATTCCGGAGGTTTAATTTTGCAAGCCTATCGCTCTTTGCATTTCATTCTGGAATGAAAATACAACCATACATAAAATGATCATCCAACGGTTGAAACTTGACTAATTTATTATATTAACTTTAAAAAATAAACATGACACATTGACACATGTGTTTTAAAGTTGTTTTAAAATTTTGTGCACTAGGATTAGCATCAAGGCCAAGGGGCCGGTAACTTAACATTGCAAAGGACTTTAAAAAATATCCCCGTGTGCTAACCCTCTCACTTAAAAGTTAAAAAAAATCACTTGACAGTTGACACTTAGCAATATAAAGTGCTTTAACTACTTTTTTTTTTCAAAATTGGAACATTAAAGTTGCAAATTTTTAACTATTGATCTTTCTAAATCCAATGGTTATAGGGTGATTCTAGAGGTTTAAGTTCGAAAGCTTATCACTCTATGCATTTGAAATCCCGTACTCGTAGTCCTTCCCCCATTCCTAACAAAATTCAATACCATTGGCCTAACAATGCTTCATCGGCGAAACCCCCATCACAACCCTGTCGATGGCCCAAAGAAAATAGTTCACAACCTAGTACCGGTGTAACAATACTCTATCAGGATGACTCATAAGGTGCTCTCCCTAATATACCAATAGATTCAACAAAAGTAAGTACATCATTGTAACACATAAATATCGATGGAATGAATGATTTCATTCCCCCAATGGCTCGATATAACCATGAATTATCAAGTGCATATTGCATAAAGTATATTACTTAATTTCTTAAGGGAAAAAAATTGATTTGAATATATTAATATAAATAGACACTGAATTTTTGAACTCAAAAAATAACTCTTTACCGTAATTTTAAATGAATAATGAAGAATAGCACAACACAACCATTTATTTTATTGCAATTGAATTTCAATGTCACATTATTACATATATTTTCAAAGATGAGTAGTTGTAGAGCAGGCAAGCTCCTGTTTTGTATAAATAACATATGTCAGTGTGTCACTTTACATAGACACAATTTAATAATTTATTCCAATTTTTTTCTCATTACAATGGATTACAAATTGATTCCAATTTCCAAGTTTTTGTTGGTGATAATACAAATGTAACTCTAAATAATAAATGCATGATTCCAAGCTTCTACTCGTGACAACGTAATACAAATGTGGCATTGAAAATTAAGTTTAAATGCAAGGGATTTGCCCAATTCCAACCATGCTAGGGGAAAGGGGGTTCTAATCATTCTAGGGAAATGGGAGTTGTGAAGATACAAAATGTACTTATCCCCTTTGAGAACCAGAGTCATGCAAAAGATGTAATACAAATGTGTCTCTGAAAATAAATACATGGAACTTGCTAGGCCAACAATGCTAGGGAAAAGGGAGTTGTGGGGATACAAAAATAGAAAATCTGCTCCCATCTTTTGCACGCAGCTTCCATGCACTGGTATAGCACTTACCTCCATCGGAGCTCCTCATCCTGGTTCAAAACCTATCTGAGAAGTCAAGTTAACCAAATCAACTTCTTTCCAATTCCACCCATTCTGAACTTGAAGTAAATTCATCTTTTACTGATTACTCTGTAACTACATAGCTATAGACAGGAGAATTTGCAGTATCCCCAATAATACCACATCATCTTCTTCTTGAATCCTTATTAACCCTAGAAAATTAAAACCCTTGTGATACTATCCACTATTCACTATCCCTATTTATGGGCCACCAAACACCAGTGCCGCTACCAGCCTGGGTATAATGATAATCATGATTTGTGTATAATTAAAATCTTTAATTTGATTGATGTTTGGCTACACGCAAACTATAACTCAAGCTGACAAGCTGTCTAAATCACCAGTGCCACTCAAACGATATGAAATCATTACAAATCTTGTTTCATTAAATCTATGTGTTATCCAAGAAATTTCTTTGGATGTTCATATCACATATGGCATTAATCACCGCCACTGACAGCACTAGTAGTATGAAAAACCAAACTATCTTCAAAAAGATTGAGAATTTCAATTAAATGAAATGTACAACATCGATGCATTGAAAAGATATAATGAGTGATGAGCGATGAGCCTTGATCTCGCCACATGGTTGCATCTAACAGTTCTAGTGTTATTCTGGAGGTCTCAATTCGGAAGTCTAGTGCTTCAGAGATTTACTTCCGGAATGCAACTACATTCGTCCATCAAAAATTCATCGAACGGTCATAGATTATATTAATTTTCACTAACATTTGGCTTCAAAAATAATAAATATGTTGACAGTTGTTCGCATTCCAGACTCTTTATGAAGGAATTTGAATGTACGGAAAATATGTCCCAGAATTTGATATTTTCGCCAACCAAACTGATTTTTATTGGCATATCTGTTTATTTCGCCACTAAAATTTTTTATTACTTTGAGATTATGTTTAATTCACCAATGAAAATATTTTTTTTTCTTTGAAAAAATGTTTTATTTGCCAACATTTTTTTTTTTTGTTCTGAAAATAGGGTTGATTCGCCAAAAGAAAAAAAAAAATTGGTTTGAAAAAAGGTTTAAATCGCCAATGAAAAAAAATGTATTCGTTTAGAAAAAATTGCATTTCACCACGATTTTCCACAGACTTCTAGAGATTGTAAAAGATTCGCCCATTGGGATTATTATTTTTTCCCGAAAAACTAAAAAAATCGCCAATAAAATTAATATTTTTATCAGGAATAATACAAGATTCGTCAGGATTTTACACCTTAGCCGAGGGGGGGGTTTCTTAAAGTTTTCCCTAGTCTCCTAGTCTAAAGTCTGCAAAAGTGTATGCAACTAATGGTGAATTAGGATTTGACTAAGCAAATGCAATGATGGCAAGCTAAAGAATGCAATGGCATTCTAAGTGAATGCAATGAAATGAATGGATTGAAATGAGCAAGTCCGTAGTTTGATGAGATGATTACTATTAGGAATTGGTTCAAAATATTACTACACAAGGATCTCCTAAAAAAAATTAACAACTAGCAAAATTACAGTTCACTATCATACAGTTGCATTTTACTGTCTCAAGCAATTATGTCTCACTATTTGTCAAAGGTGGTTTATTGTCTTGCAAATACATATTTCTATTTTCATTAGATGAGATGCTTTTTTTTTCAATTATGGTGAACAATGTTTTGATCCTATTTTGAATGTTTTATATTGATTTTTCATCTTGGGTATTTGAGAAATGTGATTGAAGACATAACAAACAATCTGAAAAATAAGTCTTGGTTGTTGAATGTCCAGATTTGATGTGTTATGTGTATGTTCAAGGGTTATTCACCCCAATTTCCATGGGTCTAATCATAATTTGAAAACACTTCACACAAATAAAACACTCCTTAATCCTAAGGTCGACAGCCAATGGCAGAAAATCTCAAGCCCACAACTTAGAATCTCCTTTGATGCAAGTGTAGGGACACCTTTATGGGGTGTATTCACTCTTGTCTTTGCAAGAGAGGACAACTAGGGACCTCCAAGACTAGAAGGTTGACCCAATCACCCTCTCTTGGAAAGCTACGTGTAGCTTATGCTAAGCTGGGGATTTATATCTCATCTCAAGGGAGCCTTATGGTGAGTAACTTCAAGGTGTGATGCTACACCTTTGCACTAAGAATGACACCAAAAACAACTCAATCGATAGGGTGAGCTTATAACTAATTTTTTGCTATTCATTGCTTGGGGACTTGACGCCTTGTGAGTGTCCAACAATTCACTTAAGACTTTAACCAACCCTACTTGGGTACATTAGAATACCACACATAAATGTGAGTACTTCCCCTTTTGGATTGGCACTGTACGACCTAGGCTAATGTCGGTTTGGACTTGGCTTTGGCTTATTCTTTTATATAACAGCCTGAGGAAAAATGACTTTGGGTCATACCCCTTAGAGTGATTACTTCTCCAAAGGTAGTCCCTTCTAAAGGGTTATACAAAAGAGATACAAGTACAATTCTTTCGATCTCCAAGATCGTATAAAAATGTGAGGAGAAAGCATATACATGTATTTGTTCATACTAGAAAATGGTCATTAACTTTGGAAAACCAAATATGTGGTGTGCAAATGAGAGTTTTGAGAAGTGTTTTCGATTCCCAAGATCATATAAAATGTGAGGGAAGAGCATACACACCTTCAAACACAAACAATGGTTCTTTTTGACCTCAAATTGAAAATGTGACAATGAAAAGACACTCGTCCATTTTCGGTCCCAAATCCAAATGTTCCTATTTTAAGAAAAATCAAAACAAGAAAATCTTACAAGAACATGGATTAGTAGTCTTGATAAAAAATGTCTTGTCCCAATGACTTTCACAAGCTGCAAAACAAGTATTAGTAACATAAAAACCTCTATTCTACCGAATGGAAAGGGCATAAATAAGAAACTCTAAATTAAAACCCTAGTTACCAATAACATGAAAATGTGGCTCACTATGTCATAGATGCAACTCATTGTACTAAAATAGATGTGAAGAAATAGATTGTGACTACAGTGGACTATTAAAGAAAATGTGGCTCACGGTCAAAATAAATGCAACTCAATGTCTCACAGATGCGGTATATAACCTAAAAGTTACAAAAACACTCAAATATGGAAAACTTTCAAAAATATTGAGATGGAAATAATACAATTATTCTGTCAAGATGTGAAAATAAAAACTAGAGGCCCAAGAAATAACAGAAAACCCAAGAATAAACTGATTTAATAATCTGATCTATAGTTAAACAAAAGTGACTCTCTATGCCATAGATGTGGTTTTCTTCCTTCACAAAGGCATCACGCTGACTATTGAATGCATCATGTTGTACCATGAATGTGTCATTCTATCTCATGAATGCATCGTGATGTCTCTCAAATGCATCATTCTACCTTATAAATGCATCTCTGGCCTAAAAACTCACAATTTCTCACAAATTCTTTCAAATTTGGTCATTCGCATTGGGTTCACCAATGTAGAATAGGGTAAAATCATGGGAAAAAGTATGAATCACCAAAACTCAAATCCTAAAGACCCTAAACCAACAACGAAGCACAAATTAACATAGAAATATAAAATAATGAAGCAATATTACCATAATTCCTATGCCATGGTTGGTTCACCTTCATTTCCCTTCTCTATTTTTCTTTATATACTTGCTTGGCCTCACATTTTGAGTATGCAACAATAAGCCTAGTGATGATGATAGAAAAATATTGAAGGTTGTACTTTTCTCCTTGAAATTCAAATTTTGATTATTTGGTAGTTGATCCTTAGTTTCTCAGGCCTTTCAAATACAATGGTGAGGTCAATTTCACCCAAAATTCTTTGAAATATCAACTACCCTCTGAATCTAGCAACTGAAACCCTTCTTCAAACCCTTGTAGATCAGTCAAAACATAACAAAATTTGATAAAATGAAAGGTAAACCTGACTTTCTCTAATGCTCTAGATTTAATGGCGAGGTCCACAACACTCCAACTCACACCCAACAAAATTTTCATGCCAACATCGGTCCCTTAGATTTGGGAAGAATTCTGCAACACTGAAGCTTTGATCCCATGTAGGAGTTTATGGTGAACTCATCAACACCCAGGAGCACCTGCAAGAAAATAATAACTTCCACAAGAGAGAAATGAAAAAAATATTATGCTATGATTATGGATGCAATATTTCTATAATTAATATGACAATGTACATATGAAGCCTTTCTTATATAGGCAAGGTGAGGGGTAGGATTAGACAAGATCATGAAAAGTTTCTTAATCCTATCACATGAGACAAATAGCTCATAACTACCTAGGACACAAGCATTAAATAAAAGCCAACTAGATAAGAGAAGTGACATCTAATACTTAACTAGAAATATCCCTTCCTGGGACCTAAGTGGGCTGAACATGTAAATAGGACCTAGATAGGTAAAAGACCTATTTACACCAACACTAGCATCATCTATCATATCCATAATCCTAGTCACATGTTCATCCATATCAAAAAAATTATACTATCATAATGAATATATATGTCCGCATATACAAATAATCATCATATCCATAGAATAATTATTTCCATAACATCAATATATCCATAAATCAAATAAACATTATATATAAAGATGAAGAAAATATAAAAGATGCAAAATAATAAGATAAAATAAAAAATTGGTTTACCTTTCCTTTTACCTTCTCATCCCTTGGATTGAGCTAAAATAGATGCACCCTTATCCAATTGATTTTATCTTCTTGATTGTTCAACTTATGTGGATGTGTATTTCTCTATGTATCATAAGATGGATTCTTTTGATAGTAATTGAGTATCATAAACTTAGCATAAATTTATGAATAAATATTGATAGAAAAGGCTCTAATTTCTAGATATTCAATGGCCAAAATTAAAAATTGATATGGATTATGTGATGGAGGATAAATATTGAAGGAAAATATGGAGGATTAGCCCCATGACAAGTGTCACAAGGTGGTGGCTTGAGACAATGACATGTAGCATGGGGAAGAGAGTTAGGTTTGCTCACACATCTATGAGCATACATTGGGAAAAATGTGAATTTGACAAGTGGAAGATAGATAGTAAATATAAGAGGGGGGAATCAATGAGAGTGACATGTGTATGGAAGAGGAAAGTGTAGGGTGGATACACATTTTTGAGAGGGACTCACACTTATGTGATCAATCAATAGAAGATTTCGGTCAAAGATGAAGTGGAAGGACAATATTACTCAAAGAATGAAGAAGGTTTTCATTAATAAGTTGTCATTGATGTAAACACTACATGATGAACTCCAAATTAGTATGAAGGATGTTTTATTTTGCAAAAAAAAATTTGGCTAAGTGTCTACACTGATAGCTTTAGCACGCAACGCCCTCTAGTATTTTGGTTTTAGTATGTTTTTCATGGATGTCACTAGCATATTATTTCAAAATTTTAGGTGTTCTAGGTAAGTGATTCAAAATTTGAAAGTAATAGAAGTTCGACAGATATGGCAAGTACATAGTTTTAATGTGTACTAGTTATTACCTAGCTATTCTGCATTCCTCTATGGATTTGAGCTAGTCATTGTGGTTTTGGGAGAATACTTACAAGTGTTAGTACATTGGATTTTCCAGTTGGTGTGACATTTTATGGTCCACATATCCTATGGTGGTGATCAATTGGAGTATTTTACCTTTTGGTTCTATGTTTGGCCAACTTAAGGTATTCATAGAGTTATGAAATTTAAATATGTGTTGTGAATGGAAAAGGGAGTTGTTATAGGTCCATGTTGACCTATATTTCTTGTTTTTTTGCCGTGAAAGAAATTTTGGTTTGAATTAGGTGCCAACAAGGCACGTTTTGTATAATTTAAGGCTACATCTAATTAGGCTGACCTAATTGATGTTTGTGAAGGAGTTTAGTATATATACAAGGTTGATTCAAGTTGATAGAGTAGAGATTTTTAATATATACATGATCTAAATACAAGAAGTGATGCGAAGTGTTACAGAATTGTGTGAATAAGTTGTGAGTGTTGAGAAAAGGTATGTGAATACAGAGCAGAGAAAAGACTTGTAATCCGAGATGATCAAAGTATGTTATGAGCTTCAAAGGAACTGAATCTAGCATATGATTAGATACACTTTACTCATTTCAGATTTGGGTTGTGAAGCCACCTCTTTGTATCTTTTCTTTTCTCTGTGAACAATGAGTTCACTTGGACATTGAGTCCTCTTGGTAGTGAGCCTTTCTGTAATATCTTATAACCATTTCTAACATATTGTGAGCTAATCCTCACCATGGTTTTTCCTGTCTTGGGTTTTCCACATAAAAATCTTGGTGTTCATGTGTTGTGTGTGTTATGGATTGATCATGATTTCATTCCTTATAATTGTTAAGTACGCTTTGAAAATTGGATGGTTAATAATTAGATGGTTTAATAGAATATTGATTCACCCCCCTCTTAGTATTTTGAGTGTTAAAAAAATATGAATTATGAACACTCACGTATGTGTGAGCATTGTAGAGGATTAGGTAAACCTATCACATGTTGGAAAGTTTGGGGATTTGAAGGATTTTTTAATTAAGGAACTTTTTAATGATGATTAGGATGGATTAGTTAGTTAGATTTAGAATAATTAATGAGTGGGGGATAAGGTTGGGTTAATTAACTTAATCAAGCTTTAGAAGAAGGGGTAAACATAATAAACTAAATAAGATTTAAATAATTATGGGGATAAACAATAATCAATTAAATAATAAACTATTCAATTAATTATAAGAAATTAGAAAATAGTGAATTGTAGAAAACAATTAATTAAATATTAATTTATTTGATTATAATGTAATGGGGGTCAATTTTGGGATGTCTACATTTTTCCCCTCTTTGATATGGTGTCACAACTAATAGAAGTAATATTTTAGAATAAAAGTTGTGGAATGGTGCCCCCTCAAGAGGTCGCCTAGAAATTTTTTTTGAGGTGAACTATTAAAAATAAGAAATGGAGGTTAGAAAGGTGTAGAAGATTAAAATTAAGGTGATTGGAAGAAAATTAGAGGAAAATAGATGAATATTTAGGAAATAGAAAAAGAAATGAGGGGAGCAGCAAAAAATTTATGGCCTAGGCCACTGAAAAGAGTTGGTGGACCTATAAATAGGACAAGAGGGACCTGTTTAGGCTTATTTATATTCACACCTTTATAATTTCCTAGCCCTTTTTTACAAATTGTTGAGACACCATGGTGAAAATTCAACACCATACAACTAGTTCTAATAGTACTAGTGGCTAGAGGATGTAGGAGTGTTGGTATGCACTAGTAATAGGGTCTCTAAGGGTAGTTTACAATGCATTAAATGCTAGAGGAAAGAGGATAAAATATAGGTGCTACTCCATAGATTAGCACTTGTTTTGGTTGATTTAGCATAATTATGATCAAATTATCACTTTCAATCATTATAGAACTTATGCATTAGGGGGCTCACTTGTGTGGGGTCAAGTGTGCTTGGCTAGTGTAGCACTTTCACAAGGTAGGTAACATGTGTGCATAATAGTTCTTGCAAAAGGTGGGTAGCACTTGTACATAAAATTAGTTGAATGCAAATAATTAGAAACATTAGGAAAACATGATAAATATGGTGAGGGACATGAAGAAAGGTTCTTCCAATGATAGGGAAATTGATCACTTTCATTTTTTAGTAGCAAGAGAATAGAGAGTGGGTTGCGACCATTAAGTAAATTGGAAATGGAATAACTTGAGTAGAAGTGGTGGAAGTAGAAAGCCATTGAGGTGGAAGTTTATATTAAGCATCTTGCATTGTTGTAATAAGACATCCAAATGAGGATGGTATAAATTCATACAATTTTAAATAATAGAATTTTTTAGGTGTTACATCAAATTACAAAAGAATTGATAACTTTGTTGTTGAACACTAGGTCTCTTTTAAGAAAGAAATTGAAACTATTTTCATAAATGATTGTAGTTAGTATATATATATTTTTTTAAGTTAAAAATCTAGTTAACTATTGATTCATGGCTTCTTTGAACTCCTATAAGTTGGACTCTACTATATATTTATCAATATTAAAATTGTTGGGCATTTAGTATGTTTTTAGGTAGAATTTGATAATATTTGTCCTAGTTAAGCACTCTTTAGTAGTTGTGACTTTTAGAATATGAGTTCACTATTATATTGTCATGAATACATTTTTGTATTGAGCAACTTCAAAACTTCTAGATTGAGTTGTGGTTTCTCATGAATTCTCTTTTGTATTTACCTTTAAAATTATATATCATTCTTATTTTATTTATGTAGTAAAATTTATATATTGAGTTGTCGTATGGTTTGTCATAGGAAATTATACCTCTTACCTCTTGCTCAAGTTTTCCAATTCTTTTGCTAGTCTCAATCATCATAGCCAAAATATGATCCAATTTAGCCTCAAATTTTTCTACACCTTGGCCTACCTCTTAGCTATCCCCAAGGTTGGTTCTTGTTCTAACCATTATCACAAGTTGAGATTCACCTAGAGGTTTCATTTCAATTAGATCCTATGAAGGCTTACTTAGCATTCTAAACCATTTCTAAGACATTCATTCACAAGAAGTTGAGAGAAGAGTTTTGCACAATTTTTCCAAATCAAAATTTTTATTAAGATCAAAGTATTTCAATATCCATGTATTTACATAGAGTGACTATTTAGATAGTCTAAGGGAGAATATCCCTTGGATTCACTTTTTGATACATATCTAAGTGGGACATATCCCTCAGATTTTTGTTCCAATACATTGTCGAAGGGTGCATAACCTTCAAACTCACTCTTAGATACATAATTTTGTGGGAAATATCCCTCTGATTCGCCACTAGAGTAAATTACAATAAATTTTGACATTTAAAGGAAATGAGGGTCCCTAAAGATCATGGTAGGACTTACACTCCATTTTGAGGGCATATCCCTCGAAAGTAGTACAAAATCTGATTTTGCAAGAGAGATAGGAGGTACAAAGTTAGTAGCCTCAAGCATCCTCTTTCTTTTTTTACTGATGTGGGACAACGAATGACTAAAGGTCTCAGTTTCACTCAACCATATTGTGTTGTCGTAATTGGTCCCCTCTATAGTTCTAATAATGGCTTCCCTTTCCTTCTTGGCCTTGAGGTAGCACGCATTCCTGATTCCTAACTTTCTTACAGTCATCTTGAGACACACCATCCTTGCATAAGAAGTCCAAATATTAGACTCGTATAATGTTGATGAAATCATAGTGAGCAAATAGGTTCCAAAGTTTAACCTGGTATCTCTAATACCACGTGTGACAAGCCCAAAGTTTAACCCAATGAATTTACCTATGTTTAACCCACATGTAAATAGTATATGCTTGCACTTTATAGCAATAAAAAAATTATTTTCTATTTCAATAACAAGATTCACATTTGAAATAATCCCATTTCAAGCTCCCATTGCATTTACAAAAGAAACATTACAAAATCTCAAGTAATAATTTCATTTTACATAATCCCATGTAATGATAATATTTTTCCATTTATAATTCCCATAAAGATAGAGATACATGAGTACATACATAGCTTCCAAGAGCTTTAATAGATAGAGATACAAATGGTCCAAATGTCCTTTTATGCCAACTATATGAGGGAGAGCATCACTCAAGCACCTTTTTTCCAACCACAGACTTACTGCGGTCCCTCGCACATCTACCTAACTGGTAAGATGGCCCTACCCTTTGATAGGTAACCTCGTAATAATAGCCTCCCTGATCATGGTGTTGTGCCCTACATATTAGAGATACCATATATTGGCTACAACCTACATGTATGATGTTCCCTGCCTAGTATGCAAACCTAGATCACAATGAATCAACAAGTGTAAACAGTGGATACTTACACTACTTTGGCCAAAGTTTGATATAATCATTCACTCAGAAGTGAATTTGTATGTTTTCCCACCCCTTTGCTTGATTGGTTATTTTGACCATTCAACCAAAAAGGTAATGACATATATCTAAGAGATCAACTAGGTTATTCCCATCCAACAATTATCCTAACCCCGGGAATAACCAAGTTAACCACCTATGTTTAAAACTGACATCTTCAACAAAATACTTCAAGATAATATTATTTCCCACATTTTATAGTCTATGTAAGCATGCATATGGTTTATGACAACCTAGGTATTGTTCAAATAGCGAACATTATCATAATTCTATCATAGAGAATACATACATATATACATATATATATATATATAAATGGTTTCATCAAAAAAGAATTCACCAAAGTTCAAGAAATCTCATGGGTAGCTGCACCAATCTGTGACACAATTTTGGCTCTTAAGATGCCACTTTTTTTCTGAAATCAGCAAAATCTGATTTGCACGAGAAAATGAAGATACTTACGCTCAAAATTTCAAGATGCGGCAAGAACAAAAGTTGAAGTGCTCTAAGTCTAGTTTCTAAGCTACTATGTTTTTTTGAAATTAATGAAGATTAAGGGTCTCAAAAAGGCGGGGGGGGTGCCAAAATAGGTCTTATTTTTATCAAAAAAAATAGCATAGCGGTTGAGGGCTCCCCCATTTTTGATTAACTTTTTTTTAGAATTTAAAAAATCCCAACGGTGAGAAATTAGCTAACACCATTTAGTTTATCCTCATTCTTTCGGGTAATTTTTTTAATGAATATATAATATTTTATGAATTTTCAAAGTGGACACATCCTAAAAAGCTAAAATTTGAGCGTGCTCCCTGCCAATTTTTTTGCAAACTAATCGAAAATTGATTTTTTTTTCATCATGTGTATAATGGAGTCTAGTTTCAAAAAATGTAATTTGTTTCACATTTCGATGAACGAGTAAAAATCTATCCTAAACGTAGCACATGTTGGTTTTTGACCAAAAATGAAGGCATTTACAATATAAGCCATGGATCAAAACCTTAACTAAATCAAAATGAAAAAAATTATATATTTAGATAGCTAAGAGAGAGGTTAACGCTATCGAGGTTTTTTTATAAACTTGCATTGAAAGACGTGCAAATGAGACGAGGAGCACAGACGAAAATTTGAAGAAATTTTGCACCCTTTCAAAAAATCACGTCATTTTCATGAAATGGTTGTCCAAAACCTTTGGGCCGGATGCCCCATGCAAATTCCAACCCATAGGGTTGGTATTTCCCAATGCAACTTATTTGGCGCTCGCCAAATGGGCTGCTTCATTTGGCTCTTGCCAAATGGGTTGCTTCATTTGGCATGTGCCAAATTTGGCGAGCACCAAATGTCATTCATGACTTTTGGAATGCATTTCTGTAAACTCTTTGATTTTCGCGTTCTCTGTTAGGGAAACTATATACATGAAATAAGAATTTAAGTACAAGCTGACATTTACATATGGACATTTAATTTCTTATACTTTAAGTTATATTTCATGTATATATAGGTAGGATGTTTTAGAGTGGATTCAGATCTCTAGGAGTTATAATGCAAATTCTAGTTTTTGGAAGATCTTAAAAAATTTAGACAGTAAAATTTCAGTAATCGGCATGTCAAATTTCAATAATCAGGAGGTCAAATTTTAGTACTCAAGAGGTCAAATTTCATCTTTCTCTCTCTATCTCACTCATTTTCATCTCTTATTCTCTAGACCTCTCTCTCTCACTATCTCCATCCCTTTATATAACAATATTGTCCTTGAGCTCATGAACTATGTCTCTACATGTCCATCTCTCTCTCCTTCCCTCTCCAATATCTATCTCCCTCCCTCCTTCCCTCTCTACATTTCTCTATCTCCTGTCCCTCTCCTTTTATCTCTATATATCTCTCTCTACTCTCTATATCACCTCTCTCTATACCTACCTATCCCTCTCTCCCTCTCTCTCCCCTCTTTCTCTCTCTTTGTGCTTCTCTCTCTCTCTCCTTCCCTCTCTACTCTCTATCTTTCCATTCTCTCTCTCCTTACCTCTCTAGTTATCTCTATCTCACTTCTCTACTCTATATTTTTCCCACTCCCTCCCTCCCTCTCTCTCTATCAAGTCTCTCCCTCCTACCCCCTCTCCCTCTGCCAAGTCTCTCTCTCTCACTCACTCCTTTTATCTCTATCCCTTCTACCCTTAACCCTCTACCCTCTACCCTCTATCTCTCTCTCACTCCCTCCCTCTCTCTCTCACTCGCTATATCACTCTCCACTATACCCTTAACCCTAAACCCTTACAAACTCTATCCTCTACCCTCTACCCTCTATCTCTCTCTCAAGTCTCTCCCTCCTACCTCCTCTCCCTCTCTTAGGTCTCTCTCTCTCACTCACTCCCTCTATCTATCTCCCCTCCATCCTTAACCCTTAAACCTTCTACCCTATATTTGTCTCCCACTCCCTCCTCCTCTCTCTCTCAAGTATCTCCCTCCTACCCACTCTCCCTCTTTGAGGTCTCTCTCTCACTCACTCACTCCTTCTATCTCTCTACCCTCTACCCTCTACCCTCTACCCTCTACCCTCTACCCTCTACCCTCTACCCTCTACCCTCTTTCTCTTTTCCACTCCCTCCCTCTCTCTATCACTAACTCCCTCTATCTCTCTCTCCTTTACCTTTAACTCTAAACCCTAAACCTTTAACCCTTAAACCCTTAAACACTCTATCCTCTACCCTTAACTCTACCCTCTACTTCTCTTTATCTCCTCCCCCCTTTATCTACCTCTCTCTCTCTCTCTCTCTCTCTCTCTCTCTCTCTCTCTCTCTCTCTCTCTCTCTCTCTCTCTCTCTCTCTCTCTCTCTCTCTCTCTCTCTCTCTCTCTCTCTCTCTCCTGACCTAGGCCCTAAACCTTAAGACCCTCTGCCCTCTGCCTCTATCTCTCTCTCTCTCTCTCAGTTCGCTCCTCACCCTCCTCTCTCTCAAGTCTCTCTCTCTCCTCAGTCCTATGTCTCTCCTCTATGACCCATTTCCCTACCCCTTAAAACATCCCTCTACCCTTTATGTCTCTCCCACTCCCTCCCTCTCTCTCTCTCAATGCTCTCCCTCCTGCCCTCTCCCTCTCTTGGTTCTCTCTCTCTCTCACCCTCCTCCTCTATCTCTCTCCCTCTACCCTTAACCCTAAGCCTAAACCCTTAGCCTTTTGCCTAAATCTTTTAAGCCCTCCCTCTGCCCTTTATCTCCCACTCCCTCCCTCTCTCTCTCTCTCAAGACTCTCCCTCTTACCCCATCTCCCTCTCTTATATCTCTCTCTCTCTCACACACTCACACACTCCCTCTATATCTTTCCCCTCTACCCTTAACCCTCAATCCTTCAACCCTAAACCATTAAACCCTACACCCTTAACCCTCCCTCCCTTTGTCTCTCTCCCACTCCCTCCCTCTCTCTCTCTTTCAATTATCTCCATCCTACCCCCTCTCCCTCTCTCAGGTCTCTCTCACTCACTCAATCCATCTATCTCTCTCCCATCTCCCTTAAACCCTATACCCTCAACCCAATACCCTAAACCATAAACCCTATAGGTCCTCAACCCTATACATTGGATCCTCAACCCTCATCTATCTTTTTCCCTCCCTTATCTTCTCTCCTTATCTCTATCTCACTTCTCCCTCCATCCATCCCACCTTCTCTTCCCTAATCCCTCAACCCTTAAAACCTTAAACACTCAACCCTATAACCTAAACCCTCAACCCTCAACCCTTAAATCCTAAACCCTTAAACCCTCTACCCTCTACCCTCTACCCAATACCCTCAACCCTAATCCCTCAACCCTTAAACCCAATTAAACTCTCTACCCTAATCCCTCAACCCTTAACCCTTAAACCCTCTACCTTCAATCCTAAACCCTTAGCCCTAAAACCTCAACCCATATACATTGTACCCTATATGTTGGACCCTAAACCCTAATCCATCAACCCTCTACCCTCAACCTTAAACTCTTGACCCTAAAACATTAAACCCTAAACCCTTAAACCCTCTACCATCTACCCTATGCATTAAACCCTCAACCCTTACTTCTCAACTCTCAACCATTAATCCCTTAATCCTCAACCCTTAAACCCTAAACCCTCAACCCTTATACCCTCAACCCTAATAATTCAACCATATACCCTAAACCCTCTACCCTCTACCCTCAACCCTAAATCCTCAACCCTAAACCCTAAATCCTCTAGGGAGGGATGGGGAGAGAGAGAGAGACGGTTCAGATATAGAGTGATGGAGGGAGAGGTGGGTAAAGATAAATAGAGAGGTAAGGAGATGTAGAGAGATATGATAGATAAATAGAATTAGAGAGTGGAGGGATGGTGGGAGAGGAAAGGAGGAGATAGAGGTGAGTGTGTGTGAGAGGGAGAGAGAGTGAGAGGAGAGAAAATGAGGGGAGAGAGAGAAGGAGAAATAGATTAGAGAGGGAAGAGGGGAGAGATAGAGAGTAGAGAGGGAAGGAGAGAGTAAGAGAGAAAGAGGGGTGAGGGAGAGAGTGGTAGGTAGTGGAGGGAGAGATAGGTAGAGAGGGAAGGAGAGAGGGATGGATAGGAGGGAGAGGGGGAAGGAGGGAGAGTGAGATGGAGAGAGTGGTGAGATAGAGAGTAGAGAGGTAAGGAGAGAATGAGAAAAAGAGAAAAAGAGAGAGAGGGAGGTCGGAGGGAGGGAGAGGTAAAAAGGGACAAGTGAGACATAGAGAGGGAATGAGGAAAAGTGGGATAGAGAGAATGGTGATTTAGAGAGGAGGGAGTGAGATGGAAGGAGGGAAAGTGGGAGATATGGAATGGTGATTTAGAGAGGAGGGTATGATAGGTATGGATAGAGATAATGGTGAGATAGATAGGAGAGAGTGAGAGAGAAAGAGAGAGGTAGGTAGAGGAAGGGAGAGGAGAGATAGAGAGTAGAGAGTGAAAGAGGTAGGGAATGAGGAATAAGATAGATAGAGAGGAATGGAGAGAGAGAGTGATGGAGGGAGAGGTATGTATAGAGAGGGAAAGAGAGAGGAGAGATAAAGAGTAGAGAGGGGAGGGAGGAGGAGAGGTAGGGAGATAGAGGTGTGTGTGTGAGTGAGAGAGAGAGAATGGTGAGATAGATAAAAAGATCAATTGAGAGAGAAAGAGGGGGAGGGAGGGAGGGACAATAGTGAGAGAGATTGGGAGGAGAGACAAAAAGAAGGGGAGGGAGGGTGAGGTCAAGAGAGGGAGGGAGAGGAGAGATAAAGAGAAGTAGAGAGGGAAGGAGGGAGGGAGGGAGTGCTAGCGAGGGAGATAGAGGTTTGTGTGTGAGAGAGAGTGAGAGAGATAGAGAGAGTGGTAAGATAGAGAGGGTAGAGTGAGAGGCATGGAGAGAGAATTATGAGATAGAGAGGAGAGAGTTAGAGAGAAAGCGGGGGAAGAGAGGGATAAAGAGTGAGAGAGATGTAGGTAGAGGGAGGGAGACGAGAGATAGAGAGTAGAGAGGGAAAGAGGTAGGGAGGGATACATAAGTGAGTTAAAAATTAATGGAGGGAGAGGTAGGTAAAGAGAGAGAGAGGGGAGATAAAGATAAGTAGAGAGGGAAGGAGATGTAGAGAGAGAAGAGATGGAGAGAAATAGAGAGGGAAGGGAGGGAGGCAGATGTAGGGAGGAGATAGAGGGGTGTGTGTGTGAGAGAGAGAGAGGGAGTGGAGAGATAGAGAGTAGAGAGAAGGAGAGAGAAAGATGATACAACTTGTTGACTACTAAATTTTGACCTCTTGATTACTGAATTTTGAATTGTTGATTACTTAAATTTAACTAAGTCTGAAATTTTTAAGATCTTCCAAAAACTAGAATTTGTATTATAATTCCTAAAGATCTGAAACCACTCTCAAACATCCTGCCTATATACATGTAATATAACTTAAAGTATAAGAAATTAAATCTCCATATGTAAATTTCAATTTATACTTAAATTTTTATTTCATGTATATAGTTTCCCTGGAAGAGAAAGCGAAAATAAAAGAGTTTATAAAAATGCATTCCAAAATTAATTGAAAAAAGAAAGAGAACTCACACTTTTTCACTCATTTCAAAATTCAATCCATTTGGTGCACGGAAAATTTGGCACTCGCCAAATGGTAAATCCATTTGGAGAGCGCCAAATTAGGCGAGCACCAAATTTGGTGAGCACAATATGGCCTATTACGGGTTTTTTTTGGAATTTGGCACCGAAATTGTGTCACATATTGGTGCACTTACCCTCATCCAAAATAAGAAATAACTTAATTTCATTCAAGCAAACTCAACATGCATATAAATCATCTTTTTCCAAACACTTGCATTCATAAACAAATATGATTTCAACATAAAAGAATAGAGTAGTAAAATCAGCATGCCTAGAATTATAGCTCCAAAGAATACGCTACTTCCCAAGCTCAATTCCCATATTCACACTTGATGCTCCTATTAATCTCAGTCTAACTCCAATTCTAGCCTCTCACAAACTCACAACAAAATACAAATTCTCAAGCAACTTATTTGCATAGAAAACTACGACAAAGAGTTTCAAGAATGAATGAAAAAAATACAAATGAATAAGAATGAATGAGTGAACCAAAAGGTAGAGAAGTTGCCTCTATTTATACTAAAATATGAGAAACTTAATTTTACAAACAAGCTCTTCAACCCATCACCTTTTCTCTTCCAATAGCGACCACTCAACAACAAAAACTATCTTCCCTTATAAATGCATCGACTAAGCTCAAAGAAACGAAATGTGTCTTTTAAAATAGTTAATATGAAAACACATACACAGTCCCTTCATTTCCAGCTTCTCAACATGGATGAGTCACCCCTATTTAACTAACAACAACTACCATTTTACTAAGTCAAACAAATAAATGTTCAACTATAGGTTTCATATTTACAAAGCAAGTCGACTTCCTTCTTTAGCTTTACCCAACTCGTGCCTTGACAAAGTTTTTATGCTCATATTTAGTTGTGTGTGGTTTATGGATTTCTATTTTCTTTATTCCACCTAGTATGACACTACATATTATACATCACTATGTTGTGTGTGGGTTTCAATATTAGCAGCAACTTTAAATAAAATGTATTTCTTCATTCTAGTGCAACTTTAAGTGCTTTACATGCTTTAGTAAATATCATTCACTTTGCATACAAACAATACTTCATATACTATGAAAATTTCATTAAACTTCCTCTCATATGCACATTATATGTGTAACATATAACTTTATATCACTGGCTTTTATTCAATCAATTCACCAATGTATATGGTCGGCATTACATATGTGCCAAAGTTTACTTTATAACATTTTCAATGTATATAGACATTATTAATACATATGTTATAATGCTTATCATTATATATTGTATATATATAAATATATATATATGCATATTAAAATGATTGGTCGATATTCAAATATGTTAACAGTTATATATATATATATTCATAATGTTGGCGAGCGTGATCGGAGGGTGTGTTGGGTGATGGCGGCCATTCAAGGTGAATGAAGGATCTAGCTCAGTATTAGGCATATGTGCAATCATTTAATGCTACCAGGCTGAGGAAGGATGGAGGGCTTTAAGAATGGTGGAGATGTGATGTTCCATTGTGGAGGCTATTTAAGAACTCTCTGGGCTCTCATAAGACATCACTCTCAGGCTGAAGGGATGGAGACACCAATCAGCCTCTTGTCGAGCAAGAATTTATGGGCCTTTTATGGACGAATTCACCATGGGAGGTTGAAATCATTCATAAAATTTTGGGATGATCTGGTACTAGGAGTCGTGGAGGTTTTACTAGGTGAAAAATTTATGACAACAGCGGAGCGTTGGCAGATGAATGCGGATATCGCAGCTAGGTTGTTGGCTTCACTCCTAGACTTGGGAGCTTCGCGAGCCATGGCACTACTAATTATGAAACACTTGGTGTGGGAGAACCTATTGGAGGGGATCATGGATTTCATCAGTGTGGCAAAGCTGAGAATTGGGGTCCCTCGGCCTCAAGACTTGCATAGGGCATTGGTTCCTGGGGAGCGGATACGACTGTACCCATTTATTCTAGATGTAAAGGATGAAGATTTGATGCGACATCGAGCCAAGGCGCAGTGCGTTCTCATTTTCATCAAACATTTTCTCTATTTGGGACCATGTGGAGGCATGGATTGGAGGCATCTATTCAAAGATTTTTTGGTGGATAATGGTTTGGTTTGGATAGATTAGTTGCACAGTCCCTTTTTGGTTTGTTTTAAT
Source organism: Sequoiadendron giganteum (assembly GCA_007115665.2). NCBI lineage: Eukaryota > Viridiplantae > Streptophyta > Pinopsida > Cupressales > Cupressaceae > Sequoiadendron > Sequoiadendron giganteum. Next base: position 113,671,686 of record CM021101.1, read on the forward strand.
GTCAATACTATTTGGGTGTGGTGGCTCTAGGGTGGCCTATGTAGGCTTTTATTTGGATCATGGTGGTAGTTCAGCTACTGGCAGATTAGGCTTGGGGGTGGCGGGGGTTTTTTTGTTGTGGGGAATGAACAATTGGAAATCTTGTAATATCTTTTTTCGATTAATATAATGAAAACTTTTACGGATCAAAAACAAATATGTATGTATACATATATACATTAACATTATATACATATATATTAGTATATATATTATACACATATATCATTATTTTAGTATCCATAATAACACATGTATTTACATATTCATCGATCAACATATATACACAATGTACATATACATATATATATATCATATTTTTCCAATCGATATTCTCATGTATAAGATATATCCATACATGAATATGTGTAATTACGTCTACCTACATATATGCATGCACACATATACTCACATGTATGAGTTATCACAATCACATTCATATATGCATATATACATTCTATGTATATACTCATCGATTAATATATAAATATAAATACATGAATAAGAACTTACACTTAACACATAGACTAGTCACGTTATCCAAATTGAAATAAAAAGACTAAAACCAAAACCATTGCAGTCATCCCCAAACTATGATTGGAGGTTTACTTACCAATTCTTGACTAACTTGACTCAACTTGACCAAACTAGGATGTGAGTGTGTGATAGCTCAAATAGGCACATTGAGGATTACCAAACTAAGCTCTTCTCCTAAGTGATACTCCCCCTCTCTTCCAAAGGCTCGATTCTTTTCTTGCATCAAACTTAGTGCATCACAACAGTAGTTAGCTACTATGCATCATATACCATTTGCATTATCAAAGAATTGAAATCATTTATATTGTATTGCACATTCATCCATCACATTTTTCATCCAAAATATACAAAACATAATTATTTATTAAAGTATTTTAACTCATTAAAGTAACAGTAAATAAGTAATAACACAATGCGGTGTAACATGTTAGATCCCATTGGAGGATCCAAAAAAAAAAAAATGAGTTAGATTTTGGGAATCCATATATTTATTTTGAAGTATCTTAGCCCATTTTAAATTTGGCTTAGAATATATGTTACAAACCAATTTCACTCCCAAATGTTTATTTTGGATTCCTAGATCCACATTACCACTAGGGACCTATTGCCCTATCTTGACCAATGTGTTCTCATACACCATATTAGGGGCATATACTTGTCCTAGTGCCCTATGTACCTACATGGGTATTTCTAGCTATTAAGGGTCACATCACCATTTTTTATTTGTCCATGTTGGGTAAAACCTTATACCATATAATTTATCTCCAACCCACACAATTTCTATACCTTACAATTCTAGATACATTTCTTATTACATGATGCATTTATTATAGTTATCATTTTATGTGAACTACATGTTTATCTTACTGTGATATAAGGGGGATTCGCTGCTCATGAGTCTCTTTGTTCTCAAGAGAATCCCAGGGAACGAACTTCCCTTATCCACCTCAATACAAGTTGAATGAATAAATTGCAAAGAAAGTATATGTAGATTAATCACCACGAAAGACTGCTTCAAAACCCGAGAGAGGAAAACCTCTAGATTTTTGCCTCTAAAAGAAGAGCTCTTGACTAAAGGACTACAATGCAAATTCAAGACCCTAGTGTGGTGTGCTAGAGTCCAAATGACGTATTGGAATCCTAAGCAGCAGAAAGCTCAAGAACTCAAGCGGGTAAACTAGAGTTACTTTATCTAACCCAGATCTGAGGTCTGTTTAATAGAATGACAAGATAAAGAGCAAAAATTGAAAGAAACAAAAAGGAGAGCTAGGAGGGATCTTACGAACAATGAAATATCCAAGTTTTCACTCTAAGCCTCGATTTGACAACCTACACAAAAGATGAACAAGGAAAAATGTTAGGGTTGTATAGGGGTTTTCCACAGTCAAACCCCCGCTTTGGAGTTACCACCTCCACAGATAGCCAAATAGATAGAGAGAGTAATCGAATAGGACAAAAGGAAGTGGTGATAGTAATCCTCACTTTAGGAGGAGAACCTGCACCACCAAGTAGTAAATGAACAAAGAGATCTAATTTATTCGCAAATAGAAAAGAGTGAGAGAGTGTTACCAATAGGCCATAGATCCCTCTTGAACACATAAATGCACCGTTGAACGCTTGCTAGAGATATTTTGGTTGTTGGAGGAACGTCAGTCAAATAGAGCTTTTTTTGTAGAAGTGTTTTTGTCAAGAATGGAAAAAGTGGAGTGAAGTCCAGTTGAAGAGAGAAGAGAGCCTTCAATGAATGAGAGAACCCCCAAATGAGAGTAGAAGAGGGGTTTTTCTGCATGCAAGGGTAGAAAAGAGTCACTACATTTGAATTGTTGGATACAAAGACACATGTCAGGAACCAAGATTTGCAATTCCCCATTTTAATCTCGGAAATCACCAGGATTTTGGTGCGCCGCATAGACATTCGCGCACTACGCAGGCATCCAAGACACAAGTTTTGAAAAGAAAAGCAGCGGTGCATAATATGCTTTCCTAACACTAAAACCTCAGAGGAGAAGTGCAAAAACCATCATTTAAAACTTTCTTCTATTTAAGATGTGCAAACACAGTATAACAAGAAAGACAAAAATAAAGCATACACAGAGATAACACCACATATACGTGGGAAAACCCTTTCGGGAGAAAAACCCACCACACCAAGAGAAGTCACTTTATATTACAGAAAAAAAATTACATACAAAGTTCACCAACCTCACTCTCTGATAGTTAGCTCACATTAGCAGACTTCAGTTCAAATGCACTCACAACATACAATCAATTCTCACCATCACCTTAGTGACTATTACAATCATTCGATTGTTACTTGTTACAATCAACAGCCAATCGGGTGTCTTTAATATACACCTTCTCACTGACAGAAAAATCTGATCTCTTCCCATCCAATTCACCCTACAATCACGTATCAGTTCATCCTGCATTTAATTATGCTTCCTATAATCGGATCCTGTCACCCACCGAATCAGGTCTAGCAGTTAATGCTTTCACTGCTTTAAGCAATCGGCCAATCAATTGTTGCTTTACAATAGCGATGTAAAATCAACAATTCCTATCATGCCATGTGTCATAATTTTACTCATCCATCGCTTTGACCATGAGTCATACCTGCCATCCAAGCACTGAGCTTCTCTTACCATGCCACCGCATTCTATTTGATCGATCCTCGCGGTAGTGTGGTGTACTGAGCTACCTCCCAACTTTGTCAAGGCCTTCATAGTTTGGTAGTATATACATCACACCATTGTGACTAAGCAATGAGACCACCATGATAAGGCGGTAGGCACTCAACCTCCAGTCTGCCACCTTCATTGCGCCACCGCTGAGGCTTGTGCAACCCTCTATGGTAGGAAAGTAACCAGCATATTCTGACCATCAAGTCCATCACGTTGTCGCACCTTGACCATGAGACCTCCATGGTAAGGATATAAGATTCTCCACCAATCACCATGGCTTACTGCACCATGGCCATAAGGCCATCACGGTATGGTAGTAAACATTCCTACCGACTGTCATAGTCTACCGCGTTGTCGCGCCTTCTCCAAGAAACCCCCGTGGTAGGGAGGTAAGAAATCTGACTGAATGACCAATCCACTGTGTCACCACCATGGAAGGAGAGTGACTTTGTAGTATGGTAGTAACACCGCCCAACCACCTAACTAAAAAAAAGGCTCACGGTAAGGTAGTAAACCGCACAACCATGCCTCCAAGAGATGCTCCCAGCGGTAGAGAGGTAAAGACAAGAAATGAAGTAACTTTTCCAAGTCTTAAATAGAGGTTCCAAGCTAGAATTTGAGGCACCTATTTCCAACAAGCTCCCACTTGACGAAGACTTGATGGCTTCCTCCAGACTTTGAATTTATTGACGATCATAGGCCCCAAGGCCCATTGAATCCGCACACCATCTAAACTTGTTCATTCTCACTAGACTTGTCAATACATCTACAACATTCTTCAAAGTATCCACCTTCTCTAAAGAGACCTTTCCATCCTCCACCATGTCCCTAACAACAAAGTGATACTACACATCGATATGCTTCGTCCTGGCATGGAAAGTAGGATTTTTCACCAAATAAATGGCACTCTGACTGTCACAGCAAATAGTAATCTGCTCTACAACAAAACCAATATCAAAACACAAATGACTGAGCCAAAAAACTTCTTTGTAGGTGTGTGTTGTTGCCATGTACTCAACCTCCATTGTAAACAAAGTGACTACAGCCTATTGCTTTCTCATCCAGCTAATTACACCACCATTCAACATGAAAGTATATCCACTGGTGGATCTTCTACTATCAATGTCCCCTGCCCACACAAATGTTGAGAGCCCTCTGTGATCCAGCCAAATTTCCATGGTAACATAGAGCATATTCTGAAGTTCCCTTTAAATATCTAAACACTCTTTTCATAGCATCCCAATGTGTCCTTCCTATATTTTCAATAAATTGGCTAAGTACTCCCACTGCTTGGGCAATGTCTGGCCTTGTAAAGACCATTGCATACATTAAACTACCAACAGGACTTGAATAAGGCACCTTGGTCATATCCTCCATCTCAATAGTAGATTTTGGACAATATTCAATAGATAGCTTTGTTCCCTATAAAAATGGAACAACTAGCTGCTTACAATCATTCATATCGAATCTCTCCAAAATTGTGTTAACATACTTACTCTAGCTAGCCCAAAGCTTTCTACTCGTTCTTTCCCTATTATTTTCATCCCCAGAATATACCTTGTTGCACCCAAATCTTTCATTTTGAACTTTGTAGACAACTGAAACTTAATATCAGAAATCATAGTCTTACTATTTCCTATGAACAACATATCATCCACATACAGGGTAATAATAAGCATACGATCATTTTTAGATTTTTAATACACACAATGATCATATTTTGATCTCACAAATCCCATAGACAACACAAAAGTGTCAAAAATTTGGTACCACATTCTAGGCGATTATTTCAAACCATATAGAGATTTCTTTAACTTGAAGACTAGACTTTGTTTACCTTGCTTAATGAAGTGCTTAGGCTGGGACATATAAATTTCTTCTTCCAACTCTCCATGAAGAAACATTGTTTCCACATCCATTTGTTCAATCTCTAAGTCATACGCAGCTGCAAGTGACAACAGAAATCTGATAGATGTAAGCTTAGCTACAGGGGAAAAAAATTCTTCATAATCAATTCCCTCTACCTGGGAATACCCCTTTGCAACCAACCTCACTTTATACTTTCCAGCACTGCCATCTAGACCAGTCTTCTTCTTAAATACCCATTTACAGACCATAGGATTTCTCCCTTTAGGCAAAGGTACCAAATCCCAGGTTTCATTCTTTTTCAGTGATTCCATTTCTTCATTCATGGCTTCCAACCAAGAATTTGAATCAAACATGTTAATTGCCTCTTTCACAATCCTAAGCTCATTAGTGCTAGCAATCACAGCATAGGAACAGTTTGAATCCAATATAGAGATACCATACCTATCTGGTTGATGTCTTTCATGTGTAGATCTTCTCACTGGCTGAGGTTGTGGTTCTTCTTCTTCAGAGCTCTCAGAGGTGCTAGAGCTCTCAAAGCTACTAGAGATCTCCTCAGTTTCAGGTACACTAATGTAGTTCCTCTTTTTCTAGAGTTTGGGGAATTTCAACTACATCATTCTTCTTTTCTCTTTGATCTATCTCTAATTGTGGATCAGTTGTTGAAGGCTTCGGCTCATGAAATATTAAACTTTTGCTATACAAAATTTTCTCAGTATCAGGATTGAAAAGCTTGTATCTCTTCACACCAACACCATAGCTGATGAAGATGCATTTAACAGCCTTGTTCTCCAACTTAGATCTCTTCTCATTTGGCACATATGCATATGCCTCACAGCCAAAGACACGAATATATCTTGGAGAGGGATTCTTACCAAACCATTCTTCCAAAGGTGTCTTATCAACAAGAGAAAATCAAGGTGAATGATTTACTAGGTAACATTATGTAGCCACAACCTTAGCCCAAAACTTTTTCTCCAAAACAGCACTTCTCAACGTACTCCTCGCCCTTTCCATTAGCATCTTGTTCAATCTTTCAGCAACTTCATTCTACTGTGGAGTATAAGGTGTAGTTTTGTGCCTTTTAATCCCATGGTCTTTGCAGTATCTTCCAAAATCTACAGAACAAAACTCACTGCCATTATCCATCCTCAAAGGTTTAATTTTCCTTCCAATCTAATTCTCTACCAATTTTTTAAACTCTTTAAAATAATTGAACACTTTTTATTTACTTTTAAGAAAGTATACAAATTCCCTTCTCGAATAATCATCAATAAAAGGAACATAATATCTAGACTTTGATAACGAAGGAATATTCACTAGACCAAACACATCAGAATGAACATAATCTAGTACACCAAAAGATTTATGAGGACTCGAATAAAATGAAATGTGATGTTTCTTTCCATAAATGCAATGTTCACAAAAATCAAACTCAAGATTACAATCAACAAGCCCTTCAACAAGATTTTTATTTTTCAAGGTTTTTAAACCTTTCTCACCTATGTGACTGAATCTATGATGCCACAGCATGGTCTTTTCTGCTAAGATTTTCACCTCCAAATAATTTGCATCAAGAGGATCTTCAACTTCCTTCTTTACATGAGCAACTTTGCCTAACTTTACAGAGATGTTGTTACATTGAATAGGAAGTGCATCCAGCTTGTACAGAGTGCCAATACGTACACCCTTAGCCAGCACCATTGTGCCTCTAGCCATCTTATATCCTTTACTCGAGAAAGAAACTTCCACACCAGCATCATTTAGCTTACTGACAGAAAGTAAGCTACGATCCAAACCTGGTATGTGTAATACATCACCAGTCCCTTTGATTCTTCCATCAGGGAATTGTATTTTGACTCTTCCACGTCCAACAATTTCCAGTGTTCAATCACTTGCTAGGTACACCTTTCCATCATCATACTTTATGTACTTAGTGAACCACTCTTTGTGAGACATCATGTGGAAAGATGCACCTGAGTCAACTAGCCAAAAATCATCTGATGCCTGAGTTTCCAAGGCTACAATGAAGGCATCTACATCACTCTAAGAAGAGTCATTGTCCGAAGAGTTATTCTTCTTCTCCTCCTTACAATACTTTTGGATATGACCAGACTGCCCACAGTTCCAGCATTTCATGTTGGAATTTTTACCAGGAGACTTTGATCTCCCTTCAAATTTGGATTTAGACTTCTTATCCTTCTTCTTTCCTTTCTCCTTTGATCTACCCCGAACAACAAGGGCCTCTTTGGCCATCTTTGAAGATTTCCTCCACATTTTTTCTGAAAGCAACGAGGCAACCACATCTTCCATCTTGAAAGTAGTTTTTGTACTTCAAATAGCCATTACCAGATGGTCCCAAGTATCGAGTAAGGAACATAAAAAAAGCATGCAGTGATCCTCCTCCTCTATCTTCACACCCACAGACACCAACTGAGCAACACTCATATTAAATGAGTTCAGATGGTCTGCAACATATGCTCCTTCTTCCATATTCAAGGAGTACATCTTCTTCTTCAGGAATAACTTATTCACCAGAGACTTTACCTGATAAATGTCACCAATATTCCTCCATGATGAAGTTGCAGTCTTCTCCTCATGAACATTTAGGAGTACAAAATCGGCCAGAGTAAGTTTTATCAAACCTCTAGCTTTTCTATCTTGTGAGATCCCAATCTTCTTGTTTCATACTTTGTGGCATAGTTCCAAACACAACAATCCAAAGGTCTCTATCCACCAACAAGTCTTCCATTTTGAATTTCCACAACTCAAAATTTCCACCATTTAATTTTTTGATTTCTACTCTCCCTAAAGTACTCACCATCTCAAACAGAAAATGGTTCTCACTTTCCAAGACTCCCACTGAAATAGGATTAGCACAAAAAACTAGCCCTACTAACAAGGATAACACAACTGGCTAGACTCTAATACCTCTTGAAAATAAAAGAAGAGGTGCAGAATATACTTTCCTAATGCTAAAACCTTAGAGGAGAAGTGCAAAAACCATCATTTAAAACTTTCTTGCATTTAAGATGCACAAACACAATATAACAGGAAAGACAAAAATAAAGCATACACAGAGATAACACTAGATATATGTAGGAAAACCCTTTCAGGAGAAAAACCCACCACACCAAGAGAAGTCACTTTGTATTACAGTAAACAGATTACATACAAAGTTCATAGACCTCACTCTCTGATAGTTAGCTCACAGCAGCAGACTTCAGTTTGAATGCACTTATAGCATACAATGCTCTTACAACATACAATCAATTTCTCATCGTCACCTTAGTGACTATTACAATCATTCAACTGTTACTTGTTACAATCAACAACCAATTGGGTGTCTTTAATATACACCTTCTCACTGATAGACAAATCCGATCTCTTCCCATCCAAGTCATCCTACAATCATGCATTGAGTCATCATGCATTTAATTATGCTTCCTATAATCGGATCTTGTCACCCACCGAATCGAGTCTAGCAGTTAATGCTTTCACCACTTTAAGAAATCGGCCAATCAATTATTGATTTACAACAACAATGTAAAATCAATGAGTCTTATCAAACCATGTGTGTAATTTTACTCGTCCATCGCTCTAACCATGATTCATACCTACCATCAAAGCATCTATCTTCTCTTACCACCCACTGCATGCTATTCGATCGATCCTCGTGGTAGTGCGGTGTACCACGCTACCGCCCAACTTCATCAGGGCCTTCGCGGTCTGGCGGTATATACACCGCACCATTGCAACCAAGCAATGAGACCACTGTGGTAAGGCAGTAGGCACTCAACCTCCAATCCACCACCTTCACCACACCACCACGACCGAGCGATGAGACCACCGCGGTAAGGCGGTAGTTACTCAACCTCTAGTTTGCCACCTTCACCGCGCCACTATTGAGGCTTGCACAACCCTTCATGGTAGGGAGGTAACCTACCTGTTCTGACCATCAAATCCACCACGTTGTTACACCTTGACCATGAGACCTCTGCGGTAAGGAGGTAAGATTCTCCACTGACTACCACGGCTTACCGCACCATTGTGCCATGGCCAAAAGGCCATCGCGGTATGGTGATAAATTTTCTTGTCGACTATCACAATCGACCATGCCATCATGCCTTCTCCAAGCAACCCCCATGGTAGGGAGGTAGGAGATTTGATTGAACGCCCAGTCCACTACATCACTGCCAGAGAAGGACAGTGACTCTGCAGTATGGCGGTAACATAGGCCAACCGTCAAACTGAACGAAGAGGCTCGCGGTAAGGCAGTAAATCGCGCCTCCAAGAGATGCTCCTAGCAGTAGAGTGGTAAAGGCTAGAAATGAAGAAAAAATTTCATCTTAAACAGAGGATCCAAGCTAGAAGTTGGGGCACCTGTTTCCAACAAGTTTTCAAGAAATGGGTCGTCAAGCTACTGTTACTTCACCATTGGACCACATGGAGTTAGAATCATGAAATTTTGACCCATGGGGTTTTTTCCATTAATACGCTTAGGTTTCACAAATTCTAGGTAAAGTGCTAAAATGTGAAATTGTCCCCAAGTGCAATTTTGCAACATTACATTTTTCCCTCACTTCAGTGGGTCCGATTTTGGGAAAAATTGGCCACACTAAAGTAGAAAAGAAAAAAAGTTCCCAAACTTAAAGTTTTATGGATTTTCATGCCAAAAGAAGGTACCATAGAGGTCATAGAGGTTGACTCGGCCAGTACTAAAGATGCCCCTAGTGATCGAACTCAATGAGAAGTGTAGGTCCTATCATAAAAAAAAATGTGCAAAATTTTACTCTACAAAACGCAATTTTAAGTCAGTCCTAAAAATCATAAGAAGCTACAATGGTGAGAAGAATGATCAAGAAAAAATTTGGTGATTCAAAAGAAAAATATGTTGAAGAAGTGACTATATACCCCCTCTTGAGTTTCCCCCCAACTAGGTGGGGTAAAATCAAGAAAATCGAGGATCCACAAACCCTAGGAAAAATGGGCCCTGGGGGGGCCTATATATACCTAGGTGGGCCCCGAGAAGGGTCATTTGCACTATCATCACGAGGATTTTGTTAACTTTTGTGAGAGAAAAGTAATCAAAATGCTAAGGAGACGCAAGTACGAGGATACAAGGCTAGACCAAATGCAAGCAGATATTGCCAAGGGTCTTGAGGTTGACCAGGTAGACCTCGAAACCACTTAGTTTTATATTTTTGAATTATTTTTTACATGTTTTCAAGTTTTTAGCAGTATAGGCATCCTAGATGCGCATGTGTGTCTTCAACGCACGTTGGCATCTAGGACCAGCTTTTTCATCCTACGGACATCTTGGAGTCCCTACACCATTAATGGTGGACCAAGACACATGCATGACGTGCAGACATTTGCATGGCATGCACATGTCCATTGTGTTTTTCAACTTAATTTTTTTCAATCAACCATGTACTGACTTAGACCTTTTTTTCTTGTTCACAGGATTATCCTAAGATCTAAGAGCATCCCAGTGGGTGGGTTCTATGCCTAATTTGAGACCAAAGGGACCACCTTTTTTAGGATTAAATCACACATCTGGAGTGTGTTGATCTCTGGCATGTGTACACCATGCCAGAGATGCTTTATCATGATCGGATGTTGATGGTGTTTATGGATAGGTGGGATGCTACCACTCAAGTTTCCAGTTTCCCACTGGAGAGATGACCATCACTCTCCAAAGGATGTTTACCACATCCTCGATCTCCCCATCTATGGTTGATAGGTGGATCTTTATGATGCACATTTAGTGCAAGAGCGATCAAACAAGATCTTCAACTGCTCTAACTAGACAGACGATGGGGATGGGACCGGGCACATATACACTCAATGGTTTGATCAGGCCCAGACCATTGCCCCTCTAAGGAATCATATCATGGTGGTCACTATCACTGCATAGATCACCATAGATGGGTGAGGCTCTCACCTCCATTAGGGCCTCATCTACACCATTAAGGAAATGGTGGATTAATGCATAGTTTTTGCATCAAGGCATGGCATGCTCAAGCACCTATAGCAAGAGCTCAACTAGTACGTGAACTACAAGTACTACAACCTAACTACATGCATGCTCCTATAGGTGTGGGATTTCACCCACATCATGTGCACGAGGCCAGAGGGCTTCCCACAAATGTGAGACTACATTGTATCGATAGCCCATTGGTACAAGCTCACTCAATAGTGGAGACACGGCGATCTACAGTTTTGGAGGCTACATTTTGACACCTTGATGCCAAATAGGATCAAATGGAGACCCCACCAATTATTCCAGTGGTTTGATGATGACAAGTTCCTCTAGAACCTATAGCAGGATCGGTTCATTCTTGACCGCACCGATTTTGTGATTATGCCATACTACTAGAGCTAGTTCATGTGGCAACATGGGTGGATCTAGACTATCCCCACTCCTATCTCCACATATACCCAAGTTGTTCGAAGCACGGTGAGGCCGAGGGGATGTTTGTGGACCACTCTACCAAACGCTCACCTCTTTGATGATGAGGTTGACAACACTGATCTACTGATGATGGGCACGATGGATAATGTCAACGTAGCTTGAGATTTTTTAGCGCAGTGGGAAGCACATCGTCTTGACCCAGTGTTCCCAGCAGATTCCCCCATTGGGGATCTTGGTCTACAAGAAAACATGTCACCACAACCACCCAAAAAGAGGTGGAGGCATAAAGGTAGTGGAGACGAGCAAGAGGAGTAGCAATAGGAGGAGGGCCAGCCAGAGGAGTAGGAGCAGGTCGAGGAAGTTAGGGTGATTTCACCAAGGTCAAGGCGGAAGTGGAGGATATCATCTCCTCCATGTGCCACTCCAATTTGATCAACACCATTGGTGGTATGGGACCAAGTGCTCCTCCTCCCCTTGACCTGTTCTGCCAGCTAGGGGACCCAGGTATGACAGTTGATTACGCTATTTCATTTTAGTGCTTTTAGTTTCTATCTCATGTACATGTACATGTATATTTATGTTTTAGTTTTTATATCTATACATCTCATGGTACTGATATACATTCTCTCTTTGTGTTTGCAATGGATACTCAGGGATGGACTAGGCTCTTCACCCAGTGCATATTAGAGGTGGCCCCTGTTGTGCCTATCCAAAGGGTAGTTTCAGATGTGTATCGGCCAGTTTCAATGGGACATTGTGTCCACCTTTTTGAAATGGTAGCATGCTTGAGGGCTACCTATGAGGAGGCATAGGTGGAGATTATGTAGAGGAATTTTGATGCAACCATGTTTTGGGGGCAGTGTGACCAACTATCAGGGGAGATGCAAATGAAACTCATAAAATAAGACGCAATCGTGATCAAGTCTGATGCCACTAAGCAGGTGTGTGATTCCCTTCGGAGTCATCTCGATTACCTCATGGGACAACCGGCAACAGTGATCCCAGTAGGTGATCAACAGCTATAGTAGGAGCTTATCTAGGCCCAAATTTAGATATGCTCCCTCTAGGGAGAGATCAATGGGATGCGCATAGCCATGTCAACCTCACGCTCACACCACTCTTGATTCATCTCCATCATGTAGTCTCGTCGATAGTTGCAGCCAGATCCAAAGGGTTCTGAGAGCCACATGCCTAGGCCAGAAAGAGCCTCCTTTTTTATATCATTTTTGTAGCCACGATATATATATATATATAGATCTTTTTTGTATAGACATTGATACACACATACATCAGCCACTTATTTTTTTATGACAGTGGCACAATACATGTACATGACATTTTACATTTATACATGTATATACATGAGATACTCATTCTGATACTATGGAATTATTTAGTGAGACATTGAAGCAACAAGCTAATATAAGGCTTTTGATAAAGAACATCTGACAAGACAACATAATGGACTGAAATATTTTATATATGAGTGTCACGATCATTTTTTGTCTCACCATCAGGAAAAATTCCACTCTGCAAATAGTTGTAGATTTTATAAATCCATTCTCCCAAGTCTACATGGGAACACACCAGAGCGTCATATTTAGGTAGATCAAAAACTATAGGAGACTGAAGGACTCGAACCACAAAGTGGTATTCTTCTATATCTTCATATGAAGGTTCTAGGGAGGCATCACTCGCCATGGCATCTGCATGTCGATTTTCTCTCCTAGGGACACTGTCTATCATGAAGGATGAGAACCGATTAAGCAAGGAAAAAGCCAGGTCCCAATACCAAGACAACTTACTTTGCTTAGCCTAATAGGTTCTCATAATCTGATTCACAATAAGCTTAGAGTCACCTAGTATACAGAGATGTTTTACTTTTAGTGTAATCGCGGCATGCAAGATAGCAATAAGGGCCTCATACTCAGTGATTTTGTTAGTGTTAGGGAAGCCCAATCAAAAGGAGAGAGGGACCGACTTACCTTCAAGCAAGATTAGAACTATGCCTACTCTAGAGATATTTTGACATCTCAATCCATCAAAATACATCTTCCACACAAGGTCATGATTTATTATGAAAAAATTCTCACCGGGGAATAAATCCAAACCTGGGAAGGAGCGAGATGAAGGATCGTTTTCCAATTGATCAACAACCACTTGACCCTTTATCGCTTTTTGAGTCATAAAATTTATGTCAAACTTAGAAAGCAACATTACCCACTTCGCTTTAATCTTCCAGCAAGGTCAGCACTAGAAAAAAAGGTTTCAGAAGATCACTCTTTACAATAACATGTGTTTTGGCATGAAGAAGATAGTGTCTCAACTTTTGTGTCACAAAGATGAGAGCAAGACATTGTTTCTCCATGGATGAATAATGGGTTTCATAATCAACTAGGGCATGACTAATGTAGTAGACCGCTCTCTCTTTCCTAGCATCATCATAATAAGCGAGAAAAGTTTCCAAAGCATACGGTGATGCAACAAGGTAAAGTAGAAAGGGTTTATACTACATAGCCGACATTAGTACAGGAAGATTGGCCAAGTAAGTTTTGATTGACTCAAAAGCCTTCTGGCACTCTTCATCCCACACAAAGTGAACATTTTTTTTCAACAAGTGAGTGAAAGGAAGGGTACACTCAGCTAATTGAGATATGAATCTGCGAATTGCTTGAATCTTCCCTTGTAAACATTGCAACTTTTTAATATTCCTGGGGTGGATGCATGTTAACAATCGCATTCATCTTGAAATAGCGTCGAGCGAATGGAGCAGGTTGGGCAAGAACGGAGCTTTTGAATCCTCTGAGGGTGTTGAGGCTTTAGAGGATGATGGAGAGGTGGATGGAAGGTGTGTTTGTGTTGGCCTGCATGATGCCCTGGCCCTGATTACTAATTTTGGGTGCTCTTTGCGGCTGGGTGTTCCTTCTACAAATTTGAATATGGGTGTTGATGAGTCCAAGGGTGAAGGGAATGTTGTTGAAGATGTTGATCCTATTAGTGTCAAGGGTTCACTAGAGGATTTTTTCATGGCCCTTATACCTATTTGTTGGGCGTTCCTAGATTTTGGGTTGTTGTGGGAGGTTTCTTTTTGCCTTTCTTGAAACTTTTGTGGGGTTGAGGGAGATCGTGGTGGATGATGATCTGAGTGGTGGCTTTGCCTAAGGCCTTTCCTTGTGAATGGATTTGGTGTTTCTTTGGTCCCCTTTATGAATATTTCTCTACCTGGTGCTTCCATTGTTGACTCCCTCATGGCTTCCAAATGGTGGTTGGTCATTCCAGTTTCATCTTTTGGATTGGAGCCTTTGTGGGTCAGTAGTTGGCCTCTGTTTGGACTTGGCAATAAGGCTCGGGTGGGCAGATATTTTTTTTGTTGTCACTGGTGTTATGTGGTCTCATTTTGTGTTTGGGCCATGGATTCTCTGGCTAATTCTTTTGTTGGGGTGGGTGATCCCCTATGTCCTCTGAGCTACACTTCTTCCCCCTACTCTATACTAAAGATCTTTTGTCGTTGGGAGTTTTTTTTGATGAAGATGTTGCTTGATGCTATGGTGTCTCTTGTTTTTGTCCCACTTCTTGGGATGTGTTGTCTCTGCTCCATATTTTTCTAGTTATAATTCTTATGGATCTATTGGTTGTGTCCTTATCCCCTATTTTTGGTGGGGTTTTTTTGGCTGGGATAAGTGTCTTTCTTACTTTGTGTCCCAGTTGTTGTTTTTGGTTAGAGGTACTTCTATCTTACCTTATTCAGATGGGTTCTATGCTCTCATTTTAAATGTGATGGTGGAGCTAGTTGGTTTGGGTTTGAGGTTGTTACTAAAGTTTTACCTGGTTGCAGTGCTTTCTCTAGGTTCTTTTCTGTCAGTGATTTGTTGGCTGAAGGGTCCTACTGTTTTGGACTCTATTCAAATCAGAGGTGGCCCAATTCTCTTATTTGGGTGGTTCTCAAATTGTAATCCTTGACCCCAAATGATTTTTCTCCTGGTGTAGAGATTTTTGGAGGAGCCTACGGTCGCTTGCTTGGCTACTGGGTTCGCTTTCACCCCTGGTCCTATGGAGGTGGTCCCCCCTCAACTATTGTTCTTATTGAGGTGGGTAGTTCTCCTATGGAGGTGGAGGTTGAGGGTGTTGGTGGTGTCTCACTATGGTGGTTTTGGTGATTGTTACCTCCTCTCCATTAAAGGGGAGCTCACTCCTTTAGAGGTAGAGTTGAATTTGGTTTCCTGTTACCAAGTGAGTTTATGTTGCAGGGAAGCTAATTTCTTGCAGTTTTCTATGGTGGATCATAAAGCTCTTATTGAGATGGAGTGTCTAGTATTTTGGGGTATGATGGTGTCTTACACCATTATTTTGATTATCTTTCTTGGCTTAGTGGTGTATTCCATGAGTGGTTGGTTTGTTGATGCCTGGCATATGCAAGCAGGTTCTTTGTGCAACTAACTGGGTTTCTGGTCTCGAGTAAAACTAGGTTGTTTTAGAGTTTTAGGCCCTTGCTTGTTTGTAAGGTTCAATGTGTAGTGATTTTATTCTTTTAAAGGTTGTTGTGTAACTGATGTTGGTTTATGTTTTATCTTATTTGCAGCTTGCTTTCCTCTGTTTTGGGTTTTGGGCCCCATCAAAACCTATTTTTTACCTCTAATCAAAACAATTGCATCGATCTTACTCGTGTCAACTTCAATTCCATGATGAGAGACTATGAATCCAAATATTTTACCTGTGTCTATACTAAAGACATACTTAAGAGGATTAAGCCTCATCTTATAGAGTTGAAGTCTTTCAAAAATAAGACGAAGGTTTTTCACATGATCTTGACGGGTTATGGATTTTGCCAAGATATCATCAATGTAGTCTTCTATAATTTTATGAATGAAGTCATGGAATATTAGGGTCATCTCTCATTGGTAAGTTTCTCCTGCATTATTTAACCCGAATTGCATAGATGTAAAAAATTTTGGATCGGGACTTCGGATCAAATTGCTATAAAAGTATTAACTTCCTTAGTTTGTTCGTAAAATGTCAATTCGGGGATGAAGATATTGTGAAAGGTATTGTGGATATATGTTGAAGGGATGAAGATAGTGAGATGAGTGGGGATGAAATGTAGCTACTAAATAAACCTATTTCATATTGAAATACTACTGGCGACAAGAACTGTCACTTCCTGGAAACAACGACAACAACAATAGAAATTAAACTCACAACTTCCAAACAAAACTAATCATAAATCATAAATCAATACAAAGCATGAATATTTGATCTAGAAAATAATCTCACAAGAAATAAATAACAAAATACGCCTATAAACAAAATAGTAACAACATTCAATAAAGAATAAACACAAATCTAATCTAACATAAATCACCAGACATCCCTAGAAGTGGATCCTGCCTCCTTAGTACGTCCAGTGATGGAGCACGAACAACTGTCTAAACTACTTTAATCATCAAAATGTTCCTTTATTTTTCATAAATAATACAATTCAATACCAAGGTCTTTGTATAGAA
Organism: Sequoiadendron giganteum; assembly: GCA_007115665.2. NCBI lineage: Eukaryota > Viridiplantae > Streptophyta > Pinopsida > Cupressales > Cupressaceae > Sequoiadendron > Sequoiadendron giganteum. The sequence continues at coordinate 113,688,728 of CM021101.1, forward strand.
TTCTACACACAGTATTCTATCTTCCTTGTTACAATCAACCAGATATAGAGGTCGTGTGTACAACTGGCTATAAGAATCTAATATAAAATAGTTCGTTTGTTGTCCCATGGCCAAAAAAATACATAAAATAATAGTCTATGTGAGACCTTGATTAAGGAGCACATAATAAAAACATTATTGTTGCAACAGCAACTAAAAATAGGAAACGAAAAATTAGCGAGTTTCTCCTCCACACGATGAATCTTGTCCCCATGATTTGACTTAGTTGGAAAAGAGAAACAAGTGTCAAAATTTGTCATATAGAGATATGTAATAACTAAACATCTGGAAATTCAAATTGGAACGTGAATAAATTCCATCAAGAGAGCAAAAAAATTTAGAGTCCACGTGGCCAATAAGATCATAACCATCATAGAGGCATATGTGAATCAACAGCTTGGAAAAATAAATAGAAGATAATAATCATCAGAAGTTTTAACCATCTCCACCTTGAAATTTGACATCATCTGTTGAAAAGATGATAGAAAATAACTTCTTGGTCACAAAGTAATATACAATAGTTCTTGACTAAAAAGTGGTAGGAAGACTTCATAGAATGTGATGATAGGAAGTCTACATGCTACAAGCTATATTTTCCAAAGCTTGAAATAGCTGTGCTCATTAATAAAGACAATCAATAATTAATTTTCATAATTTAAAATTTTAATCTCAAAACTATATAAAATGCCTCTTGTATATATGTAACCATATGCAACATAAAATATTTAAATGGTATGTTATAGAACGGAAATGGAAGATGGAAATGGGGATGAGGGTGCATGAAATAGGATGAAATGTGGCATAAAATGGGACATAAATGGCTCTCATCAGGCATGACCACATAATAGAAGGTACCCCAAGGGGTAGTGAAGGTTGTCTTGTACTGATCTTCTTGGTTAATATGGATTTGATTGTAACTTGAAAAGACATCCATAAAAGATAATAAGGCATAGCCTATAATCGAGTCCATAATCATATCTATATTAGGTAACAGGAAATCATCCTTAAGAGAAGCCTTATTAAGATCATGAAAGTTAATGCATATATGAATATGGCCATCAAGTTTGCTAACGGCAACAATATTCAAGAACCAAGGGGAGTAGTTGATTAGACGGATAAAGCCTACTTTTAATAGCTTCTTTATCTCAGTCTTAACCAACAACACAACCCTGGGATTGATCTTTCAGATTTTCTACTTAATTGGCTTAGCATCAAGACATAAAATAGTATTGTGAACTAATATAGACTCATCAATACTGGGCATGTCCTCATACGTCCAAGCAAAGATATCAAGGTGAGAATGTAGAAGATCAAAGTGCTCCTTGTCTTCCTCAAAAGAAAGGCACTTCCCAATCTTAATCACCTTTTCAGAGGACTTAGGATCCATCAAGACTTTAGTAGTATCTCCTTTGAGGAGAAAACTATGATCTTCAGGATGTAGTATTGGAACCCAATTATCAACATTAGCTAGAGGGTCCTCCTCATCAACATTCAAGATAGATTCTCTAAGATATGTCTATTTACTCAAGCGATATGGGAATCACCTCGTATGTTGAAAAGGAGGCAAAGAGGAGTAGGCACCTAAGAATTCCTCCAATGCTTCATCTGAAGAGAAAAAATCTAAGGGGACTTCTTCAAATTGCACCCCATCCTCTATCAATTCAGGATGGACTAGACTAAGTGGTTCAACCGAAATCATATTAACTCCACCAAGGTTTCTACTTATATTGTTCAATAGAGCATCCCAAACCCAGATAATTCTTGCGAGGCTTAAACTGGATAGGGAATTGAATCTTGCTATGCATGTTTTGCACACACATCCTATCATGAGCAGGGACCCCCTCTTTTTGCTCCTAATGGGCTGATTTTCTCTCATCTCATTTTGTGTGCCTCTTTCCTGGAGGCTAAATTGTTCATGTGCCATCAAACAATCAAATTCCCCTGACCAAATTCACCTACCTGAGTTTTTCTAAGTCTTTTTCTTTTGCAGAGGTGCCCCTACGGGTTTCCCTTGCCTATTGCCCTAGCATCCTCCAAGCCTCATCCCTGTTCACTCGATTCACTTTTTCCTTCATTTTGACTTTGGGGACAAGTTTCCCATGGATTTGGGATATTTTTGTGGTGCCTAAGTGAACTGCCAAGGTTTCTTTAAGTTTTAGGAAGTTGCAAAAAATTCATTCTAGAGCTTCGTCCCTCCATGGTTGTTTTGGGAACTCCGCCTCACCATGGCTGTTCCAAATGGAAAACTCTAGACAACATTCTAGCCAAGGAAATCTGGCCTCTGGGGCCCGGATCGTCCATCGCCCCTTCAAAACAGCATTTTGGCCAAGGAAATCAGGCCTTCGAGGCCTGGATCATCCATCACCCTTTCAAAACAACATTCTAGCCAAGGAAGTCCGGCCTCTCAAGCTCGGAATGTCCAAATGCCCTCCCAATTTGGAAACAAACTTTGACCCACATACTCAAATTGGACCCTCTCCCCCATGAACTTTTCAAATTTCAAATTTGAAGTCGGGAGAAACCATTTGTGTCGCCCTTGTTGGAGAAGAACGATTCAACTTAGAATAAAACATCTAAAAACAATAGTGCCTTAGTGACTTTAATTTCTTCAAATCACCTCAAAGACACAAACTAGCATGCCATAAAGCAAAAAATGGGCATGGTTGTTTTCTCCCATTAATCCTTTTGAGCAAAGTACATCCATAAAAATAACAAATTCAACACATATGCACATATTCAATTCATAGAATCTAACAACATGGAAGACAAACTAATGAACACACAGATTTATGTGCGGAAAACCCTTTTGGGTAAAAAACCCCACCCTCCAAAAGATCCATCCATTGTATTATTCAGCAAAAAACAAAGTTACAATACAATCTCAGGCTCATAGCCTTTATAGGAGTTACATCTTGTTTCATCTAGAGAATACAGGCAACAACAATTTAGAATCCTCACATTGTTACAACACCCTCACATAGCACACAGTGTAGATTCATCTTATCTCACTAGTCGACTCTCTCAAGAAGCCTCTCAGCCAGCCCAACCTCATGGCCACCACAAGTTCACATCTTTGTATGTTATGTGTGTCTGAGTGTTCACAGTTACAATGCAATAAGCATACTGCTCAAACACACACATATGTAACTACTTACCTTAGTCTATATACCAAACTTTCAACTGTTACACATTATTCCAACCAACAATCATCAGGGTATTTAATTACCCCACCGAAAATCTTCCACCATTCTCTGGCAACACCGCCCTGCAACACGAATCGAGCCACCCAGCATTGAATGGGATTATAGAGACTTACGCACTTTGTCAACCCCCGCATTTAATCGCTACCAAAGAATAAGGCTTTGATCCAATCAGCGTTGATTTACAACAACAACGTAAAATCGATAAATGACATTGTGCCACATGTCGACACATCATTCATCCACCACTCTGACTATCGCCCAAACAAACAACAGAACCCTGTGGACCTTTTACTATGCCACCTCTAGCCATCCAGTAGATGCCCATGGAAAGCTTATATACGCTGCTCTACCGTGAGGCAACAAAGAGCTCCCCACAGTATGGTGATAAACACCCAAGCCAACCACCAAACACAAAGCCCCGCACTACCATGCCTCTAAAGGAAGACCCTCACGGTATGGCGGTGACACCACGCTACCGTGTCAGGGCTCTAAGACCCCCATAGTATGGTGGTAACCACTCGATCACCTAATCGCCACCATTCACCATGCCATCATTGCACGACTATCAAGGACGTGCGGTATAGTGGTGCCACCGCCCTACCGCGCCATCATTGCACGACTATCAAGGATGCGTGGTATAGTGGTGCCACCGCCCTACTGCGACATCATTGCATGACTATCAAGGACGCATGGTATAGTGGTGCCACCGCCCTACCGCTCCATGACTTACAAGGTCTTGTGGTATCGTAGTGTCACCACACAACCACCAATCAACAAAAGAATCCTTGCGGTAACGAGGTAACCACTTCGCTAGACCGCCACGGTTTCACCATGCCACTACCAAGCATGAAGAAGGATCTTGCAGTACAATGATAGTCATTTGTTCACCCTGATAGTCATCATGCCACCGCCAAGAGTGAGGGAGGGCTTTGTGGTTGCACAGTAACACTGCCCAGCCATCGGACACAAAGAAGTCTTATGTGGTAAGACGATAAACCACACAACTATGGCCTCACCAAAATCTCTTAGTGGTACAACGGTAAAGGCACGAACCAAAGGAAAAAATTGCCAAGTCATTTAGTAGAGGTTAAAGCCAGCAAGTTGAGGCACTCATTTTCTAACAATATCCCACTTGACAAAGACTTACTAGCTTCCTCCAGACTCGAACTCGAGAATCTAACACAATGCTTATGTGCTCCAACCAAGACACCAGTCTCAAGAACACAAGCATTAGATCCTATAAACGCCAAAGGCAACACATAACCACCACTCCATCATTCTCACCAGCCATATAGAAGCAACACAACAACAGCTTCAAAGCTCTCAATAATGAACACAATCATGAAGTCATTCTCTAGAAACAAGATGGAACATCAGCTAGAACATCAATCAGTAAATTGACTACTCCCATCCAACTGATCAACCCACACGACTGAAAATAGCACTCGCATCTCATGCTATTCCATTCAATCACCCATACCTTCAAGGTATTCACATTACTAAACTCATGCCAGCAGCACAGCCAACCCATCAACCACAGATACAAGCACCGTGTGCCAACTAGTCAAAGAAGACCAAACACATACAGGTACTCCCATTGTATGGGTAATGCCAAATCTGAAAGATCAATGGCATAACAAGTTTACCAATCATAGCACATGGAAATACAACTATGTAGTACCAAGGAAATATCAACAATGATATGCACAACCTACAACCAACTGCTACAAGAATCATTTCTCTCAACAGTCTTCCACAGTTCTTCCAAGTTCTTCACACCCAATGTAGGATGAAAACAAACTTCCTGGAAGGCAACCAAGACCAAAGAGATAAACAGTGCACAACATATACCTATAGAACCTCCTTCTACATACACCTCTAAAAGCCAGTTGTGTCAAGTATGATCTCCTTTACATCCCAAAGGAAAATCCATAACAACACCCAACCATTCAAACTTAACAAATCATGGATGTAAGCCTATCAAAGAAGATCAAACTAGTCCATATAACTATCTCCTACCAGTTTGCAATAACACAAGGGGATAAACTATGTTGTCCATCTTCCACTATGAATCCTCTAGAACCTTAAAATAGAAATTCAAGATCCATATCTATGAAAGATAAAGTATAAAACATATCTGAAAAATATAATTGGAAAATACCTCTCAAATAAACTTCATCGCCAATCAGGCCAAGAAAATGCTCCTCCAAGATATACAAGCCACCATGACTTACCCAAGAACAATCTCCTCACTTGTCTTTGTTGAACTCGCATTCAACTAAGGTGTAGGATACTTGGACTTTCAACTGAAAAAAAACACCTTTCTCATCTCATGAGAATAATAGCCTCACCTCATTCTCCATGTATACATGATCACTAACAATCGATCATCTCATACTAAACTCAAAACTGCATTACTGCACTATCAAGAATTTCTCAAGCATATGACCAATGTACTCAAAACACAGAGAATTACCAGACCACTGTCGAATCTCAAAAATTTTGAAATAGGAACCTATCATGAAATCATGATCTACACATCCCCCTTAGGAGATACCATGCTTCAAGTGAAAAAACTATGGTCTCAAGAGCAACACAACATGCCAAAACTCTAATGCTTAAGCAAGAATATACATGACATCAAGCAAATAGACTCTAAACCAACATCACATGTCAAGCACTACCAACACCTTAGCCAAAGACTCCAAACGTCTCCCATGGCTCCAAGTTGTTGCACATCTTCAAATAGTGTCCCTACAAATGCGAAAGAACTCTTCTACAGCAACAGGATCTAAGAATCCCTCCTAGCAACATCTGCAACACCAAAGAAGATTATTCACCACCAAGTGATGAATCCATAGTCACTGCTAAAGCTCCCATTGAATTGTAACATCCAAGCTTTCCAAGCATCATGAACAAATATTTGTTGATCTGAAAAACCTCCAGGTACAATCGACAACATGTCCATCTGACAACAATGCCAAACAGCACCAAGATCTCCAAACCACGCAAACAACATCATCACTATCAAAAACTTACACTATAATGTGTATCAAGCTCTCCATGACATCATGATACACACATTATAGGTCCCCATAACTGACTATTCAGGTATTCAATGCCATCCATCCTCTCATCCAGATGCAACCATGCCAATGCACAAGTGACCACAAACAAGGCCAACTAACTGATCTGCACCACCACTGAAGTAACCTCATGGATATAGAAATTCCACTTCCAAGTTATCTCATTGCAGCCAATGGGTAGCTAATCAACCACCCGCACAACTTGGAGATTAATCACAACAATAGTGCAAACCCATCATCACAAAGGAAACTGCAAAACTAAGATCTCAAAAAGAACAAAAGTGTAGACAAACTTGACTCAAACACCAAATCAAGCTCAGATCCGATTTTTCAATCATGTCCAAAACTTGAGCACCATAATCTAGGAAACCAATAACAGTACTTACATGCAGAACTGCAACTATGTCATCCAACGACACCCCAAATAGCCAAGGTCTAGAAAATAGTTTAACAGTAGCTCCACATAACCATAATTTTTTCTTGACCATGCACAACCTGCAAAACCATCATGTTTATAAAACACCCATGCACATCCATATCCACTACTCATCTAGATGACCCAAGAGTCTACACATAACCATCATGGTTAACCAGAACAATGAAAAATAACATGAATATGCATCATAGACTTTTTAAGAAAATCTATAGAAAACCTTCAAAACCAAAGAACATGAAACTGAACCATGAAAGTACAAGTATCCATAAAAGAAAAAAAGTAGTACAGGAACTCCAGGCCCTTTCTAAACAAATTCCAAAACCACAAGCATGCACATGCATTTGAGAGAGCCAGGCTATTCAGAAGTTTTCAAACCACCCAAGATCAACTTTGTAGCCTTCATGTAAATAGGGTAATAGAGAACAACACCTTCAATGCCAAGTCAGAACACCTAGCACAAGCACAATACTCCATGGCTAAGAAAAAACCCAAGCATTTCCATACCATGAGGGAGCCTCTCACATAGACACCCAGTATGAACCAATCTTTGTTGTGACACAACCATAAGCATAAACTCACACCCCCTTGCATCAGGATCATTCGTTGGCAACCAGGAGCCTCAGACCACATCATCATAATATGATCAACTCCAGATTCTCCATAATGTCTTTCAAGTTGCGTGTTGTCTCAAGAGAGCAAAGAATTTTACTCATCAAATGATCAATCATCAACCAATTCCTCCAAATTTCCTCAAGCCTAACAGACTAAGAAATCTTCACAGGATAAATACCATGAACCAACATCCAAAAGAAGGCTCTGATACCACTTGTTGGGGAAGAACGGGTCAACTTAGAATGAAACATCTAAAAACAACAGTGCCTTAGTGACTTTAATTTCTTCAAATCACCTCAAAGACACAAACTACCATTTCATAAAGTGGAAACAGGCATAGTTGTTTTCTCCCATTAATCCTTCTGAGAAAAGTACAAGCAGACAAATAATAGATTCAATACATATGCACAGATTTAATTCACAGAATCTAACATGGAAGAAAAACTAATGAACATGAAGATTTACGTGGGGAAAACCCTTTCGAGTAAAAAACCCCACCCTCCAAAAGATCCAGCCATTATATTATTCAGAACAAAACAAAGTTACAATACAATCTCAGGCTCATAACCTTTACAGGAGTCACATTTTATTTTAGGAGAATACAGGAAACAACAGTTTAGAATCCTCACACTATTACAACACCCTCACATAGCACATAGTAGATTCATCTCATCTCACCAGTCGACTCTCTCAGCCAGCCCAACCTCACGGCCACAATAGGTTCACATCTTTGTATGTTCTGTGTGTCTCAATGTTCACGGTTACAATGCAATAAGCATACCGCTCGAACACACACACACGTAACTGCTCACCTTAGTCTTTATACCAAACTTTCAACTGTTACATGTTATTCCAACCAACGATCATCAGGGTATTTAATTACCCCATTGACAAGCTTCCACCATTCTCTAGAAACACCGCCCTACAACACGCATCGAGCCGCCCAGCATTGAATTGGATTACAGAGACTTACGCACTCTGTCAACCCCTGCATTTAATCGCTAACAAAGAATAAAGATTTTGGCCAATCAACATTGATTTACAACAATGATGTAAAATCAAAAAATGACATCATGCCACATGTCGGCACATCATTCATCCACCTCTTTGACTATCACCAAAACAGTCAACAAAACCCTGTGGACCTTTTACTATGCCACCGCTAGCCATCCAGCATATGCCCGCGGTAAGGCGATATACACTACTCTACCGTGAGGCAATGAAGAGCTCCCCATGGTATGGTGGTAAACACCCAAGCCAACCACCAAACACAAATCCCCACACTACCACACCTCTGAAGGAAGACCCTCATAGTATGGCGGTGACACCGCACTACTGCATCAAGGCTGAAAGACCCTCCCAGTATGGCGGTAGCCGCCCGATCGCCTAGCCACCACCGTTCCATGATTGTTAGGGATGCGTAGTATGGTGGTGCCACCACAAAATAGCTCTAGGAATTGCAAGGTCTTGTGGTATGGTGGTGTCACCGCACAACCACCAGTCAACAAAAGAAGCCTCGCGGTAAGGAGGTAATCACTTCGCCAGACCGCCATGATTTCATAGTGTCATTGCCAAGAACGAAGAAGGATCTCACGGTACAATGGTAGCCGTCTATTTACCCTGACAGTCACCGTGCCACCACCAAGAGTGAGGGAGGGCTCTGCGGTTGCATAGTAACACCGTCGAACAGAGAGAAGTCTTCCGCAGTAAGGCGGTAAACCACGCAACCGCGCCATTAGCAAAAGCTCTCAGTGGTAAAGGCATGAACCAAAGGAAAAAAACTGCCAATTCATTTAGTAGAGGTTAAAGCCAGCAAGTTGAGGCACTCATTTTCTAACAGCCCTGCCTTGTTCGCCCTTTCAAAACAGCATTCTAGCCAGGGAAGTCCAGCCTCTCGAGCTCGGAACATCCAAATGCCCTCCCAATTTGGAAACGAACTTTGACCCACATGATCAAATTGGACCCTCTCCTCCATGAAATTTTCAAATTTGAAATTTAAAGCTAGGAGAAACCATTCGGGTCGCCCCACCCTATTCGCCCTTTCAAAATAGCATTCTGGCCAGGGAAGTTCGGCCTCTCAGGCCCGGAACGTCCAAACGCCCTCCTATAAACTATTAATGGAAATTTACACTGAATATTATGATCTTTTGATGATGCATGGATGGATCTAACAAGGATTTTGCAATATTTGACTAATTTTTTCCTTGATTTGTGTATGAAAGCACTTATGGCACTTTGTGTATGCAGGATTCAAGAAGCCTACCGCGGATCCGTCAGGGAGACCCATTGAGAAAGTTGAACAAACAAAAGAACATAGCTCCTGTGACTATTCATTTTATATCCACCTTTCCTCATAGCACCCATCAACAGAGATGGTATTAGAAGAAGGCATGTGCCAAGGAAGTAAATGACAAAATACAAGGAGGTGGCCTTGAAGATGCATAAGGGAGTTGTCCCACTTTTCACCTAATGATGGTGATCTTTAAGGAGTTGTCTATCTGAATCAGGGGGCAACCAATCCATTGATGTTAGTCATTAGCAGGCCCGTTTTATCCAATGAAGAATGTTGCAAGTCCATCAAGCAAAGGGCAGCTTTTAGGCAATTTCAACTACAGTAAAAGGGAAATTAGCAAGAAGAAAAAACCGCTACAACACCTGGGCACTAAACGAAAAAATAGGGAAAAGACAAAATATGTGTTTTTAAATTGTTGAATATTGTGGGGTAGGTGAATCCCTAATGCAATCAAATCTCAGCCACACAATGTAATTCAATCCTACCCATTCATCTGGGCTTTGGAAAACTATAAATAGGGGTCTCCCCCTCATTTGTAAAGGGTTGGAGAGCTGGTGTAAAAGCATTTTGCAGAAATAGAAAGCAACATTGCATGATTTATGGGTGTTTCCTTTTGAGTTTTCTCATTGTGTGTGCATGGTTCTACTTCCCTATTAGTTTAGTAGTTATTTTCTTGAAGGGAAGTGATGATGGTATTTGTTGTTACAATATTTGATGAATTCCCAACTCATGTTTTTTGCGGTTTGTTGATGATGAATCACTTTGTAAAGCTAGTTTGAGCTTCTTTACTCTATTGTTGCAACTTAGTTTGATTGCATGTGCATGATGTGTGTGTGTAATCTAAAAATATGCAATCCTTAGAAGATTGCACTGGTTTTGTGTAACTGTAGGTTCCTCTTGGCCAAGAAAAACCCAGTTTACGGAGTTTGTCTATTGTAGCAGCCTCCATGATCACTATTCATTCATAGTTTTAGGTCTAGGAACCTCTTCTCTTCCCTTCCTTTTAATAAAAAATTTAATAAGTAACCTATGCTAAGGTTCATTACACATTATAAAGCTAAATCCAAATATAAAATGAAGTTCAAGACTGATGTTTGAACCTACAACAAACGCACAACTCTCCCATCTTAAGAACTCCATTTGCATATCCAACTTCCCCACTTTGTGACTCATCCCTAAGTTCACCTTGTGATTCTAGAAAATCACATGAAACAACTAAGATATTCCAAGCACTGTCAAGACCTAACACTCAAGAGACCTTGGGATAGTGTTCTGTAATCTGATTGTGGAAGATTGTCTTTCAAGATAGGTGATGCACCTATGCATTACCTGTGTTGAGAAATGCATAAAAACACATCAACAGAACTGGAACTAGAAGGAGGGCATGACATGTTGTGGCTACAAATCTAAAAATTGGAAGTTGAAATGAACACTTTCAAAGAAGAAATCTGAGATAAGGAGATCTCTTTTAATGTTGAAGATTAAAATCAAAAAATTCTAAAGGCAAAAAAAAGTTGGGTTGAAATGGAGCAGCATGTGCAAACTAGCATCACTCAGCTACATGTAGATTTAAATAGGAGATTGAAGAGGCCATTGCAGCAATTTTCATTGGAAGACAACTGTAGGATCCATTGCACTTGCAGGCATAATGAATTGGAGTGTCTAACATTCTTGGACAGATTTGAAAGAGTCTTACAGGGAGAAATTCCCTTTTTGGAAATCTATCAGCCTTTAGCCCTTGCAGACCCAGAGGAGGAGTTGACAACCATGGCAGCTAAGGCATTCAAAGAGCTGATCCAAGAATGTTTGGGTAGCAAAGACGAACCAAGATTGGATGAAGTACTAATGTCAAGCTAGTGTAGATTTTACAATGCACCACATACAGAATTTACTTGTCCATCATGTGCAAAAATCATCACCCAAGTCAAGGGCAGTTTGAATAAGTTGGAGCAGCCAATTGTCAAGGACGATGAGTCATCCCATGAGGCAAAGAAGTTATCAACATTTGGAGGACAGCACCTTCAAGTCAGACCAAGAAGCTTCACAGAAATAGATGTTGGGACAGCAAGCACTGAAGTTGAAATTCAAGAAGGAGAAGTTGATTTCCTTGGGATAGAAAAAAGATTTGGTGAAGCTTCACTAAGAATGGAGTTGAAAAGCCTCTCCTTCACCAATAAGGGGAAGTCCTCCACTCAAGAAGAGGAGCCATTGGCAGTTGAGGATGGTTCAACAAAGTTTGCACTAGCTCATAAGGATGTTGAAAATCAAAGAGAGGGAAATCAACAAGGGGAAAGGGATGACAGCCTTGCTAAAATAGAAAATGATGACGAAGGCATAAGTGAAATCAAACTAGAAGACCTTTCCTTCATAAATGACAGTGATCAAGAATCTAAAAATGAAAGTTTAGAGGAGTGGGAACAACCACTCACCATGGTTGTCTACCATCAAGCTTCTTTTTCTAGTGATGATGAGGACCCAGTAGTGGAAAGATATGACAAGATCGTCTCCAGATTAGCAAAGGATTGGTCAGAGCTGAAATACCAAGTGGATTTAGAGGTTCTACTACTGCCGAATTGGTGTAGACTTCATGATTCATTGCACTCGGATTTCACATGCAGACTATGCCAAGAAGCCATCAAGCAAGTCAAAGAACAAGCAAGGCAGCTAAGCACCCCACTTCTTGTAGTTTCTTCAAGGATGGAATGTGAGGATCAAGAGCCCAAGCCAAGTGACAACCTAGCTAAAGGTAGTCCTCAAGAGGATGTTGGGACAACAATAGAAGATGGAAAACACTACAATCTCGAGCTTTCGAGCGATGAATTACATCAAACAAGAAGGTTCTCCACCAGTCATCAAGAATTTCTCCCTCTTGAGGATCATTTGTGCACCATGGACGATGGACTTTATGGTGAGTCCTTGGAGGAAAATCACATAGTGGATTTTGGTCCCCTTGATGAGGTGCCATCAATTGATGACTTCTTTCCATTGGGAGTTGTACTGCAGAGGTATGCTCATGTTGAGGAAGAGCACATCCTAGAAGATGGTAGCGATGAAGACATACTCCTTGAGCCTCTGAATGGTGATGCACTAGATTTTTTGGATTGGGAGATGGATTCCTTCTTCATCTATAGTGATAGTGAACAAGGGTAAATGAGTGAATGTCATGATGATATGCATGAACAAAAAAGAGAAGAAGAAAAAGGTGAGGGTGTTGAGATAGTTGCCAACAGAGATAAAGCACCTAGTCGACTACAAGATGCAACTTGGAGTCCTTCCACCATGGTCATTGTTGATCCTCCTTCATATTCAAATGGCTGCAATAAGACAGATTTGTGCATGTCATTGTCTCATGACATTGAACACCACATAAATAAGGACAACACATGGGAAAGAAATGGGATAGGATGCTACCTTTGGAGGAAAATAATCAAGTGGACACTAGGTTTCCAGAAGATCAACGAGATGAAGTCTATCTTCTCGAAAATAGCTAATAGGGATTGTTGATCCCGCGGAAGACGTGGAAGAAGTGTTTATTGCCCCATTCTCCCTACCTTATATAGGCTTGATGCCTGAAATGTTGCACCCTCCACCATGCTCGCCCGAGGTTGCTGATGCAAAGATTGACGATGCAGTGCTCGCTCTCGACTGTCAAACACTGCCACAATTGCACAAAAAAATCCAGGTTCTATCCTCCCTTGCTCCTATTAATTTTCATATTTGCACTTATCATTTTGATTATGGGAATGAGGGGAGAAAAATATTTTTATGGATTAACCATGGGTTTAGCAAGCCTCTTCAATTGTTGATTTTCCCTAACCGGGTGATTGAACTTGAGTGTTGCAATGTTGAATTTCTTTTTTCATAATATAAAGATAAGTTTGCATGGTTAAGAATGATAACAATCGCCTATTTGCTTGTGCATTCACTACAAAATCCAATGAGCGTTGGTGTCATCTTGCCTTGCCTGAACATAGTGCTTTGTAAATATCTCTTTGTACATAGCTCAATTTTTAATAGTGTAGGTTTCTTGTAAATACTCTGCTTTCTTGTTTTCCATAGGTTAGTTGGTTTGTTGTTGGTTGCTTTCTTTAGAGTAGTTTATTCATTGTTTTCTTTTGTTGTCATGCTTTGGTTACTTTTGGTGTTTTCTTTTTGTTCGCTTTCCTTCCATTTTGTTGTTGCTTTGTTGTTGCTTTGCTCAGGGTCCCTCTGTTTTTGGCTAGGCACATTTGTGCACACAACAAACATACTTATCACCTAGGCTTGTTCTATGTATTTCTTCATCAAACTCTAATCAAGTTTTTCAGAGTGGATGGTGAGGATCTTTTGTTAGTGTCAAGTGATCTGGGTGTTTGATTCAAAGAGGATAAGTCCTTGGTTGATCTCATTCCTGACGTATTCTAAAATCTTATATCTTTTACATATTTTAAGAGGTCATTGTAGGTCCTTTGTGAAGTCTAGTTAAGTCAAAAATCTAAAATTTGGCTTCAAAGCCACTGTGATTCTTAGCCCTAAGCGCAAGCTTCAATTCTTATTGGTTGAAATAAAAAGAATTGAAAATTGAAAATCAAAAGAAAAGAAAGAAAAATATTAAAAATCAAAAGAAAAGAAATTCATCTTTTCAGGGATATCCGAGCAACTCTACCAGGTCTATGGATGCTCGGCCGGTAGTAAAGCAATGTTCGAGAGAATCACAGCGACAACCTCGTCGGGGCTATGGATGCCTAACTGGCAGCGAGCCAATGTCCCAGATGTTGTCGGAGTTAGAATAAACTATGTAGCTTAACTTGACTGAGCTTGGGTTTTTGTAGCAACTAAAGGATGGGAATTGACACAATTGCACACACTTGGGTTTTCAACATACTGAAGGTTGAACTAACTAGTGGTTTTGATCTTTTGGTTGAGCATTTGGCTTGTTTATCCTAGCGTGCAGATCAAAACCAAATATTTTGGGTTCATGATTCTAGTTTGTCATCAAAATGCTCTAGAGAATTTCCCCAGTGAGTCACCATTTGTTGTGCATGTTTTGCACACACGCCCCGCCATGAGCAGGGACCCCCTCTTTTCACTCTCGATGGACTATTTTTCTCTCATCTCATTTTTTGTGCCCCTTTCCTGGAGCCTAAATTGGTCATGTGTCATCAAACAATCAAATTCCCCTGACCAAATTTACCTACCTGAGTTTCGCTAAGTCTTTTTCTTTCGCAAAGGTGCCCCTATGCGTTTCCCTTTGCCTATTGCACCGGTGTCCTCTAGGCCTCATCCCTGCTCACTCAATTCACTTTTTCCTTCATTTTGACTTTGGGGAGAAGTTTCCCATGGATTTGGGATATTTTTTTGGTGCCTAAGTGAACTACCAAAGTTTCGTTAAGTTTTGGGAAATTGTAGAAATTTCATTCCAGAACTCTGTCCCTCTGTGGCTGTTTCGGGAACTCTGCCTCACCATGGTTGTTCCAAATGGAAAACTCTAGATAGAATTCTGGCCAAGGAATCTGGGGTTCGGACTATCCATCGCCCTTTTAAAAAAACATTCTGGCCAAGGAAATCCGGCCTTCGAGGCTCAGACCGTCCATGGCCCTTTCAAAATAGTATTTTGGCCAAGGAAGTTCGGCCTCTCGGGCACGAAACGTCCAAACGCCCTCCCAATTTGGAAACAAACTTTGACCAACATGCTCAAATTGGACCCTCTCCCCCATGAAATTTTCAAATTCCAAATTTGAAGCTAGGAGAAACCATTTGGGTCGCCCTACCCTATTCGCCCTTTCAAAACAGCATTTTGGCCAAGGAAGTCCAGCCTCTCAGGCTCGGAACGTCCAAACGCCCTCCAGTAACCTGCTAATGGCAATTTACACTGAATATTATGATCTTTTGATGATGCATGGCTGGATCTAACAAGGATTTTGCAATATTTGACTAATGTTTGCCTTGATTTGTGTATGAAAGCACTTACGGCACTTCGTGTATGCAGGATTCAAGAAGCCTACCATGGGTCCGTCAGGGAGACCCTTGGAGAAAGTTGAACAAAGAAAAGCACATAGCTCCTGTCACCATTCATTTTATATCCACCTTTCTTCATAGAACCCATCAACATAGCTGGTATTAGAAGAAGGCATGTGCCAAGGAAGTC
Organism: Sequoiadendron giganteum; assembly: GCA_007115665.2. Lineage (NCBI taxonomy): Eukaryota > Viridiplantae > Streptophyta > Pinopsida > Cupressales > Cupressaceae > Sequoiadendron > Sequoiadendron giganteum. The sequence continues at coordinate 113,704,524 of CM021101.1, forward strand.
AATGACAAAATGCAAGGGAGTGGCCTTGAAGATGCATAAGGGAGTTGTCCTATTTTTCACCTGATGATGGTGATCTTTAAGGAGTTGTCCACCCAAATCAAGGGGCAACCAATCCATTGATGCCAATCGTCGGCGGGCCTATTTGATCCAATGAAGAATGTTGCAATTCCATCAAGCAAAGGGCAGCTTTCAGGCAGTTTCAGCTACAGTAAAAGGGAAATTAGCAAGAAGACAAAACTGCTATAGCACCTAGGCACTAAAAGACAAAATAGGGAAAAGACAAAAGATGTATTTTAATATTATTGAATATTGTGGGGTAGGTGAAGCCCTAGTGCAATCAAATCTAGGCCACACAATGTAATTCAATCCTAGCCATTCATTTGGGCTTTGGAAAACTATAAATAGGGGTCTCCCCCTCATTTGTAAAGGGTTGGAGAGTTGGTGTAAAAGCATTCTGCAACAATAGAAAGAAACATTGCATGATTTATGGGTGTTTCCTTTTGATTTTTCTCACTATGTGTGCATGGTTCTACTTCCCTATTAGTTTAGTAGTTATTTTCTTGAAGGGAAGTGATGATGGTGTTTGTTGTTACAGTATTTGATGAATTTACAGCTCATGCTTTTTGTGGTTTGTTGATGATGAATCACTTTGTAAAGCTAGTCTAAGCTTCTTTACTCTATTCCTATAACTTAGTTCGATTGCATGTGCATGATGTGTGTGTGTGTAATCTGAAAATTTGTAGTCCTTAGAATATTGCACTGGTTTTGTGTAACTTAGGTTCCTCTTGGCCAAGCAAAACCTAGTTTAGGGAGTTTGTCTACTGTAGAAGCCTTCATGATCATTTTTCATTCAAAGTTTCAGGTCCACGAACCTCTTCTCTTCCCTACCTTTTTCATTTTTTTAATAAGTAACCTATGCTAAGGTTCATTGCACATTATAAAGCTAAATATAATGATAGAATGAAGTTCAAGACTATTGTTTGAACTTACAACAAAGGCACAACTCTCCCATCTTAAGAACTTCATTTTCCAATCCAACTTCCCCATATTTTGACTCATCCACAATTCTTCCTTGTGATTCTAGCAAATCACATGAAACAACTGGGATATTCCAAGCACTATCAAGACCTGACACCCAAGAGACCTTGGGAAAGTGTTATGTAATTTGATTGTGGAAGATTGTCTTTCAAGAGAGGTGATGCACCTATGCATTACCTGTGTTGAGAAGTGCATAAAAACACATCAACAAATTCCTTGCTCAATATGTCCAAGGCCTTTTTTCTCTTAGCCATACTAAGAAGCGATTCTATATCTGAAACCATAATGGGTTTTCAAAACTTCGGAAGGCAATGGTTCCACATAGAGAGCCTGGTTCCACCAGTGGACATCAAACGAGTCTATAAGAGCACATCTTTCTCCTTTACTTGATTCACAAACATTAACCTCCTTAGCAAGAGCAAGATTGTCCTCCTCGATAGGGGAATGACTGGTCTCCTAAATAAGATTACAGCTTTCCTTCTTAATGAGATTACTATTCACCTCTTCATTAGAGGTATTCAAGGTTATCAAAAGTTTTATATGAGCAAGATTCACTTTGTATTCCCCAATAAAGAATTCAGAGAACTCCACGAACCCCCAATCATCACCAAGAAACACATTAGATTCAAAGGTAGAAGTAGATGGGGAGGACTTAGGACTTTTTTCTTTAGGTGGTTCTTCTTTAGTAGTGTTCACTTCAAGGACAACCTCCATATAGGGTATCACCAAGGAACATGCCATCGCATCGGAAGTTGGGGGTTGAATACAATTCTTAAGAGTGGAGACAACTAAAGCTCGACCGACAGTCACTAGTTCATAAAGTTGAATAGCATCTGGGTCAGCTTTGACTATGACTACTCGATTATTTGCAATAAACTTAAGAGAATGATGCATAGTGGAAATCATGACACCCATAGCATGAATCTAGGGTCTTCCTAGGAGAATATTATAAGGAAAAGGACTGAGCATCACATAAACCAAGGTGGGTAAGGTAATGGGGCCTAGCTACAAAGGCAATATTATCATGCTTAGAGCCTATTGGCCAACATTATCAAACCCACGAATATACAAAGAAGAAGCAACTAAAGAGGAAGAATCAACTTTAATATTGATTAATAGATCGATACCACAAATTTTGAGGGCCTAATTGGTGCCAATGAGGGTATGCCTAATACCAATAGTACTAACATTGACTATAATCATTAAGTGATCCATTTGTTTTTACACATCCGAAGGTGAGAGTTCTTGTAGATAGAATGTAATATTTGATGAATCTACATGAATATCAGCCATTAGTGCATTAACATCCATTGGCCTAGTAGAGGCAGGAAAGAGGATCTTCTACAAGGCTTTTTGAAGCATGCTCTAATAAACTGGAGATGTTCGGAGAAAATCCCTTAGTGATATCTTAGTTGGAGTAACGTGGAGTTGCTCGACAAGATCATAATCACCAAGTGCTTTAGTTATAGATTTAGGTGTTGGAGGAAGACTCGGTTGAGAAGGTTCTAAAGAAGTAGGAATCTGAGCAGGTTGGGATTTAGGCATATAAGGTTATTGATCCAAATTTTATTTGTTTATTCTTGTATTATATGTGTGCCCAACAACATTATAAAAGGAAAAGTTTGTAGCCTTTACGAACCTTGAATACAAATTTGGTAGATCATTGTGATGTGAAATTCCATAGATAGAATTATCCTTCTTAGGAGAAGGGTTGGTCAAAGTCAAGTGAATGATGATATTTTGAGGGCTTGGAGAAGCCACAAAGACCACCACAACATTTATCGACTCTTCAGCTTGTGGAGAAGAAGTTTGCTCAAAATATTTACATATAGGGGAAGAAACTTCTAAGAAATCATCTAGAGCATCATCCAACATATCAAAATCTTCCTTAGAGAAATCATTATCATAGACATTAAAACATTGTAAAAATAGATCTGACATGTTTCACATTGGGTTCACCAAAATGTGATATAAGGGGGATTCATTGCTCATAAGTCTCTTCGTTCTCAAGAAAATCATAGGGAACGAACTACCCTTATCCACCTCAATACAAGTTGAATGAAGAAATTTCAAAGAAAGTATATCTAGATTAATCACCATGAAAGATTGATTCAGAACTCGAGAGAGAGAGAAAAACCTCTAGATTTTTTCCTCTGAAAGAAGAGCTCTCGACCAAAGGACTACAACACAAATTTAGGATGCCAACATGGCGCACTGGAGTCCAAATAATGTAATGGCATCCTAAGCAATAGAAAGCTCAAGAACTCAAGTGAGAAAACTAGAGTTTCACTATCTAACCCAAATCTAAGGTCTTGTAACGTACTAACCCTTCTAGGAAGTAAAAAATTCTAAATTTACACCAAATGAGTAAATAAACAAGTAACAAATCATTGCAATAAAAAAATTATTTTCTTTTATTGATAATTTCCAATCAAGATGCATACCATAATACAACTTGAATTTCTTTTCATTTCATGTAAACATCAATGTAAGAAAGCAAACAATTACATACATAGCTCAAAGAGCTTTAGAACAAATAGTTGTAAGATGGTCCAGGATCCTTCCTTTCAAATCTTGGTTCATATGTCACCTATTGTGGATGAAAAGAATCACTCATGCACTTTTCCTCCAACCATGGACTCATAATGTGGTCCCCCACACATCTATCATTTGATAGATGGCCCTTCCCTTCGACGAAGAGATTGGTAGAGTAATCGATAATGATAACCAACTGAGCATAGTCTTGTGTCCTACATGACTAGAACTTGTAATCCCATAATCTTGAACTAGCATGTAATACTAGATCATAGTGAACTGACAATGTAGTCTCAATATTTACATAATCCATAGTGGAGTCTCAAACATTACACTACTTTGGCCAAAGTGTTACATTCAATATTCCTACTAAGATTCATCTATCACATACACTACTCAGGGCCGATTTGACTTAGGGCTATCTTAAGCTATGCATAGGTATTGTCCTCCAATGGATATTCTATCACCCTAGACTAACCTACCACCATTTTAATCTACTTGAAATGAATCTACTTAACAAGTAAGTACAAAAGCTCCCTCCCATACTGGATTAACTATCCTAGGAGTAACACAAGCTTCCGTAGCTAAATAAATAGCTTAGTTGGGTGTACCTCAAGTGACTCTTGCATTCAATCAAGCCTAGTATATAATATCTATGATATACACCAATCTCCTATTATGGAGTATTACAAACACAATATAAAAATAGCATATAAGCTTCAATTTCCTTTTCATGGAATTCACAAACACTTCTAATTCACACATAGAAAAGACATTTCAAGCAACTTAAAAAACATAACAACTCTAAGTAAATAATAAAGAAGAAGAGATCCTCATGTATGTTATCACTTATCCACATTAATGATAGCAGTGCAGCCCTTCTCCAATAGCAAATTAAATAATAATCAACTTCTCAACTATCTCTATCTCACTTGTTGATAGCTCACTCCTCTCAAAATATAATCACCTCTCAACTATGATCTCACTCCTATCTTTCTCACAATACAAAGCAAAGTATAGTTGGAAATATACATAAATATGAATTGCAAAAGATATGTAATATCTTAAAGGAATGCATCCCTCACAATGGAATAGTTCAGCTGTTTATAGAGTATCCAAGCAGCCTCAAAGCCTACGGTTTAGGCATGAAAATGACAACAAGATTCATGCAATTCAGCTTAGTATTAAGGTGGCGATCAACTAAGCTCAAACTCAACAAATCCTCTTATAGATTGGCTAGTTTCCAAGACAACAATTCAAAGAATAAATCAAAGTGCATAAGGAGAATTTCACTTGTTTCAATGAGAAGACATCTACAATAATTCAAACTCAAAGGTGGTGCTATCTGATTTCTATATCCTTCACATTTGGTACCATAAAACTTAGTCAACTTCCAAATTATGATAGCAAATTTCAATCGACCCTTCAGGTAAATGAATTGACTATAGCTATTGATTATGTTAGACAAATTCAAGCATGGGACCTCCATTAAGACATTGATCAAGTCAAGCACAAGACAAACAAAAATATCAAATTTAATTGTTACGCCATTCATCGCGTGTCATTTACATGATAATTAGTTTCTACTAGCAGTTTAAAGCTTATAAATCAGCTTCCATAAACTTGGTCAATATCGACCTTCATTCCTTAATCTCTATCGACTACTAAACAACCTTTAAAATTAGCTTTAAAGAATAAGAGATAATCGATCTCAAATAACATATATGATATGTTTAATATATATATTGTTATATATGAATATATATTATATATATTATATACATATATATATACTTAAATATTTAACACATATTGGTATATATATATATATATGTATATATATTTTTATATTTATATATATATATATAAATATAAAAATATATATACATATATATATATTATATATATCGTAAGTCTAATAAAACCAAGAATACATTCGATATATATATGTGTGTGTGTGTGTGAATATAGAAAAGATAGTATATAATAAATACCTTATACTGAATGTATGCATATATATATGCCTCTATGTACACGTATGTGTAGGTATATCTATATCGATGCATCTGTATGAGTGTGTCCATTCACCAATGTACGCATGTATCGATATACATATACATATGGATACGTGTGTATATACTATATATATGTTCACAATAGCCATTCACAATTACCATCATATTGATAAATGTGTGCGTGTGGTATATCCACACATATACATATACATGTCGTTAGATCCCATTGACAGGCATATGCATATATATAAACATACTTTCATGTGCATCCCACTTGTCCATATGATCATAATAACACAAGAAAGATCTCAAAAGCCCAAACAAATAAACATCACCCAATGCATGCAAAAGTAAACAAGACCTTAAATGCAGACATACTAGCTAAGGATGACTTACTTATTACCCATAAACTGACTCAACATAATCATTCTAATGTGGTGTGTGTATATGCTCATATAGTTTTCTTTTACCGGTTACCCGACCAATATCTTCTCCTCGAGTGATACATCCCCTCCGCCTAGAGGAATGGAACAAATACCTTCATCCACTAACATATGCACATGGCAGTCAATTGTTCATAATAATATGCATTATACATAAACATAAAAGTTAGAATAATTATAATTCAATAACCTTTCATTCACATATATGTCATATTTCACCATCAATCAACATATACAAGATGCAATTTTTTTTCCCGCTTCCCCCTCCTTCGCCTGCATTTTAAACTTCTTGCGTGCATGGTGGACTCTACTTTGGGGGTACCCAATGGTCCCCCTCTATCCCCCCTAACCCGTGCATCTCACATGCAGCCCTATGTCCCTCGAGTTCCTCTCTTGCTAGGATAGAGCTTTCGCCTACGGGCCTTTCAAAGACCTTTGAGATTTCGGTTGAATTTTTGTCTTTGTGTCAACGGTGGAGATTCTTCTAGAAATCAGCTGGAAGGATGTGTTGACCAATGGCAAACAAAACTGTTCTCTGGCCCCTCCTTTATTTGAGTTTGTCATGACTTTTGGGATGGATTTTGACATTCCTAATTTTATTTGTGATAGGATCCTCTCCTCCATGGAGAATGCGGTTGTGGGTATATTTCTTTCCTTTCGTCCAACAATGGATATGGTTCGGAAGTGGGCTGGAACGAAAAGGTGCCTCAAGGAGAGTGTGGAGATCTATGTGATGGCTGGTGGTCTCTTTCTTTTCAGATTCATGGTTGCGGAGGACATGGTGGTGACTCTCTCAATAGGTCCTTGGGTGTATGGGAAACATAGCTTGGCCATGTGTCGATGGAAACTGGGTTCTAAACCTGCTGTGGACCTGAACAAGTCGGCTCCAATATGGGTTCGGCTACCTGGCTTACCTTCAGAGTATTGGGATGAAGACATTTTCAAATGTATTAGGGATTCTTTGGGTCAGTTTGTCACCATTGACTCTATCACCAAATCAAAATCCAGGTTAGTTTTTGCTAGATTATGTGTTAATATCTGTGTTGATAAAATCCTTCTAAATATAGTCAAGTGCTCTAAGTTTGGCAACTGGACCCAACTAGTGTGTTATGAAAATGTTGTCGTCTACTGTCAGAAGTGTGCTAAGGTTGGTCACCTTGTCTCTGACTGTAAATCTTCTTTCAATCAGGAGTCTAAGGAGGATTGTACCTTGAAAAATATTACACCTCCTACCGGAAATGTATCCCATCCAACGAAGGACACGAGGTTCATTCCTCTAACTGCTTCACCAATCTTTGTTGACCCACCACCTTTACCCACTTTTGTTGACCCACCATCTGACCTGGTCGACTCCAGTGTTGGTTTATCGACTTTATTGGAGTCTATTGTCAAATCCCTGGCTATCCAAATGACCCTGGGCCTAGGTTCTTTAGTTATCGTTCCTTCTATTGTTGTGGACTCTGCAGGAACATGTGAGACAATGGGTGATGAAGATGAAATACGGGAAGAAGAGAGCATCAGAGTGGTTGATGAATCTATAGAGAGTATGGGGGGTTTGAATCTTGAGAAAACTGCAGAAGAAGGGATATGATATGGACAATGCCAAAGAAAAAAGGGAGGAAGAAGAAGGAAGATGTAGGAGGAGACTCAAAACCAGGAAGACCCAGCCAGAGACACACTAGGATGAGAGAAACATTAAATGAGATTGCCTTGGGTAAACAGAGGACTTTGGAGGTGTCCTCAAAAAAAGGTCATAAATGAGAGTTATGTCATGGAATGTTTGTGGGCTCAATAGCTCCCACAAACAACTTGCTTTGAAGAACTATGTCCTGGAACATAAGATTGATGTGTGCCTACTACAAGAAACCAAAATGATTAAGACAAAATTTGATAAGATTGCTAAATTTATCTGGCCTAATGCATCCTACGTCTACAGTGATGTTGAGGGTGCTACGGGTGGTCTGGCTGTGCTTTGGAACCCATCAAATTTTTTGGGCTCTGAACTATTCAACTGTAAAAATAGTGTGGGGCCTCTTTTACTTACCTTGGTGAACCTTGGTCCATAATCAATATTTATATTCCTAATCAAAGGAATGTGAGGAGTACGATGTGGATGGACCTTGCGGGTAAAATCAATCACAATAGGGGAACCCATTGGTTGGTTTTTGGGGACTTCAACTCTCCTCTCTTTCCTTCAGAGAAAAGTGGTGGCATGCTGGATTACTCTGACAGCATGTCTAACTTGGAAAATTTCTTGAACTCTTCGGGTTTGATAGATATTGACCTTACGGGCCAAAAATTCACCTGGTCTAGCAGACGCTCTGGTGAACATCTGATTCAAGTCAATTTAGATCGTTTCCTTTGTTCCCCCAATTGGATCAATATTTTAAATTCTAATCTAAAAACCCCACCCAAAATGGTTTCTGACCATAATCCCCTTTTGCTGACCTCTAATATCCAAGTTGTTGTGGGTCCCATCATGTTCTGTTTTGAGATAATGTGGAATTCCCACCCTGACTTCAAAAATAAAATTGTTGAATGGTGGAATATACATGTCCATGGCTCCCCCATGTTCAGGATTTTTTCAAACTCAAACATATTAAAAACATGGTTAAAGGATGGAACAAGAGTGTTTTTGGTGATGTTTTCAAAAAAAAAAGTTGTTAGAAGAGGAATTGAGAACTCTACAAAATGAAAGGGAGGAAGGAGATGACACTCAATAGACTCACAGATAGGAAATGGAAACTAGGATGGAATGGGAATGGGTCCTCAAAAATGATGAAATCTTTTGGAAGAAAAAATCCAGAGTCCAATGGTTGAAGGAGGGAGACAGGAATACCTCTTTTTTTCATGTGTTTGTCATCAAGCATAGGAAAATAAATCAAATTTCTAAACTGACTGATACTTCTAGTGTGGTGATTTTAAATCCTAACCAGATTGGCCTTCTAGCTGCTAACTACTTTCATGAGGCTTACTCGGCTCCAACTGAGGCGCCCAACCTGGCTTTGGACAAGTTGTTGCTCAACCATCTTCCTACCATCATCTCCTAGGAAGATAATATGGAGATTCTCAGTTTTGTTTCTCTGGAAGAAGTTTGGTTGGCTACCTTTAGTATGGGGGCTTTCAAAGCCTCAGGTCCTGATGGTTTCCCTCCTACCTTCTTTCAGATATTCTAGGATACTGTGGGTGGGGACCTTGTGCTCACGGCTCGGGATTTCTTCAAGTCTGGTAAAATCCTTAAACAACTGAATCACACTTTTATTGCCCTAATTCCTAAGATTGGTGAGCCTCGGACCATGACTAATTTCCAGCCCATTAGCCTATGTAACACCTTTTACAAAATCCTATATAAGATCCTTGTGAACCGTATCAAGCCCCTAATGGATAAAATCATTAGTCCTACCCAAAAAGGTTTTGTCCCTGGGCGCCATATTCTTGATGCTAATCTAACCACTCATGAGCTCCTCCATTCTATGGATGGATGTAGTTATGCGAGGATGGCTCTCAAACTGGAAATTTCTAAAGCTTATGATAAATTTTTATGGGATTTCATCCCGAAGGTTTTGGATTAGTTTGGGTTCAACAATTCGGTCATCAAACTCATCATGGAGTGTGTTAATACTGTCAAGTACTCGGTTCTAGTTAATGGGTCCCCTTTTGGATTTCTCTTTGTTGGTAGAGGGATCAGGCAAGGCGAACCCCTATCTCCCTATCTCTTCATCATGATTGATGATGTGTTGAGCAGGAGATTTACTAGTCTGTTGTCAGAGGGCTCTATTAAGGGCATTAGAGCGGCCTCCTCCCTAGACCTAATTGTTGTGCAAAAAAATTTGGATGACACTTTTCTCTTTGGGAAAGCCTCTGTGGTGGAAGCTAGAAAGTGGAAAGCCTACCTAAACAATTATGCTTCATGTTCTGGTCAAAGAATCAACTACAATAAAAGCATGATCTATTTCTTTAACAACACACTAACTTGCAAGCCAGGGTGTCTATAGTTCTGGGATGTTTAAGTGGGGCCCTCCCTTCAGTTTACCTTGGCCTCCCCCTCACGGTTAAGGAGGTTACCCCTAACTTTTGGAATTCACTACTAGAAAGAATTCAAAGGAAATTGGCTGGGTGGAAAGGTTTCATCCTAAGCCATGCTAGTAAGTTCCAACTCCTCACGGCGGCTCTTCAAGGAATACCAACTTATTTCCTCTCCATTTTTAAGATACCTAAGTACATTTCTAATAAATTTGAAAAAATCCAAAGGAAATTTCTCTGGTCTGGGACTGAGGATAAGAAGAAACTTGCTCTGGTCAAATGGGGAAAGGTCTGTCAAGCCAAAAATTGTGGTGGCCTTAGAATCAGAACCATAGTCAACACTAACAAGGCCCTGATGGCCAAGGTGGGGTGGGATCAGATAAGGAATACTAAGGATTGGTGCAAAATAATGAATTCCAAATATCTTCATAACAGGCCTCTGATCAATTGCTTTTCGGAGTCTCACCCCCAGGGATTCTTGGCCTGTAGAAGCATCTGCAGCGCACAAAGCCTACTAAGGAATGGGATAAATTAGAAAATGGGCAATTGAAATTGGATCAAATTCTGGGAAGATCTATAGTTAATTGATACCCCCTGGGTTGCTTTAATTTTAGGAATCTCATGGGGTCGGCCGTGAGGTACTTTGGTACCCACATTAGTGATTATGTTTATGGAACCCCTAGGGCTAGGGCTTGGAAGGACCTAATCCTTTGTTGTCCCCAGTCTCAAGACCTTTGTTTCTTGGCTAGGTCTCTCCAAGATGTTCTCTCTCTTACCAGGCTTCCCTCCTATGACAGAGGAGATGAGTTTTTTTGGACCTTTGAAAAATAAAGGGATCTATCTGTTAGGTCGGCATACAATCTACTAACAAACTAGGGTACTTTGGTGGACCCTTGGAACAAGATATGGAAACACCACATGATCCCTAAAATAAATTTCTTCTGGTGGACGGCCTGCCATAATAGGATTCTTACTCAAGACAATTTGAGGAAATAGAGATTTTATATCCCTAATAGATAATTACTATGTAAAATGCAGTCAGGAAACTATCAGTTATTTGTTGTTACATTGTCCATTTTCTACTGAAGTTTGGGGGTTGGTTTTTGAAAAATTGGGAGTTTCTTGGGTTACGTGTAAGGATATCATATCCTTCATCCTAGGTTGGCTTGGTCCCTATTCCCACCCCCTGCCTAGTGAAATTTGGAATCAGGTCCCTCCTATTATGGGTTGGTGTCTATAGAAGGAAAGGAACAATAGGATCTTCAGGAATAATGAGAGGAATTCTAGGGAAGTTTTTGGTATAGGTGTTTGGCTCATTGAGGAAAACATTTCTCTCTTCAATGGGAAACCCCTAGAGAGGGGACCTCTGGATTATGAAATAAGAATGGCCAAGGCTTGGCATCAGGAGTTAGAGGCTAGCTCGTTTGACAATTCTAAATCCCTAGCCAGGAAAAATACCAAATGGGAGCCTTTGGATAAAGGTTGGTTCAAACTCAATTTTGACAAGGTTGCTAAGGGCAACCTAGCCAGGGCTAGCATTGGTGGAGTGATTAGAGGCTAGGGGGGGTTTTGGTTGTTGGCTTTGCGGGAGGTATTGGTTTCCAATCTTCTATTATGGTGGAAGCTCGTGCATTGCTCAAGGGCCTCCAACTTGTTGTCTCTCTTAGGATTGCAAACCTTCACATTGAAGGGGACTCTAATTCCATTACTGATGTTGTGAATACAGACATACTAATTGGTTGGAGTAAAAAGGACATTCTGTTGGTTACTAGGTTCCTTTTATCCAAGCTTAGAGGAAGAAAAGTGACACATATTTTTAGGGAGGGTAACCAAGTGGCGGATTCTTTGGCTAATTTTGGTAGTAGTTAGGGTTACTCTAAATGTTGGAGGAATATAGAGAAGTTATCGCCAAGGATTCAAGATATCATTTTGAAAGAACAAAGCAACCACTTATTATGATGAATTCAAATTTCTAGGTGAGGGGTGTTGTTTGGAGGGCCCACTTGATTGTTCTTTGGGCCTGGTGGATGAGCTCTAATGCTGAGGTGGATGACAGGTGGTGGGATTCAAATTTTAAGGCTTGTCACATGGTTAAAAAAGGTGGCTCTATGAAGGGATCAGGAAAGTATGAGAATTTGATGAATTTGAGAGGTCATATCATGGGATATCTTGTTTTAATCGATCATGTTCTTCGTAAGACTATGATTATGAATGTTGATTTGACCTTTCATAATGAAGCAATGCTACCTTCTAGCACCTTCAAGCCTGCTAGTTTAGCGCAGGCTTCTAATTATACTTACATGGACATTTCTAAATTTATCCATATGGCCATCTTGTCTTGTTTTTTCGTGTGACTGCACCTTAGCCAAGGAACCCTGCATGCCCACCAATTTCCGCTTAGCTTGCCAAAATCTTTTTAAGATCCACATTAATGCCGCCAATAAGTTCCATTGTGGTGATTTTTCCCTTCATGCATTTGACCTGCACACTGGCGTCATTACCCAACGCTGCAATACTTGCCTTAATACCCACATTGTGATGAAATCCCATTGCCTTATAGGTTTTTCTAGCTTTCGCTCTCTGCAAATTCGTTGTTTTTCTGTGTAGGTGGAAATCATGGGTGGTGACCACGTTCGGACTGAGCCGGACAATTGCGAAGAATTATGTAAGAATCCTTTGGTCTGGCATATCTATGTTGAGGGTGGCCTTGGTCCTCTCATGGAGATTCTAGTTGGTCACGACCCTATTTTGTCTGGTCAATTTGATAATTATTGGAAGGATCAAAGGGTCACGATGGGTCGCATTTCCTTTGAATTCAGTGAAGAGGTTATCACACAAGCCACTAAGATGTTGTGCACTGGGAAGAAATATCCTAAGCACACTTAGACACCGGACAATGACAGCTTGAAGGCTTTCTTCATGGGGAACAAGGAACCGGTCTGAAACCAGTCGGGCTTTGAATGTCAAGCCCTTCCGAAGACCTAGGACTAGGTGTGTTTAGCTTTGATGAAGTATGTTACTCTGGAAGGTAGGTTCAAAACCTATTTCTTCTATCATTTCCCCCTTTTGAATCATTTAAGGCATAAAATATTGCTTAGCTTCCTTTCTTTTTTCTCATGGACCTAGAAAATCTGGCTAAAAAGTGTAAGGATATGGCCAGTCTTAACTCGAGTGACCTTTTGCCTCTTCCACTCCATCAAGGGCTTATCCTGAGACTCTACCATTTTCATTTGGCCCTTTGTCCGCCAAGATCCATCTCTATTGTTCATATTGATGAAATTGAACTCCTGACTGTTGTGAACATCTCCCCTGCTGAGTCTAAAAGCCCTTCTCAAAAAACCCATTCGGGTACTGCTGGAAACCTCAAAGCTAAATAGGCTACCAAAAAACTTAAAGGCGGGGCATTTAATGCACATACTAGTGTCGCGGCCAGCCTCTGTGATCTCAAGGCCACCCTAGCTAAGTCTACTTACAGAGACAACACTATGAAAAAAGGTAAGGATGGTAAAAAAGGTGCGTCAAAGTTGATGGTGAAGGAAGGTAAAGAGAAGAACAAATTAGAAAAATATTCTAAAGGTGATACTGTTGTGGGGACCACAGTCATGTCTAGAGGGGAGACTACCATAAGGAGATCTGGGAGATTGGTGAAATATAGTAAAAAAAGATAGATTATTGTGGACTCAGAGGAGGATCAGTCTGACAGCAACGAGTATAAGGAAGAGGAGACCGAGGATGATGAGGATGAAAATGTGGAAGGGCCCCAATTTATCCCAGAAGATATCAAAATTTTGAATGAGACTTCAGCCTCTCACTCTTCGCACCCCCTGGTTGCTTAGCCTGATGAGGTCCTAAGAACCAAGGATGTCGGGGAGGAGCTATGTTCTTTGGAGAATAAGATGGACACACTCAATAAAAGATTTAAAGGTTTGACTCACTTCACAATGAAGTTGGGTCACTTCGTTACTAGCACCTTGTCCACTATTATCAAGAAGGAGTTGGAGAGCAATAATGCCCAGGAGAACCAAGACTGAGTTGGTGATGAAGTTGTGGACCTCCTATTCAAAAACTAGGACAATGCCATTTAGCTACTGCCTACATTGATGTTCTATCTTTTGGCTGCCTACTCATGGTCTCTATGTTGTTAAAGTGTTGTCTTTGTTCGTTTTTTGACTTACTGTTAGCATTTTTTCCTTTTTGGCCCTGGTGGCTCTTTGTGAAGGGTACCACACCCTGTAAACGTTGCTTATCTTTTCAAAAACATCAACCAAGGTAACATCAAATGAGATAGCATACATATTGATAACAAGGTACAAGCATATTTTATTCATCTCTAGAATTCACATTACATCCATATTTACCCTATGTAGTAATAGTAAATAATAACTACAATTGGGGTGTAACATACTCCCCCCTTATGAATCATCATCCCCGATGACCTAAGGTATTATTCAAAACATAACAACTAACATTATATTATTCAACATTCTCAAAAGCATCAAGAATATCAAGAAATTTTTGCCGAATTTCCACATAGTCCTCCCAGGTAGTTGAGTCTTTAGTGTATTGATCCCACTAGACTTTGCACTACAAGACTTCTTTGTTATGCAAGCGTAGCTTACATTTTCCTAGCACCTTGACGGGCTTAAGAGTTACTACTCCAAGGTCTCATACCTATAAATCGGTCCAATCAATTACATGATTATCCCTTGGTATATGTAGACATCTAAATTTGATCACTTCCATATGATCAAAATCGTCTATTATATTCATCTATTCCATTAATAGTGATTAAATAACTTATTTAATCATTATTCAATTTTTTGCCTAAGGTTCCTAAAGTATCTAATTAAATAAATTAAATACTTTACCTTACACCTTGTTATTCTCTAAATTAAATAAATATGACAAATTATTTAATTTAGTCTTTTAACCCATTTGGATTAAAATCAATTTTTAATTCCCTTTTTTTCTCTCTCCTTGTCACATTCTCCATAACCCTCTTATAATCCAGATTAAATTAATTAATCTACGATTAGGATGTGCACTACTTAATCAAGATTATGTGTCACATCCTCCATAATATCCCACTTGTCTCTAATCTCTCATTAACTAGCCTAATCCTATGTTTGCACAACCTTAATCATAATCATTAGCCATATTTGGCTTACCTTTTCTGGTCAACCTTCCCACTTACCATTTTTAGCCTGGACTCCCTTCCCCATGTGAATTTTTAATTCACATTTATTTAACCAAGGTTCCCCTCTTCCCCATGTGAATTTTTAATTCACTTTTATCTTCCCAAGGTCTTCCTCATCCCCCATGCAAATGTGACATGTCATTTTACATGTGCCCAAGACTTCTAGAACCTTGGACTTGTCACATCTCCCACATGTGACAAATCTCCAGCTTTTTGGAGACCTCCTTTTATCCAATAAACCCTCCATTTCTTTTTGGAAACCTCCTTTTGTCCAATGAACCCTCCATTGAATGTAAATTTTTAATTTACATTTATTTTTCCCACACACTTCCCTTTTTCCCATGGAGATTTTTGAAGAATTCTAAAATTCCTCGAAAGTCTCTTTCATCCTCATTTGGGGACAAGAAGTTCCTTTTTGAAGAAATCTGTTCATCCCCCAAGGTACCTCAAAGGTACTTGTCCTTCATCCACCTCATGTACTTCCCTTCCACCTCTTGTCCTTCTCTTCCACCTCATTTCCATATCACTCCACTCTAAGACATCTCACCTTCCACATGTCAAGATGTGAGGGCTTGTGAGTCCTCAACTCACCATAGCCCTTCATCTTGATCATTGTTGGATCAATCCCAACCGTTGAATTCTCTAGAGAATTCAATTTAGCCTATAAATACCCCTTCAATTCCCTCATTTTAGGGATCAAGTCTTTTGCAACAAAACTCTTGCAAAATTGTCATTCAAGCTCTCATCCATTTTAGCATTTATATCATCAATCCATATTGCATCAATTCATCTTGCATCCATTCAACTTCATTTTCATCCAAGGAGCAAACAACTCTTCAAGGTCAAGGGCCAACCAAGGAAAGAGCAGCAAGGAGGTATAACAACAATCCATTTGTTTATCTTACTTCCATGTTATCTTTTTCTTAGGCTAATCGTTGAGGTGCCCTTTTATCTTGTTATTACTTTTGTTATTGCATTATTAGTTTTGTTTAGCATCTCACATTAGGAGTAGCATTTTATTAGGATCACATTTCTGGTACGCCCGGTGGGACCCACAAAGGGGTCTCTTTTTTTTACATTTTTTGTTGTTGAGCTTGTTTGCAGATTCAGGTCGCAGAGAAGTGAACTTGCTCTCTCGGATGTCACAAAGGGGCGAACTTGCCCTCCCGAACATTGTAGAGGGGCGTACTTTCCCTCTTTGTTTTTTTGTTTGTTGTTTTTCTGCAGAGGGGCGTAGTTGACCTTTCTATTTTTCTGCAGAGGGGCATACTTGCCCTTGTTGTTTTTTTGTAGAGGGGTGTATTTGCCCTTGCTATGCAACGTTTCTAACTATTTTTTGCAGAAGTGTGGACATGCCCTCCCGGTTCAGCATTTTTCACTACAGAGGGGCGGATTTGCCCTTAACAACACATTCGAAAAGGTGAAAAAGTGGCATTTTAGCCTCATTTTTGTCTCTTTTTTTTTGCTGTTTTGTATTCTAATCCTCTAATCTTGTTTATTGTTGAATGAATTCAAATTTCTTGTAGGTATCTTGTGTATTTTTGCTGCAAATCACAAAAGGCAAAATATAAACAACTAACATTTGCTTGCAGGGCCTTGGTCTTATTTTTTTTGAAAATCTTTCCTTGTTGTTTTATCTATTTACTTAGCATAAATAGGGGAAAGTAATATTGGTTGCTTGTTGTTTTTATTTTATTTGTGTTATCCTAAAGGGACATTAATTTGTTTTCATCCTCTCCCTTTGCACTTTTGTGCAGATCCGAAGGGGGTAGTTGTAAACGATTAGTGTTTTCTTCTTAGAGGGACCTGCTTGGGGATTTCATCACCCCAAGGGATGATCCCAACCATGCATACCGATGGGGTATATAAAGGGGGGAGAGCCAAAACTATACCCCAATCCAGTTGCGTCATAATGGGCAGAACGTCGAAGCTAGGGTGATACCTAAATAGACGTGAAGAGTTGGTCCAAGCCTTTCAGTATCTCGCTGGGGTTCCCGACTCACGCTTGTGATGGACTGGTGTTCACGGTTGTGCCTCACGTACCGAGCGTATATTGAGAACTCCCTAGAAACCTTATTCATCCTAGAGTAAGACCTTTGCCGGCCATACTCCTTAATACTAATCATAGGATTGTGCTTGTTCAAAGTGTCTTTCTGTGAAGAACCGGTAAATTTTTATAAGTCAAACCATCATTGAGTCATTTTAAGTCCTTGCCAAAATCCCTCATCCAAACCAAGTTGCATTTTCCACCGCAGAGGGGCAAACTTGCCCCGTTGTTTCAGCTTTTTTCACCGCAAAGGGGCAAACTTGCCCCACTGTTTCAGCCTTTTTCACTGCAGAGGGGCGAACTTGCGCCACTGTTTCAGCCTTTTTCACCGTAGAGGGGCAAACTTGCCCCATTGTTTCAGCCTTTTTCACTGCAAAGGGGCGAACTTGCCCCACTATTTCAGCCTTTTTCACTACAGAGGGGCGAACTTGCCCCCCTGTTTCAGCATTATTTTCGTAGAAATGCGGATATGCCCTTGTTGTTCAACGATTCTGTCAGTTTTACTGCAGAAGTGCAGATACGCCCTCTCGAACAGACAGTTTCACTCACTTGACCATTCTAAACCCCCATCTGAACTCCCAAAGTCTCTGTTTGACCATTTGATCATCCTTAACACTCATCTAGCCAATCCAAACATCCATTTGACCATTACAAACATCCATTTAATCTTTCTAAAACATCCATTTACCACTTTCACATTGATCATTCCACCATTTGAATACCCATCTTGCCATATGACCTAAACATTTCCATCAACATATCTTCCACTTTCTTCCATCATCATCTCTCAACGCAAAATCTCTTAAGACCTTGTTTTAGGAGTTGTCTCCCGAATTGACCAAGGCATTACGTTGATCATTATCCCACACAATCAATCCTTGTCTTCAACCTAATCAATCCACTTCTACCTTGAGGTGGATTTGTGTTGTAAGTCAACATCATTGGCCCCAATCAATCCCCTTCCATCTCAAGGTGGATTAGGCGCCATAATAATTGATTTAATCTGATCAACCAACGTTACAAGTCACCAAGGGTGATTCCAAAATCAGGTTTTAGGATCCCTTCCAACATCAATCCTTATCCAAGTCAAATCAATTGATACATCATCAATTGATCCAAGCTAATCTATCCAAATCCAATCATTAAATTGATACATCATCATTTGACCCAATCAACATCAATCCAATCCAAATCATCCAATTGATACATCATCAATTGATCCAATCCAATCTATCCAAATCCAACATCAATCTAATCCAAATCATCCAATTGATCCAATCCAATCAAATCCAAGTCATACAATTGATCCAATCTAATTGATCCAAACAATTGCAATCATCAAATCCAATCATCAAATCGATACATCATCATTTGATCCAATCGAATCCAAATTATCCAATTGATATATTATCAATTTGAATCAATCAATCCATACCATCATCTAGATCATCCTCTAGAAGTTACATCTTGAAATCACCTAGTTGTTTTGCACGTTCATGCCCGTTTAAACCCGTTCGCAAAAGAAAATGGCGGACCAACAAACACAAGGTTCCCAACCAAATGTCCCTCAAGATCCGAATAACATCTCACATGATCCCCATAATGGTGTCTCATCTCAATCAAACACCGACATCCAGAATATCACACCACCTAGTGACGAAAACATGGTCAATCAACCCAAAGTCACCATTGACGAATATCTCAGCAATCCTGCCAATGTCCAAATGACAGATCATCTCCTAAACGAACATGGGGACAAGATCCTTGCCACCTTACTCATGAAGGGGATCAAACCACCTTCTAGTTTTGATACATCACAATACGCCCTTTCTAAATCGGTTGACCCACAAAACTCACAAAACATTCTTGAAGGTTCCCACATTCCTAAAGGTGCACCCACTGAAAATTGGTACCACCCCGAATTTGGAAATGTCGTCATCCATCAAGTCCAAGAATATCCCTGTCTTCCAATGACAACATCTACCATTCCACCATTTGATCCTAATGATCCCAATACCTATGGTATGCCACCATACATCCCATCTACTCCACCACTTCCTCCCCCATATTCTACTATTGGGGGCACACCTACACTTACCAATGTACTACCGCCTACATTTCAACAACCTCCAATCCACACCAATCCACCACACTACCAACACCACCACAACATGTTGCTACTATCCTAGCTTCATCTCAACCTTTGCATTCACAACATCCGCAACACACTTCCGTTCTCACACAACCATCACATCAAGTGGTGTAGCACACATCTCAACAACAACAACACATCCCCTCTCAACAACAACAACACATCCCGCCTCAACAACAACAACACTTCCCGTCTCACCCATCTCAACAACAACAACATATTTTATCTCACCCATCTCATCAACAACAACAAAAACCTCCACAACAACATGTGCACATCCCTACACAAACACACCATAACCCGCTTACCAAGTACCTCTATCATCCCTCAGCACATACACTATTTCATCCCATACAAATCCTCATCTGAATGCACAAAACCAAACACATACCCAATCGCCACCTTACATCAATCTCTCACAACCTCAACACAATCCCCATCAACAAACATTGAATCTGTATCCATATGTCACACAACAACCCACCGTTGCACAACAAAACCAATCCTATCCGCCCTACTTTCAACAACAACAAACTCACCAACAGGGGGCACCTTACACTTCATATTACCAACAAACATCATCACATCAACAAAGAGGCCCTACCTCTATGAATTACCAAAATGCTACACAGCAATAGGGTCCCTCTCTTGTTTCCTACTATCAACAACAAGTGGCTCCCACTCATCACAATCAACCATCCAACTATCAATCCACCTATAATCAGCAAACACATTCGTATCCAACTCAATCTGCCTATGATTTGACAGTGGTAGGGCCATCCTCGCCATATCCATAATACTACCCATACAATCAATCCACTTCGACTCCCATAACTCCCATCAATAAAGACTTGGAAGAAGTAAAAGCCGCATTAAAGGACTTACAAGCTGGAACGGGTAAGCAGTCATTCAAGTTTGAGGACATATGCCCGTATTCGTTTGATCCCTCCATTTCCTTGATTCCTTTTCCTAAACATTTCAAGATACCCAAATTTGACAAATACAAAGGAACCAAGGATCCTAGAGCTCACCTTCAAGAGTTTTATGCTCATTTCCAAGAGGTCATGCACAATGATAATTACCTTATCTGACTCTTCCCTAAAAGTCTACAAGGGGTCGCCCTCAACTGGTTTATGGGTCTGGAAAAGGGATCTATCAAGACCTTCGCACAATTGTCTAAATAGTTTGTCTCTCACTTCTCTTTTAACTTAGAGGAATATATTGACACACTTGATCTCCTCAAAGAAAAACAATGCAATGGAGAGACCTTTGCAAGCTACTTGCAAAGATGGTGTGCCTTGGCTAGTAGGATGAAATCACCACCAACGGAAAAAGACATGGTAACATTGTTTATCGAAAACTCCCACCCGGATATGGCACATAATTTCCAACTCCATTGTATCACTACCTTTGCGGGGCTTGTCGAGAAAGGCCCCATCTTAGAATGAGCCCTTGTCGCAAGAGGACAAGTCAAACATTTCAATTCTAATAGAGAGAAATTCTTTGGGGATAAACCTCGTTATTGGAATAGAAATAAAAATGTCATCAATGATGGTGTCACTGACACTAAACATGTCCAAGTGGCCAACACCACACAAAGATATCCTCTCGAGCAACAACCCTCAGTTCAGAATGCCATATCCGTCCCCCAAGGGGCACCGCGACAACAAGCCAATCAAAATAACTAAGGGGGAAATAAACGATAGTTCACTCAGTTGGGAGAACCCCTTAGCACGGTGTTTAATAAGCTTCTTCAAGCCAATTACCCCATAACATATCCTGTCACCAAACCCCTCGATACGTCTAAACCCAAGCCTGCTTGGTTTAAAGATAATGAATACTGTGAATTTCACAAAATTAAGGGACATACCTTGGACAAATGTCAAGGCTTAAAAACCTACATCCAAGGTCTCATCAATCAAGGTGAAATACATGTAGATGCTAACACAGCATCCTCATCCAATGCTCAATTACAAATATACCAAAACACCTTTCCTAATCGTAATCAAGGTCCTAGTTCGTCCAACTCAAATCCTGGACGTAGCAATAATAACCAGCCAGGAAACAGTACCAATAACATCAGCTACAAAAATGTACCATACAATTATCAAGGTGTGGTTTCATATGTAGAACAAGTGGAACCATGTGTATCCATGATACATGTTAAGGGAAAATATCCACAATGTGTTGTTACTACTCAGCGAACCCACATCATGGTCCCAATAGCATCTCCATCCACCCAACGACCATCCACCAAGTCCCAATATAACATCCTAGACCATCTAGGTAAGACTATAGCCCAAATATCCATTTTGGATCTACTTAAGTCATCTCCTGTACATCAAGATATCTTAACTAAGGCTTTGCAAAGCACACAAGTGCCTGATGATATTAACCCTACCCAATTCCAAGCATTGGTAGGTAGTCTCTCATTGACTTATCAGGTAGCCTTTAGCCAAAAGGACATGCCGCATCTCGATTCAAGCCACAACCGCCCCCTCCACCTCGAAGTTGGCATAAAGTGTCAGAAAGTAAAAAGGGTCCTGGTAGATAATGGTTCGGCCCTAAATCTTTGCACTTTAAAGTTCATACAATAGGTTGGATACACCCAAGTTGATCTAAGAAATCAAGTGATCACTATCAAGGCCTATGATAATGCAGAGCGAGATTCTGAAGGCATTATTTGCCTCCCTATTCAAGTGGGCCCCATTGTACAATACACTATGTGTCATGTTCTAGACCTAGAACTTCCATACAACATCCTCCTCGGCCGCCCATGGATCCATTCTATACAGGTCGTCCCATCCACCTATCATCAATGCCTAAAATTCCCATTTCAAGGAAATGGAGGTCACCATGCAAGCTGATCCCCGACCTTTCGAATATTGTCGTGCCTTGGAAGCCTCTTTTCCACATTCACATTACTGCCCAAGAGTCAAAATGGGGGCATCACCAACATCTGATCCTGACCCATCCACCAACACACTGAATAGTTCATCCCCACCATCATCCACGCCTGCTTCCACCATCACTAAGGTCCTGATCATAGACAAGGGATGTGGTGAATATGAAATGCACACTACACTCAATGTGGCAACCATGCCACCTTCACCTCGCACATATGGGCAACCAATTCTTCCAGCACCACAAGTGGAAGAGAAGACCCTTACGCTTACCTCCAAGAACATGGGTTCAACCACATTCAATGACTTGGGATCCTTCCAAGATCAAATGGACGAAGATATCAGTCAATGGGTTTACCGGGAAGAACCTGAGCCACCACGACCCCTCATGGAATACTTCCAAGAAGCTTATCCACGTGCCTCCAAGTTCATTGAAAAGTGCCATTACCAAGGCAGAGGTCTTGGTGCAGAAGAACAAGGAAAACGTTAGCCTATCGAAGCAATTACCATCAGACCAAGAAATTTAGGCTTGGGTTACGATACTAAACAGAAGGGTCCCATGACATTCCCTAGCACTTCTAACAATGTCAGTGTTGGCGATAGTTCCCTCGAGGACATACCGGAGGAAGAGTCCATCATACACACATACGATGATTTGGATCACATTGACCTCCCCGCCATGTTTGAATGCTTATCTATTTGTACCATAACTTTATCCCTTAAACATCCTGAGCTTATCGATCATGACCTACAAGGTAGCGCACCTGTCAACACATTTCCCTTAGAGGATACCTATGTGCATCTAATGGGATTGGGGGAGGATGAATGCCCTAATCGCAAAAGTAAAAAGAAACAAAAACAGAATAAGTCATCAAGTGAAAACCTCACCGAGGCACTTTTTGACTACGAAAAAGTAAAAACAAAGGATGTATCTGACAGTGAAAACCTTGATATGGCACTGGAAGATGGGGACGTTCATCTTCCCCTTGTAGGAACACAACTATTTGAGCAATCTTCTATTCTCATTGAAGAAACACAGGAGGTGAACTTGGGGATAGAAGAAACTCCAAGGATAACCTATGTGGCCAAATCCTTATCTGAAACAGAATACATCACCATTGTTTGAATTCTCCGTGAAGGGGTTATCAACTTTACGTGGGCTTACTCTGATATGCCTGGCCTAGATCCCAATCTTGTTGTCCACCATTTGGATGTCCGTCCAGAGGCTAAACTTGTCAAGCAAAAGCTCTGAAAGATGCACCCACAAGTGGCATTATTGGTTAAGAAAGAACTAGAAAAGTTACCGGATGCTAGTTTTATCAGGCCCATTGATTACTTTGATTGGATCTCCAATATAGTACCTATTGCTAAACCCAATGGAGACATCAGGATTTGTATGGATTTTTGAGATCTTAACAAAGCTTGCCCAAAAGATGACTTCCCCTTGCCTAACATCGACATGTTAGTCGACATCACTACGGGACACAAGATGCTATCCCTCATGGATGGCTTCTCTGGCTACAATCAGATCCAGATTGCCCTCGGAGATCAACATAAAACCACTTTCACAACACCTTGGGGAACTTTTTGTTACAATGTCATGCCCTTTGGTCTCAAAAATGCAGGGGCAACATATCAATGGGCAATGACGGTTATATTCTTTGACCTCATCCACATCATCATGGAAGATTATGTTGATGACCTATTGGAAAAATCTAGAACCGAGGAAGAGCACCCTACCATTCTAAAACGGATCTTTGAGTGCTTAGAACAATACAAGCTGCGACTGAATCCAAAAAAGTGTGTGTTCAGTGTCACATTAGGGAAACTGTTGGGCTTCATAGTGTCCCAAAGAGGCATCGAGGTTGACCCAGCTAAGGTGAAAGCTATCATGAATATGCCTCCACTAAGGAACTTGAAACAACTATGGAGTCTCCAGGGAAAGCTACAGTCTATCCATCGGTTCATAGCCCAACTTGCGGATAAATGTCAGTCGTTCACACACCTCCTGAAGAAAGATACTACCTTCAAGTGGAACCCACAGTGTCAGTCGGGATTCGATATGATCAAAGCATATTTGGCCCACCTGCCGATCTTGATGCCACCTATCCCTGGAAAACCCCTCTTGTTGTACATATCTGCCACATCAGTTGCACTGGGGGCATTACTAGCATAGCATGATGAATCTTCAAAGGAATGGGCAATCTACTATATTAGTCGAACATTGGTCGGTTATGAACTTAATTACTCACCTATGGAAAAAGCATGTCTCGTGGTGGTCTTCAGCACACAAAAGCTACGTCACTATATGCTTAGCCATCCCATAAAGCTGATATCAAAAGTGGATCCCCTCAAATACTTGCTATCTAAGACGGCCTTAATCGGTCGAATGGCTAAATGGATCATGCTCCTCAGTGAATTTGACATAGAGTATGTGGATAGAAAGGCCATCAAAGGACAAGTAATAGCAGACCAATTAGCAGAAGCTCCATTAGTCGATGCTTACCCCATCGAAGTTGAATTTCCAGATGAAGGTGTCTTCGCGATATCAGAAACCACCACGTGGACACTGTATTTTGATGGGTCACACACTCAAAAAGGATGGGGGGCAGGAATATTGCTCATCACCCCCCAAGGTGATTTACCGAAGTCATTCAGACTAGCTTTCCCCTGCACCAACAACATCTCTGAATATGAAGCCCTTCTCACTGGCCTCAGAATTGCAGTCCAATGGCACATCACTCATTTGCAGTTTTTTGGTGACTCTCAGTTGATCATAAAATAGGTCAATGACGAATTTCTAACCAAAGATGAGAAATTGTTGCCTTACAAATGTATGGTGGGTGACTTCAAAAAATACTTCACCTCCATCCACTTTGAGTAGATCCCGCAACTACAGAACAAGGCAGCGGATGCTATGGCTACCATTGGATCTCTTCTTGACATGCCGAAAGATTGCACAAATTGTCAGTTCCTAGTTGAGCAACTTCTAATCCCCGTGTACGATATCCTTGAGGGTGAAATGGTGTGT
This sequence comes from Sequoiadendron giganteum, assembly GCA_007115665.2. Taxonomy (NCBI): domain Eukaryota; kingdom Viridiplantae; phylum Streptophyta; class Pinopsida; order Cupressales; family Cupressaceae; genus Sequoiadendron; species Sequoiadendron giganteum. The sequence goes on from CM021101.1 coordinate 113,729,908, forward strand.
GCTATTGTAGGTCATGAATCCCCTTGGTACCATGACATTTACCCTTATATTCATAACAACATCCTTCCACCTGATCTCACGAGAAACCAACGAAAATCATTTATCCAACGCACTGCCCGCTACACCATTATCGGTGACACACTTTATCGACGTGGGTATGATGGAACTCTCCTCCGTTGTTTAGATGAAACTGAAGCCCGCACGTCATTAGTAGAAGTACATAGCGGTATTTATGGGGCCCATTCTAATGGTATGGCCCTAGCTAAACGAATTCTCATAGCAGGGTATTATTGGCCTATAATGGAACAAGATGCTTGCAAGTATGTCAAAAAGTGTCTTCCATGTCAGCAGCATGACGATCTAATTCATGCTCCAGCATAGGAGCTCCAGCCTATCACGACAACTTGGCCATTTTCACAATGGGGTTTCGACTTGATTGGCAAGATTTACCCTCCCTCCTCAGATGGTCACACCTTCATCATCACAGCCACTGAATACTTTACCAAGTGGGTGGAAGCTATACCACTCACTCACATCACCGGTGTTCAGATCTCCAAATTCATCCTCTACCATATCCTCTACAGGTATGGTATCCCCTCCGCAATCATCACCGACAATGGGAAACCATTCAAAAATCAATGCATGAAGATCCTTTGTGACACGTACCATATCCAACACCATTGGTCCACCCCCTATTACCCTCAAGGTAATGGACAAGCAGAAGCAACGAACAAAACATTGATCAAAATCATTAAGAAGATGGTCAATAGCACTGGCCACGATTGGCACCTCCATATCCATCCCGCTCTTTGGGCTTACCGTACATCCATCCGCACCCCCACCGGTGCTACTCCATACTCTCTTGTTTATGGCACTGAAGCCATCTTGCCAATCGAAGTTGAAATCCCTTCACTTCGCATTTCCCTCAAGAACCTCATCACTGACAAAAACACCTGTGTGGCACGCTTGGAACAATTGGAATTATTGGATGAAAAATGGGTCAAGGCTTATAACCATCTGCAAGCCTATCAACACTGACTCAAAAGGAGCTACAATAAGAAAGTATGCCCCCACCAATTCAATGTTGGTGATTTGGTCCTTAAAGAAAATCAGCAGAATCAGCAAGCTCGAGAGAAAAAGGGTAAGTTTGAGGCAAACTGGTTGGGCCCTTATGTCATCACCACCAAGTACGGTTCTAGTGCCTATAGGCTATCCACTCCTGAAGGTGAGCCCTTAGAAGAACCCATCAACATCATGCGCCTGAAGAGGTTCTATACTTAGATCAGCTAGGGTATCCTTCTTAGTAAAAGTCAAAAATACAAAAAAAAAATCCAAAAATCCAAAAATAGTAAAGAAAAATAATTTGTCCTATGGTGAAAACCACCCCTGTGTGGTGCCTTGGATACGTACGATTGGTGAAAACCTGGCAACAGGCGCCTCTCATATAAGGCTGAATCATTACCTACCTCGCGTCCTGGTAACTCTATGACTTACCCGCCAATTCCTCAATCCCCATATCCTCCCATCTGCTTGCATCACCTCATCGCTTGCTATATTTTGGTTGAGCATTGGATGACCTTCATTCGCTATCCGCAATCTTGAGCTTATTATCCTAATCTGAGCTTGTGTCACCTCGTTGTTGTGTTTTTCTTCATCTAGGCTCACTCTTTGTGGTCATCTCCATCTGGGTCTCATGGTGAACTACGTTGCCCCTGTGCTTTCACGTAGGCAAGGTCAATCTTTTGATCTTCCCCCAGGGCTTCTTTGTGTCTTCGTCCTCCGTCTTCTGTCGTCATCACCCTCTTTCCACTTTTATCATCATCCCATCTTGAACTACGATGCCTCTGCACTTGCACGTAGGCAAGGCTAATCTTTGGATCGGCCCCCGAGGCATTCTGTCCTTCATCATCTGTCCTCACGGTCCACTTTCCAATCTTATCCATCCTCGATCTTTTGTCGTGTCCGAACTCCGTTGCCCCTGCACTTGCACATAGGCAAGGTTGATCTTTTGATCTGCCCCCGGGGCTGGTGTTTGTCTTGGTCATCCATGGTTTTCCATCAGTCCACTTTCTGCTCTTTTATCATGGTCTTTTCCTGAACTACGAGGGCTCTGCACTTTCACATAGGCAGGGTTGATATTTTTATCAACCCTCGAGCCCCTAGGTCTTTAGGTTGTGTCTCATCCTCTTGTTGTCTTATTGTCAAGTATGTCCCTATCATCACCGATTCTTCACAAACAAGGTCTCCTCGTATCAAGAAATCTACCCAATGACAATCATCCTGCGTCATCTAGGTCACTTTAGCTTAGTATCCATCATTGGTCTTAACAGGATGCATCCTTCCTAATGGACCTCATCAACTCCATTCATCCTTGGGATCTTATGGCAAAGGACGCTTGTAATCAATTACGATCTTTTGGTACTTTTGGATTTTGTTTATCATTTGAGCTCCCTATAATCACTAGTCAAGACCGCCATGATCCTTCATATTGTGGTGTGTTTTGCCTAGTTAACATAGGGACATCCCTTGACCTTTGTTGCTGTCTGCTGGGATACCCCACATGGTACCCATCAGGATTCTTTTCGAACCCCGTGTTATGTGGGGGCATCTCTTTATGCTTGTGGTTATTCCAATACCTGGCCCGACCAAAGTCATCGCAACTTTGGGGTATTGGGATATCCTTCTTGTTTGTTGTGTTTGTTTTATGCATTAGACATTAATCCATCTTGGTTTACATACCCTGACGCCCGATGTCTTATGCTATAGCAAAAATCAGTGCTCTAAAAGATGGAAAAACTACATCCATGTGGCATTTCATCTCATTGCATATTCCCCCTTCATCCTATCTTGCTCCTGCATCTATAACTTGTGATTTTGGTTGTGCAAACTCTCACTTACTAACTTTTCTTCTCAAGATCCTTACGGTCTTTGAAAAGTACTACAACCCACACACCCTACACGTATCACCTACCCATTGATACTTATGCATACATTCATTAAATTCATTTACATTTACATCCATCCATTTATCCATATTGCATCAATACATTACGTTCATCCATTTACATTAAATTCATTTACCCATATTGCATCAATGCATTACGTTCATCCATTTACATTAAATTCATTTATCCATATTGCATCAATGCAACATTAAATTCATTTATCCATATTGTATCAATGCATTACGTTCATTCATTTATATTAAATTCATTTATCCATATTGCATCAATGCATTACGTTCATCCATTTACATTAAATCCATTTACATATTACATCATTTACATCCGTTCATTTATCCATTTATCCATTTACATATTACATCATTTGCATCCATTCATTTATGCATTTAAATTAAGTTCATTGCATTAATTCATGCCAGTTCATTCACTTCATCATGATCGTTCATCCATACATGCATCATTAACAGGCCCATATTACTTACATCATCATTAACATTATCCATAATCACACATGCATAAGTAAAACATTCACATCATAAAACATCATCCATATCACCACAAACACATCATCTACATATGCATAACATAAATCAGCTATCATAGGAACATCAGTAAAACACCATATGCATAACATACATCATAAAAAAATAATAACATAATATCAATGGGGACCATCACATATCATCATCATAATAAATACAATGTCCATATCCAAAATATGGTCACCACCTAATCACCTCCATATCATGCTCAAAATAAGGTGCATCTGAAAATATGCACTACACTACCATCTGGTACCTGTCAAAAGCACATGTATCCTATCACCTGTCATCTGCATGTCCTAAGCTGCCCGCATCTGACCTCTACAGAGACTCGGGTACTGGTCCCCTATGTGTCGGAGTCCCCTGAGACTCACGACCAGGGGTCCCAAACCGAGAAGGAGTCTACTAGAAGTCACTGTACCCTCTGGTCCGTGTCCCTAAAGACTAGGACGATGCTGGCATCTGTGGTATCTGCCTAACATACTGCGTTGTACGCTGCGCCAGATCTAGCACTGCTTGCTCGTACGTACACCTCCAGTACGCTGCCTCCTGCATATAATCATCTCTCTGCCCAGCCTGGTACCAAGTGGCATTCCGCTCATTCCTGTACCTATCTCGCTCTCTGCCCATGGCTCTCCACTCTTGCTCCCAGGCCTCCTATGCCGCTGTCAATAGTTGTATCTGCTTTGCAAACCTATCCCTCTCTGCCCACATGGCCTGTAGCTTTGACCCCCTGCCCTGTCCTCTCTGTGACTGTATCTGAGCAATGTCCCTCTCAACGTTCTCTGCCTGACCCAATATTGAATCTCTCTAGAAATGTAGGATGTCAACCTGTCTCAACCCATCTCCCAGTCCCCGTGACGCAGCCCCACACCCGTCCTCCCCTGCAGAGCCTAACCCAGCACCTCCTAGTCTAACTCTTTCAGTTTAAAGTCTTCACCATCTCTCTTTCTATAGATGTTTTACTGATACCTTCTCTGCATTATCGTTCTTTTATTGAAACTCATGCACTGTAATCTGTTTCCTCACCTTCCCGCTGACTTCCGGCTGACCAGATTCAAGGTGAACCATCATCGCCGCTTATCGATCTCTTCGCCCATGTCACCGCCCCTGCATTTCTCCATCCCTACCGTGGTTCCCCATCCCTCTCCCTCTCAACCACCTATATCCGCCATCACCGCCTACAACCCGCCAAACACTATCATCTCTCGATCTCCCTCACCTCTCCAATTCTCCACTCGCTTCTCAACTCTTCCTCAACATGATATCCTGCCCAGGCCCTCTAGTAATACCACCATCATCCTCGCTAAATCGCTAGTACTATATAGTCACCACTCGCATATCCAGACTCATTGTTTCTCTCCCCGCACCGCCGCATGCCATCGGTTCTCCACGACGCCCTTCCTCTAATTTCATCACCTTCGTGGTTCTCTCCCGACCGTTTCTCCTTTATTCTAATCAACTGGCTGGACTATCCTCCATCGACTACTCTCAAGCCTCTCCCCGAGCTGTCCTCTAACATCCATCACCCTCTCTACCTCCTCCTGTGGACCTCTAACTCTCACATCAACCTACGGCTCTGGACCTCTCATCTCCTCTTGCTCTGCTCTCACTTGCACCCGCCTCTGCCGTACTCTGACACTGATCCTAGGCTGAGCAGCCCTCCCATCCACCACCTGAAGCATCTCCACCTCGGGCTCACTCTCCACTCTCACCACCTCTATCTCCTCCCCTCCCCCACCTACCCCTCCTACCTCCATCTCCTCTACCACGGCTCTCCTCGCCCTCCTCAACCGTCGACTCCTCTTGACTCTACCCCTCCTCATCGGCTGATCTCCCATGACACCCTCCTCTGCACCACCACTCTCCTGTCCCTCATCCTCATGACCACCCTACTCCGGCTCCTCCTCCTGTCCTCCCTCCTGCTCATCCTCTGGCCCCCCCTTTGTGGCTCCCATGGTTACCACCTCCAGTGTAACCCTCTCCCATTGGTGGTTGCGAAACCACCGATCATATCGATCTGTCACTCCAGCCTCCTCTAGACCCTGCCACCTCCCTGGGTAGGCCACTCCACCTACCATCACCCACGCTTCCTGCACGCCCCTCGCTGACACCGCCGTCCCCCAGGGTACCTCTCTCGTCAGCCGATGGAACATCACCGGCGGTTCTAGAATGTCCTGTACAAGTCCAAACTATCGTGTCACTCAGTCTAAACGATGCATCTCCACTATGTGCCATAGGCTCCCAATCAGGAAACATCTGCACATAAAGAATCCTCGATATCTCTCCTCCTCGGCCCTCCATCCTCTAAACTGTCGAAACATGTATGGCCGCCATATAATGTCCTCCCCCCGTAAATCATCGAACGCTCTCCTCCACCACTCCACCCCTCCCTGTGTCTCATACCATAAGACACAACCTCTGGCTGCCCCGAACTACCATGCCAATGGCTCTCTATCATCCAAGTCTCCTCCCCTAATCACTATGGGTCTCGTTACTGTGATGTGTGTCCATCCCCATACCTGTAGTAGGGTCCAATGCGTCACGCTCTGCACCCCCCGATAATAAATCACATGCATGTCCCAATACAACTAGGCCAATACACATGACCCCCACGAAAACTGCCCATCCCTCCACTCAACAATATGTCAAATCACCCCCATGTACCGTAGGCTGTAGAAGCGCCTACTCCAGTCTGGCAATAGGATGCCACTGATCAGGCAACAAAGGAACAGTGGCAATGCCAGCACCCCCAGGGATAGGCACCTGTCCACATCTAAACCCCCCCTTTGTATCGACAAATCATCTCGCCCAAATAACACCATAACAGTCTCATCTACCTGATCCCCTCTCAGCTCCTCCTCGCTCACTAACCGTCCCGCTATCAGTAACCTCAGGATCTGCCACATGTCCTCCAGGGTCACTGTCATCTCCCCTGTCGACAAATGAAATGTCGATGTCACCGAGCTCCACCTCTCTATCAGGGCTGTCAACATCGCCCGGTGTGCCCTCATCTCAGGAAACTGCACTAAGTGCAGTAACCCCACCCGCTCCAACGCTACATGATCTACTCCGGTCATCATCGCCAACGCCTCTAGCCTCCACTCATGAGTCCGCAATCTCCCAAACTCCTGCCAAAATTTCATCCCCCTTATCAAAAAATTTCGTCTCAAAATCTTCTAATTTTTCGTCTCTCTTTCTTTTGTTTTCTCTCTCTTTATTTCTTTTTGTCTTCCTCTCTCTATTTCCCCTGCAACGGGGCGGATCTGCCCCTTACAGCGGGGCGGCCCCGCCCGCGGCCTATCGGGGCGAATCCACCCCCTGC